>JASJUZ010000191.1:0-499564 GCA_037159825.1 Tupiocoris notatus | reverse complement strand
CAATGAAATTTGCTGAATCTCTTTTTCTCCATGTCAGAAGCTTGAATTAAGACTCACAAACATGCAATATCGACCAGTATCAAACAACTGAGTTGTAGCATATTGTTAATCAACTTGAGCTACATCGTTTGAAGTTCAGGGGGTGTGAGGGGGAGAATAACCAGGCGACTCATTCTCCGATTCTTTATTTGCTAGCCGAGCAACTTTTGCCCGTTCGGGCAACCTCAGGGCAGCGTGGAGCCATAGGGTCCACAGCTCTGGACCGCATCTACGGAGCGACCCCATGTCTCCACGACGCCCTGAACATGCCCGGACGGGCGAAGGGCTCGGCCAGCAAATAATTATTAGAAGGATGAGTTGCCTGGTTGTTCTCCCCCTCACACCCCCTAGACATCAAAAAATGCGACGGAAAGGAAAAGAAGTACATCTTTTTGGTGACACTGTCAATTACTGGTCTAACTCTAATATTTTTTAGGCTGTGAAATTAGGAGTAATTATATCGAACTCTTCTTGGTCGTAGAATGAGGTACTGCATGTTGACAGTGCTTAATTGACGATCGAGTATTACGCAAGATTAAAAAAAAATTAACCCATTTTCTTTCAGGTAAATGCCCTCTAGCCGGAAATTCCATCTACATGGACAAGTTGTTTTTGTTGAAATACATGCCAAATTTCTGCAAACACTTGCATTACCGTATTCTTGATGTGTCATCCATCAAAATCTTGGCAAAGTACGCAAATTTATATAAACATTTTGCTTCCATCCTGAGATGAACTATCAAACAATGAGTTCCATGGATTTGTTGCAGAAATTGGTACGACTTACCTCCGCCGCCAAAAATATTGAATCACCGTGCGCTTGATGATATCAAAGAAAGCATTGCAGAATTGAAATATTACCAGCAGAAAATCTTCAAATCATCACTTGACCTTACAATCTAACCATGATAGCATTCCAGTGCGAATTCACTTCTGATAAATTATTCTCTGCTCCTGATATCTATTGTCTTCAGTGTGCTCTAAAGGTGGCAATGTTCTTGTAGCAGTCCGAGTTGAAAATGAGCTGAAGGTCTAGTGTGCATTTGCTAACAGTTTTCATGGGAAGGCTGTTCTAATAAAATGGCCTGTAAAATGGAAAATTCTTTATATTTCCTCATGAAAATCCTTAGGATGTGCTGACGGACTACAAATTATCACTAACAAAAACATGATTCTGCAGACTGAAAATTTTTAATCGTAACAAATAGAATGACCTCATCAACTCGATGTTATCGATTAGAAAACATCACCCACAGCCAAACCGATCCAATAAGTACACAAACTATTTACAGTTGTTTAGATTATGAGCAAAAAGAAAAAATTAGGGCGCTGAAGCTAACGGCGAGATTTATAACTTGATGATTTTACTCGGCTTTCTTTTGGGTTCGCTTGCTTGCCAAGTAGACAGCAAGAAGGATGGATAGTGCCAGAGTTACGTAGCCTGTCAGGTACACTTCCTTGATGGTAAGGCCTAAGCCGTAGTCCCACGTCTGAAACAGAGACCAAAATTTTTTACTATGTTGATAAAAAAAATTGTCGAAGCAAGTTAAAATAGAAAAAAGGAAAAACTTCCCTTAAATGGCACCTAAAAAATAATAATGCATGGCTGATTATTTGGTAGCAGGTTTCAATGGTTTTTTAATGAAAAAAGGGAAGATTTATCAATTCCAACACAAATAATATGAAATGAATTCATGTTTTTTCGTACCAAGTGCCTGATACCGTTGACTAAATGGTATGCAAACGGGAACGCGATGATGAACTTGGTCACAAAAGCAACAGCTCCAGGAAGCCCCATTGAGGCGATTGCACCTGCTAGGTCAGCTCCCGCCAAGGATGCTGAAAAATTAACATTTGGTTTTTTAGGAACAGGAAAGTGATACTTCTATATAGTCCTTGCTACGTCTATTTATAGGAGTAAGGATAAGTGTGCTCAGTTGTAGCAGACTTACAAGATCCCAAAACGAACGCGTAAAAGGTCAATGCTAGACCGGTGATCCTGTGCGAGATGGACATCATAGAGGTCAGCTGCGGGCGATAAATGAGCAGGTGGGGAGACATGGGGCGTTTCAAGTCAATGTTCTTCTCTTCAAATGTCGCTGAGGATTGTGGTGGTGCTGGCATTGCTTTCAGAGTAACCAAGCGCGACCTGAAAAAATGCAGACAAATTAGGTTGTTCCTCTAAAAGCTAAGAAATTTTGTAATTAGTGAATTGGTTAATATGCTCCGCGTAACAATGAAGCAATATTTCAATAGGCGGCTCATAAGGTATTCATGTTCGAGGTGTATGAGGTATCCGATAATATCGGGTGATTGTAGTGGCTGGTGAGGGGATTTGCTGGCTGTAAAAATGTTCGAATTTCGTTGAAGAGAACTACGTAAATGTCTTTAATTTTGATCGAAGGAAGGAAATAGTTTGATAAACTATAAGTTCACTTGATATAAGTCGACCAGTATTGTCGAGCCAGGTCATAGTAACTAAGGGCGTTGAAAGAACTTACTGGATGAATGATGCTTGAAAAGGCTGGTTCCTCAGCGCCAATCCCATCCGACTAGCTTGGCACAAGCTAAAACGTGTGATTTCAATAAGTTTCAGCGCTTGTGGTGTATAAAAGTAATGACAATTAGAGTGAACCAAAAAATTAGCAACCGCGATTGGCTCAATATTAATACGCTACATAGCTTACCTTCTCAAATACGCCATGTTTTCTTCAGGAGGGATTTTTCTTAGAATTTGGAAGCTGCGATTTGTAGAGTAAGCTTCAAAATCTCATTTGATAGAATTCACTCTAGGCAAAAATTAGCAATTCCTGGGACTGGGAGACTACTAAGAAAAATTCATGGGAAGGTAATTTGACGAGTGACGTTAACAGATAACATTTGTGTACCTAGCAATGTCGGACATGTGTACGATTTTTATCATTCCTAAAATAATTTCTTTGTGTATGGTGTTGAGGTGGGGAAAAGTTAGGCAAATTATTTCCCTTGTTTTTATTATGATGGAGCTTTTGCCCTTTTGGATCTCCTTATGAGCTGTATCCTGTTTTATCAATAGCTACTGTTTTAGCTGTTGACACCTCAGCAAAGTAGCAGTGTTGCCAACTGCTTATGTAAGGGTAGGGACAAAAGTAGAAAAGGTGCGTTCAGCTTAGGTTAAGTCTGTGCTTAGGCAACTCTAAACCAAGACTCTAAACAACCTGCTTAGGGACCATTCGTCATAATGGTAGCACTGCTTGGGATTTCTCGTCTCCAGATTGTTTACGTTTGATTTCAGAATCCTGGATTATTCGCTGGCCAAGTTCGTCTACATGTTCAGCCCTTATGAAGTTCGATGTAAATTTCAATTTAATTTTTGCGAGCTGTTGTTGCGTTGCATCTGACCTAGGCATACGAAATTTTATGATCTAATCCAATTTTCAACATCCCGCAGTGACAGTTCATAATGATGTGGTACAGCGTCCAGTTCATCTGATCTGCCGACAGCTTTTACTAAAGTAATTGTAGGTGATTGACTATTTTATCGTACCGCTCGTAAACCGATCTCTTGTTCACTGCTTTAATGATTTTATTAGTGTAGGTTTGTTTTAATAAACCCATCTTGTAATTTGTTCAACTAAGACGCGTACAATGTGAAGTTTTACGTGGTGTATTGGTTGAATTTTATTACCGTCGTATATATTTTTTATGGAACTTGTGCTGTGAGAAGAAAACTCGAATAATCATTATCATTAATGTCGTGTTAGCTTTTTCGAGCTTCTTATTCGGCGTGCGTCAAGTTCGGTGCCGGTATTCTTACGATTTAGGTCAAGTTCTCAGGGTGATGTATCAACATAGACTGTAGAAAGGTAGTCATTTGAATACTGCTTTTTGACCTTCAGGTCAAGGTGTAGTTAGTCACCGTTCTTCAGGAGGAGCATCTTCTATTGAAACGAAGCTCTTGAATATTTTTTTGTTGTATGAAGTCGTGTATTAGTTAGGTATTCCATAAATTATGTTTCTGTCTTTTACTGTTTGTGTAGTTTGCCTTGTAAGTCCAAAGTGAGTAGCCTCGTGGTTAAGAAAAAAATTATCGTAGCCATGAGCGATATAGACATGTTCCCCCAAGCGTTATCACGAGGAAAGATAAGGATGTAGGCTGCCGCTGAAACCAAGTATTCTTCATTAATTAAAAGTCTTTATGCACTTCTTACAACTTGCAAATTCACGCTTTATTTACTAGTGTTTCTGTTAAATACATTTTTTCGTCTAAAACCAGACTAATTTTACATTCATTTATGAGAACTTCAATTGCTAACCATGATTCAATTTTCCCCATTTTTGCAATTCAAGTAATGCTTATGGTTTAATATGTCCAGAAAAAGCGTATACATTTAGCTAATTTTATTATAAATATTATTCAATGGCATTCTAGAGAAGCCAATTTTTTACCGTTGTTTCGTTTAAATACCTGTCTTTGAACTTGACCGACTGTCGCGCTTTGTAAAATATGTCAGATGCCTTTAGAAAATGTCCATTCTTCGTTGTATTTTTTCTTTCGATTTCAGGACCGTATTGCAGCCAACCACATCACGTTTCCTCAAATTAAGACACTGAAATGGAGCGTAACACCGCCAGTTCACTCAAATTCGTCTCTCTTGTGACGCTGACGCTGCAAAATGCAGTGCTAGGAGTTAGCATGCGCTACTCTAGAACTCGTCTTGGGCCAATGTTTATATCGTCGACAGCTGTTGTCATGTCTGAATTTGTCAAATTGTTCACCTGCCTTTTCCTAGTCTACCGAGTAAGTGATGTTGAATAATTACTTGTTTAGTTGAGAATTGACGCATCTCTGTTTGTGGTCATGTCCATTCATTCACTTCAGTTGTATTCAGTTCTCATTTAATGACTTTTTTCTGATTCCGAACTTTGAACTAATTTTTCAGGAGCACAAATCCTTTGGCTCGTGGAAGAATTCGCTTTACAACACTGTTGTTGTCAACAGATGGGACACTTTGAAGGTTTCAGTTCCTAGTTTTGTATATATTGTGCAGAACAATCTGCTTTACGTCTCTGCGTCGCATCTTGATGCTGCTACATATCAGGTTTGTTGAATTAATAAATTTGAAAAGAAAACCTGATTGGTCTATTGATGCGCTTGATGGTTACTAAATAAAATTGTTCTTTAATTGCTCTAGCCCTTCAGCGCTTTAATATTTGTCAGCTGTGACTATAATCTATTGAAAAATCATTCATTTTTCAGGTGACATATCAGTTAAAAATCCTCACGACAGCTTTGCTGTCGGTTTTAATGTTAGGGAAGACTCTGTCTCCGAAACAGTGGTGTTCATTAGTGGTTCTACTGACTGGAGTTGTAATGGTAAGCTGAAACAGGCATCAAGTGATGGAAGTAACTTTAGTTATTATTTTTGTTTGTTATTTCAACGATAATTTTGTACATTTCAGGTCCAGTTGTCCGGATCGGAAAGCAAAACTGGTCCTCCTGGCCAGAATAGACTGATCGGCTTCTCAGCTGCATTGGGTGCCTGCGTCCTTTCTGGTTTTGCTGGCGTCTATTTCGAAATGATCCTCAAAGGCTCCAATGATGTCAGCGTTTGGATGCGAAACGTGCAATTGAGTTTCCTTTCTCTACCGCTTGGATTTTTTACAGCGCTGGCGTCAGATTGGTCGTCAATCAACCAGAGCGGATGGTTTTATGGTTATGATACTTTTGTCTGGTATCTAGTTGTTCTCCAGGCGGCTGGTAAGTTGCTGAAGCTGATTTATTGATTTCATCTACCTCTTTCTCTTCGATAGCGGAAGTGATTTCTATATGAAGTAATTAACGTTTGCATCTCAGATTGCATAACTTCACTCATCCCTTCAAACATCGTGCCCGATTCACTTTTCTATTTTAGAGACAAGTCAACTGCCATGGTAACCCCTTCAGTTTTTTAAAAGTTTTAAAAATTCAATTCAATTTTAATTTAATTTAATTTCTCTGTTGTTTCAAACGGTTTTCTAATGAAAGATCGCTATCCAGGCGGATGAGTGTGGCTAGTTAGGGATGTAGTGCTGTATGAATTTGCTACTAACTGTAATGAAAATCATGTTCTAGGTGGCCTCATCGTTGCGCTGGTGGTTAAGTATGCTGACAACATATTGAAAGGTAAGATCTAGTTTCTTTTTATTTTTGTAAATATTTCGCATAGGGGTGACTGATGTGTAATAAATCTGATAATGAACGATATTTTGCCTTAATTCTTAGTAGAAAAATTCTGTCCAATTGAAATACCATAGTTGGTCAAATATCTGTGTGTAATTCTTCGATAAAATTGTTACCAATTTTGTTGACAGAAAATGATCAAAAATCGTTCTGTCGTGCTTTTAATTGAAATTTTCTTGTTTGCAGGATTCGCTACATCATTGGCTATAGTTATCAGTTGCGTTTGTTCAGTATACTTTTTCCAATTTCAAATCACTGCTAGTTTTCTGCTCGGCTCATCCCTTGTTATCGTCTCAATATTCCTGTACAGTACAGGTGGTGCTGCGGCAACTCAAACTAAGTCCAAAAAGATGGAGACCGTTTGAACGATTGACTTATTGATAAATGCGTGCAATAATTTTATTATAAATCTTTTCTTTATTTATTGTATATATACATTGTTTTTAGAATGACTGCATTTTTCGCACTGTTTTGTGAATTAAGACTCATTTTGTATGCTACTATTATATTTCTATGCTTAAGATTGTTTCTGATTTTCCCTTTTTCAGAGATGGCTCAAATTACAATTTGGAAACTTGACGCTTGATTTGCATTGCTAGGGTCACTCACCGTACATCTGTGCTATTCAGTCATTTTTTGAATCAGAAATATCCACATTCCCACTGATGAAGTTAAAAAAAAAAAAAAATCACCGTTGAAAAAAAAATAAAAATGATTAAAATTACAATAGTTGCTACGGAGTTTTCCCCTATAGTTACCATCTGTTTTTCGGTGGGAACGTTCACAAATGTTCGGAATATTTAAAATGACAAATGGATAGTCTTCTCAAATCAATATTGAAGCGAATAATAATAAACCACTGTACAATCATTTGCAGCGTTTTTATTGGATATTCGGATTCTACATGCCTTGAAACGTAAAACATCAAATTTTGAGGGGGGTTAGAAAATTTTTTTCTTGGGCGATTACAATGGTTCATTATTAATAATAAACCAAAAACCTATCATAATAGCAATTTATCTACTCTGTTCAAACTTCACCATAATAATATCGAAACTCTTGAGAAGAATAATTCCGCAATATTCCTTGAAAATACCGAGTAAAAATGCTCTATTTATATTTGAGCCTGAGGAAGTATCGATCGCGATACCGTACAATCGGAAAATCCTATCCGGCGTCCGCTCGACTCCTTAATCATCGGCATAGGCAACGCCTTCAACTGCAGCTATGTATTGCGGGTACTGCTGTATTTCATATGAAGGCGCACGTAACGATTTATTTCCCACCGCTGACCGAGCGTTTCGGTCGAATTTTTGGGACAACGTGGATCCTCTTGAAAAACTTTAAGACTTTTAGAAATGTGTAATTCTCGTTTTTTATTAATTATTTGGTGGCTAGAGGTAGAAAAACCTATCACAATAGCAATTTTTCTACTCTGTTCAAACTTCACCATAATAATATCGAAACTCTTGAGAAGAATAATACCTCAATATTTCTTGAAAATACCGATTAAATGCTCTTTTTATACTTGAGACTGAGGAAGTATCGATAGCGATACCGTACAGGCGGAAAATCCTGTCAGGCGTCCGCTCTACTCCTTAGTCATCGGCATAGGCAATGCCTGCAACTGCAGATATGTATTGCGGGTACTGCTGTATTTCGTATGAAGGCGCACGTAACGATTTATTTCCCTCCGGTGACCCAGCGTTTCGGTCGAATTTAAATTTTTTGGACATCGTAGATCCTCGCAAATAATTTTAAGACTTTTAGAAATTTTTAATTCTCGGTTTTTATTAATTACTTGGTGGCTAGAGACAGAAAAAAAAATATCATAATAGCAATTTTTCTACAATTAGTTTCTTCGTTATAATATACTTTTTTCATACATCAGTTGTTCGGTATTTAGCATATTTTTTGAACCTTTAATGATCCTAAATTTTATAAGTTTATTATTCAATAATTAACCATTGTAATCGCCCTAGAAAATTTTTTTTATAACCCCCTCGAAATTTGATGTTTTACGTTTCAAGGCATGTAGAATCTGAATATCCAATAAAAAAATTATGTCTGTCCGCCGTACGCCGTCAACACTTTTCCGGCCAAACCATAATAGCTAAATTCTTGAAATTTTCACCAAAAATCAATCTCGGTCCTACGACGGACCAATTCCTCAACCAATTTGCTAGCTCAATTTTAAGGTTTATTTTGGGGGGTTTCGAGGGGGAGAAAATTCATATTTTCCAGGGTTTTTCATAAAAATGTGTATTTGATATCAAATTATATAGATTTTTGGACGCTGAATCGAATGACCATCGCGGGGTCGATAGGGTCGATTGGTTCTCGAGTTATCGCAGCTTTTGTGTTGAATTTGGGAGATTTTCAGAAATTTGGCATGAGGGTATAACTCGAGAGTTCTTGGAGCTATAAAAATCGTTCTATACTCATTGAAATGGTCGTCAAACACTCTCCAGCTGTACCGTTAGGCAAAAAATTTAGTTTTTAATTAGGAAAATAAGAAAAATAAAATTGATTAAAATTACAATAGTTCCCGGGGGTTGTGAGGTGGAGAAAAACCAGGTGACTCATTCTCCAATTCTTTATTAGCTGGCCGAGCACTTTCGCCCATTCGGGCATGTACCTTTCGGAATATTGATGTCAAAAATGACTTTTGCTACCAAAAATTCAAGTCTTGTATATTAATTAAACAAACGTTTCAATGCCGACGAAGACTTCTCGGATGTTTCTGTTCGACGAGGGTGAATTTGCGGAAAGATTACGATTAAAAGCGGTTGGTTGGAAGATTATTCATCAAATCGCAAAAGACAATTTCCTCTCTTATTCGGTTTCGCTGAGCTTATTTTCAGAACGACGATACGGGTTCTTCTCGGTCCTTTTAAACAGAAGACCTCTCTGAGGACGTTGAGATATTTCTCTTTCCCTATCTATCTCCTACTAGCGAGGTACAAGAAGCTGTTTATCTCTGTCCTTGTTCCCGCTCACTTATGAAACCAGCCTTCCGAACCTTCGTTTCAAGTCCTTCCTTTTTGATCTCGTCTGTTGATTTTGTTTGGGAGGAAAGTCTAAACAGTCCTCTTTTACAGCACACCCGCCCGTTCCCGCATTGAACATAGAACTCCGTCATTAACCGAACCCTTGGAAGGAAATTTCTTCGCCATCTGCCTCAATATTCTTTCATTTTCACTCTCATCCCTCTCGATTCCGTCTATTTCGTCTCATTGAGATCCTCGCGAATGCTAATAAACATTACTGTTGGTTAATTTTTTTCCAACTCATATTGTGAATTTTTGAAAAACGGTTTCCTGCTTTTTTTGTAGTTTCTTGAAGAGAAATATATGCAACTATAATTTTATCGTTGTTGGCTAATATTTTCCGTTTGCCTCGATCAACTGTAAGCTGATGAGATAATTTTCGCAAATTGCATTAGTATTTTTGTTGGTCTATAATTTCGAAATTATAATAAAATATAATAAAATGTACACTGAAGTAGTGAAAGAAAGGTGCAAAATTAAATTGGCGATGTTAAAATTCCCAAGTTCAATGGGCAAGTTTGGTCGTAGACGAGTTACATTGGAGGCTTGCAGGCACTCATATTATGAGCTGGGTTATGAAGCATAGTATTACAATGAGATCGATCCGAGTTGGGTGGAGTCGTGATGAACTTTTTAGCGTAATTTCGTGGTTTGCAAAGTTTCGAGGGGAATGAGCCAGTTGCGAGGCGCCCTCGAGGCATGAGAGTAAGAGATACATGCCATTACATAACTCGTGCATTTGGAAGTTCAAAAAGGAAAGTATTGTGACTTTTAGCCCAAGTTTTTTTCGAAGCGCGAAGATAAGTTTCCGAATGATCTTGTTTTCACATCTTTGTTGACGATGTAGATAGAAGTATTTGGAATATACGAAAAATTTAATTCAGAACAAATAGGAATTTGGACGATTTTTTCATATTAATACACTCAGAAACATTTGAAGAAGTGTCTGCGGTATGAAAATGACTGAAACCGGTATAAAGTTTCCGTAAAAAATCAATTACATTTTACGATTGAAGTAACTTCTATTCTCGGAAAACGAGAAAAAAATAACCCGGGATTAGGAGAGGTTGTTGAACTCCTTCGGAAGATTGTTATGATTGCTCAGTAGAGCATGAAACGGTGTTGCCGATGTCGCGAAGTACAACCTCAACTTCCAATTGGCGGAGCTTTTGTTACTACGATTGGAAGGCGTTGAGTCTTGATAGTCGTGGTATCCGTAGTTGATTAGCGAATCCTGAGCCTTTTGCAGGGTTTTCCTTTCCCGCTGTTTAGCTGCGTGCGAGTAGAAGCACTAAAACTAAATTCAATATTTGCTCTTCGCTGATTACGTGGTGCCACATTGATTGTTGTTTGCGTAGAAACATCTTTGCCTGCAAATTCTTGTAACGAGATATCCACCCTTAAGAAATGTTCAGGTAACGGAAGCCAACTCGGAGCGATCTGAGTTGGTTCACAGGTACGAAATCGAAATTCTTCCGTTGCGAAAATACGAGCAACGGCAATAAGAGCGGATACTAAAAACGCATGATGATTATGTTTTGTGGAATACGTGATTTTTTTTTAATTTCGTGAATCTGTTCAGCCGCCTTAGCGAGAACCTCGATTTCGCTCAAAAAGGATGTCCTCGGAAATCCTTTTTATGAAATATTTTCTAAATCAGCTTCCCCCGCTCTTCTGTATCGAACAGTGTCAAAAGCCAATTCTCCTCCGTCCAATGAGCGATTTATTCGATTCTGCTCTCCTCTCAACGAAAACACGACGGCGTTTGCTGTATTTTCTTCGGTAAATCACTTCGGCACCCCTTTTTTGAAACGAGTGTTATGTTCATGAATTTTTACCGAGAGAGTAAAGATTTTACACCCTTTTCGATATCGGGGAGCTCTCGTGTCGCTAAGTGAGTTACACCTGCAGCGATCAAAGGAGATTTTCTCCAAAAGCCCTTACGATAACGTCTGGGCTCTCCGTTAGCCGTTGCGAATTTTACTGCCTTATAAACTGTTAATGATTGGACGTAACAATAAACAACCTGTGCTGAGGTGAAAAGGGTTGTTGGAAAACCTTATCGCCCAGCGGAGGGGGCCTTTCGTTGGGAAATGTGCTAAGCATCGTAAAACCAGGACGACTCAGTAATAAGCGGTTTGTGGCGGTAATGCGTGCTCGAAGAGGCAGAGGCTTAGATTTTCGCCATTGGTGCAGTGAAGTGTCAACATTTTTACGGCCCCGCTCCATGAATATTGACAAAGGAAAAAACGAGACTGACTTCAGCGGTCTAATAAAAACCACTAAAATATGGAAAGTGCCTCAATAGTTTTTCATTCTCTTTCCAGCTACAAGAGGTTAATTTCTCATATTAAATTGGTCAAGAATACACATTCGATTCATTCATTGTTGTTCCTATTTCGTCTGACTTTAACGTTGACTCGATTTTGACTGAATTGGTTCAGTTGTTCTCATGCGTCCACTGTATCAACTTGTTTTGCTCGATTTCTCGCTAGACTAAGCTATTAGCTACAATAGCTTCATAAAACGGCCCAATCAGAGATAAAGCCAGTTCACGTTAAGCACTTTCTGTGTTTCGCATAGTTGGGAGAGAATCTTCTTGGTCCTCAATAGTCATTACCACTTTATCGGGTAAACATCGAGGTCTGGGTTAACGCCAATGGTAACGCTGTTCGGCGGAAGTTATCGCAATCCAAACCATCAGATTACTCTAATCCACTTTAGAGAACTGAATGCTCAAGGTTTATTTCGCGCAGTCGGTTCTTAGTTTTCGTATCGTTTTACACTCTCCGTGGAATAGCCAAATATTTCTTGCTTTTATTTATTCAATCTATATTTAAAATTTATTCAAACTCGTGAACCATTTGGAAGATTAATATTCAAGTTAAATTCGTCTTTTCACCCTTTGTGTTCAACTTTTCAGTATAATTTGTACGATTTATTCGAAACGTCAAGCCGTACGTCCAGAGCACGTTTTCAAAACAAATGCTGCTCTCCCTAGGGGACTTTCGGTCGCACGGTAGCGTTAAATCATTGCCGGCGATTATCAGGGGAACACCGTTTACCTTAGTGTGAAAACGCCGGATCTCGAGGCAATTATTTCCCGTAGCCATTAGCGCTTGTACCACCGCCTGCGTCAGATGTTATAGCAGCCATTGCCAACTTGAGCCAAAGTTCTTTGTGTTATGATGAAGATCATGGAGGGGAAGAGAAAAATATTGCTCGAAAGACTTGCGAGATAGGAAAAACTACCTACCTATACCGACGTACTTTGGAGTTACTTTAATAATTGCTCATCACAAGAGCTTGAAAAGGACAGGAAAACTTCGAGTGGATGGTCGAGGTTAAGGGAAGCAGAGGTCGGACCCTCGACAACAGCCGACCCTAACCATCTTCCAACGTCAACGGTAAACAAACTTACTTTCCACAGTTTTTTCATCGGGCGCGCGCTGAGAAAAAGCAACAGCGGACTTTGACAGCGGCAAAGGACTTCGAGAAAATAATGGGTCGAGATTTTCCTCCAGCGTCCACGAAAAAAAAGGAAAAATAGAAACAGGATAAAACCTGCGAGCCGGCGATGAAAAGACGTGGAAATTGCGTGGAAATATGAAGATGCGATGGTGGTGGAAAGGACTGGGAATGGGTATATACTTGCAGCAACACAATAAACCGAATCGCGAGGAAGTGAGAGAAAAGCGACAACGCCAAGCAAAGACGTCAAGGAATGGTTGGTTTAGCTATCGGACGGACTGTGGGCGTCGTTCACGACCGTTCCCTGAACGATGTTTCTCACGTTTCGAAAAAATATCCGTTCCGAGAGGAGAGAAATCCTCTTTTCCAACAGTTCACTACAAGACGGCAGTACATGCGCCAACTGATGCTCTAATAACTCCAGCGAACAATTTGTTAGAATGAAGGTTCATGTAAAGAAGTCGTTTATCTTAGCTTGAAGCTTGACATTCGGTTGGTCTCGAATGGTCACGTTTCTGTAATGGGTTTGGATTGGCAGACTAAATAGATCAGTGATGCATGATGTGTATGTGTTATCAGAGTTTTTAATGTCGTATTGGCATTGATGAATTTTCGCAACTGATACTGAAAAAAAATTTCTTGAAAAAGATGCGATTTTTTGGACTATATTTGACAAACACAACAATTTCTGTTGCTCCAAGTATTTTCTAGTTTTAAAAATTCGTTCATCCTTCATACCGCCCTCTGGAAACGTTTAGAATCATTCGCGAGAGCAAGTCGCATTCTCAATATAGGAGGCGGGGCTGCGATCATTTTTTCTTACTACGGCATCCAAGCCAAGAAAGAGTTTTCTTTATTTCGAATGTAGATAAGAGTGGAGGGTGCTGGCTGCTGTAACTTCCCTCCAGCTCGTTTCTTCATCCTCTTTCCCCAGTTACTCTTTCGGGAATCATATATGTTTCGGACAGGAAACAAATTGTTAGCATCAATAAAACATTACAAATGGGCCAGTCGTTAAAGGCTTTGGTGTCCTCTCTCGGAAAGAGGAATCAATTCCTGTCTTCAATCTTGTGGTAATGCCTTTACCGTTGCTCGAGGATAGAGAGCTATATCAGTCAATGTGAGATGGGAACTGAGAAGGGGCTGATCCATTTTCCGCTTCGGCAATCCTCATTTTCTGCTACTGAAGTTGCCGCAGTAGTAAAGAGCATGGCCTGATGGACATGGGAATACGATTATGGAGTAGTTGACGTTGTGTGGGTGGAAGGATACAGAGACTAGGCGAAGCGGTGAATATTCTCTTCCAAGATCGATCTGCGCTTTTATTTTTTATCTCAATTTTGGTTTATTATTCAATAATAAACAGTTGCAATCGCCCATGAAAACAATTTTGATATTTTTCGTCTCAACGTTGGTTGAATCAGGATATCAAATTAAAAAAATTCTGTCCGCCAGCTATACGTCGTCAGCACTTTTCTAATGAAATGATAATAGCCCAACTCTTGAAATTTTCACCAAAAACCAATCTTGGTATGGCAATGGCTCAATAGTTTAACCGAATCGCTACCTCTATCTTAAGGATATTTTTGGGGGTTTTGAGAGGGAGAAAATTTATATTATCTAACGCTTTTCAGACAACACTTTTCAAGCTCGCTCAACGTCCTTCCGCCTTATGTGTTTCTTCACTATATCGATTCTCGCAGGCCGTAAAAATCAACATTATTGACCCTTGTGGTCTTTGAACCTTTATAAAGGCGCATGATTCACGCCTGATTTTTATCACCAGTGTCACACACCTTACATCCGAGCTATTCGCTTGTTTTTTTTTTTTTGTATTTAAAAATCGTCACCGTCTCCAAAAGTCAATATATTTAATGTCCAGGGGTTATGAGGAGTAGAAAAACCAGGCGACTCATTCTCCGATTCTTTGTTGGATGGTCGAGCACTTTCGCGCGTTCGGGCATCTTCAGGGTGACGTGGAGCCATAGGGGTCAAAAGAAGAGATATATTTAATGTTTAAGGTTGTGAAATGACTAGGTGGGCGAATTACGATAGATTCTTAACGTTATTGACACATACTGTACTTTCGCGTTATCCAAATATCGTTTGTATTTATGAGATTTACGGGCTGAGTTCTCTGGTTTTTTGGGTCTCCTGGCTAGTTTTTCCTGGCTAGTTCAGTAGTTGTTGTAAACTACTGTTGCGGCCTTCGTTCGAGCTTCTTATTTTATAATTGGTTTTACCCGTTACCGACTCAAACATGGAGTTACTGTGCGATCCATGCACACCTCTGGTTTACTGATCAAATTGATGAAATTGCACGTTTTTCGAATGATTTCATCATTGAAATGAGCTGCTATCTATTTTCCGACTTCTTTTCGCTTTGTTGCCTCATGGAATAGCATGCTACATAATATGTCTGAAATAAATTCTGCCAACTGTAGACAAAGTTTCGAATGAAAACATTTTACCGGATATCAACGCTTTAGGTTGTCTTCAGCGAGAATCGTGATTTTGAATGGCAAGTGGTGATTTAAAGTCAAGAGATGGAACGGAAAAGAGCGGCGCTCAAAGATCCTCTCCGCTCACCTCAGAGCATAATCGAAGCGTCGATATCGACGACGAAGGGTCGTTGGTATCCAATCGAAAGGCAGCCGTTTAATATTGCGGAACCTTCGATCTTCCACGTGGCTTATTCCTTCCAGCGAAATGGTTAAGCAGTCGTTCGGTGGTTGGCGAAAGGAAGAGGAGAAGATGGAAGAGGAATTATCCATATTGGAACGAGTATCCTTGAACGGATTGGAATCGTATCGTTCATGTTTCGTGAAGTTAAACTTGCTTGTATCGGAACCCTAACAGCTATTGAAGATATTTATATTTTTCAATATTTATGGAATAGTTTGAAACCGTAATTGATCTTTAATAATGCGGTATAATAATGCGAAAGAAATCACAACCGTGGTTTTTAAAGCAGCTCGACCTAATACCCTATTATTCCAGCAGGAAGTCTTTATAAATTGACGAAATGAGCGAATCAACTTTCAACTTCCATAACGGCTAGGAAATACTGTTCGAAAAAAGCACCACCTTTTCGGCGGCTAAAAAGGTTTCATTCGGCCTCTCCATGCTGTCGAGCGTGTGATGCGCGTTTAATGAAGGTTGGAATTCATTTCCTTCAGCGGCTTGTCAGGGGGAGGGGGTCGTCGGTTCTCCATTGTCCGACGTTTGGCCACCCTGGTTGGTCTGCGACAAGCCGACCACATTAATTAACTTGGTATTTTCCCCTCTTTCCTTGCCTTTTTTCCCCTGCCCAGCACCTGCCAAACCGTCGCTTACCGAAAGATATAAAAACGTGTACCACCCCCGGTTCTATGTAGTACTAGGTAGACCCAGATGGAGCAAAGAAGCATTCGATGGAGAGAAGCGAAGGTATGCGGGAGGCACGAGAGGATGGAAGGAAAGCCTACCAATTAAAGGGAGATTACTACGGTGGAATTACCTTGGTCGGGGTTTTTCTTCGAGCGCTGAAGAACGAAAATCAACCCGGCTTGTGCTCTTCAGCAACCGCCGAGTGGATTCACTGACGAATGGAAAAGGTTTAAAAAGAGCAGCGTATATTTTTTCAAGCACGTTCCTCCGTAGGTTCGTAATTGCAGCAACCTGATGTTGGTGGTCGCTATAAATCCTCGGTTTGAAGGTCTACTCTGGTGAAACGGAAGTTTGTCAGTGAGCGAATGGATAAACAGTTCATTTTTTTAAATAGGTTTATCGCTTTTTTCCTTCTTCAGTTGAATATTACTGTTCCTGTTCGCTAAATCGTCTTTGCAGTTCGTGGTGCCAGTCATCCTACTTGCTGATTCAATTTTGAAGCGAATGTAGATGCGGAAAAAATGAAAAAGTCACCGGCCCACTGAATTATGTGGATTTATGATGGAAAATTTATTTGCTATACAAATAATCAGAGACCATCCTGTAATCTCATATGTGAAGAATCAATGCTGAATTTATTGAGGAATAAATAGACTGATGAGGATAGATTAGAAAATTCATAATATATTCTCTCGTGTTCTATATAATATCGTTGGGATATTTTATACCAAAACGAAGATGGGAACTCGCTCTCTATGACAAGGCCTACTAGGAAGGATCATCGTTGCTGTAACTTCGGTTTTCATCGCGTGAACAGAAGATCCCCAGAGATGTCGAACGTTGCAAGAGGTCGCACGCCTGGGGACCTTTTTTTCAGAATACCTCACCTTTCTACTCCGGAAACCTCCTCTTCTCTGACTTCATCTTCCCCGATTGACGTATTCGATATAGATATATACAGCAAAACGCAAAAGTTGAGCACCGAACCCGCACAAGGAGAAAATTCGTCTAGGGACTTGCGCGAAAGGTGCATTACCAAGTTTCTTGCAGCTCGGCGAAGAATTTTTTCCCTGAATAAAGAGCCCAATCGTCTCGCTGAAATTTTCCTCTATTCACACGCGAGTGATTTTATATTGGCATTTCCTAAACGTTATTTTACGAATGCACTAGCGTTTCTATAATTGTTTACTATTGTATTAATCAGGTGCAGGACAAGTTTTTGACTATCTGTGCCCCAATAGTATTGCACTCCTCATGCGGATCGCATTAATGCAGCTGGAGCAGTCTCCATGCAGTTAAATAATGTACGATTATTATCATGAGATATTTAACCGCGCATTCAAAAAGAGCCTACTATGCTATCCTCATTTCGCTTAACCGGTTCATTTCGGGCACCAACCTACCTACAATTACGCCGACAGAACTAACTGCCAAGCGGCAGTATATTAGCGAAGAGATGGGACCTTCATGGGACTATAATATTTCGAATGTGTGTAACCTATGTATGTAGCAATGGAACTGTATCAATGTGTTGGCTTACGTAAGTATAGAGGACGGCTGAGCGCGTATGGGTTTTGATGACGGGCCAACCACCTTCCTCGAGGCAGAGGACTCGCACAGGCCTTCCCTCGACCGGAGAATGATTTACTGTGTCGGAGTGATTCATAGTAAAGCTACAGCCAAGTCCATTTACATATTATGTACCGTGTGAGCGGGACGGCGATACAGCAACAGAAAGAGAATGACCGAGAGCGAACGAGGAGAGAGAAATATTTTCCAACCCGAGGGAAGAAGTGAGACGGAAAGCGACGGAAAATGAGGAGAAATGTTCGTGGGTTCTCTTAGTAGAATACCCTACCCTACCCTTTTCATCTCTCTCTGTTTTGTATGGCGTCGAGTGAGTGAATGTGTACGGACGACGGTGCCGGTCTGTTTTTCTTATCCGATCGCGATTTGTCAGTCGTAATGACCGCCCGAGTCCCCGCATCATTTCCCATCTATACCAGATTTACTTTCAATACATCAAACGCTTTCTTCCTCGGCCTTATCGCATTAGTTTTTTGTTTTTCATATTTTTCGAATTCGAAAGTGTCCCAGTATTAGGGCTCTTGATGATGGAAAATAAACACGTATTCTCGTAACACTCGGATTTTTCCTAACTCGGACATATTAGTATGCGTGCGTTGGCTGAGAAAATAAATACGATGATACAAAAATAAAAACATTTTCCTCTTCAGTGATTCTTCAATCGAAAAAGAAAAAAGTTTGACGGGCCGGAATCCTTTAACGAAACCAAGCCATAAAAATATCTCGATCTTAATTCGTATTCGCAACCAATTTATCGCGTTTAACATAACTAGTAGCACTTTACTTTAACCTTTCATAGCTGTGAAAAACATTTTGATATCGAGAAGTCTGAATATTATTCGCGAATAACGAAACGCAAACGAAAAATCGGCCCTTTTGTTATTCTACGGTCAAAAGAATCCGTTCTAAAGCCTCCGAGGGTATCGGAAATTGCTGCGCCTTCATAATTTGAGAGGTTGATCTTTCCAAACAAGCGACTGCTACGACTGTT
Organism: Tupiocoris notatus; assembly: GCA_037159825.1. NCBI lineage: Eukaryota > Metazoa > Arthropoda > Insecta > Hemiptera > Miridae > Tupiocoris > Tupiocoris notatus. The sequence goes on along the minus strand of JASJUZ010000191.1, from coordinate 480,855 downwards.
ACAGCACAAAAAACGTACCCTTATTACCGTAGGACGTAATAAGGGAGTGGGTGAATGGAGGGATATACCGGTGACGAGACAGGCTAATGATCAGCAACCAGGCCCGTCTATCGAGCAGCTCAGTTGGAGAGAAGAGAAGCTGATTTCGGTGCCAACAAAAGGCCTCCGACGACTAGGGACAAACGGAAGAGCAGAGCGAGCGGGGAAATCGAAGGACGGAAAAGGTTTGAGGACAAGGCTGGAGATAACGGGAAAACGATAAAGACGGAAAAAGCAAAAAAGCGACCAAAGAGCGAGGATCAGAGAGGGAAGTGTCGTTCGTTCTCTTTGTTTATTGATTTGACTTCTTTTTTGCAGGCACCGATGCTTTTTTTCAGTACCGACAAAAAAAAGTGCGGATTTCAGCGATATCAAATGATTTTTATCTGTTACATTGTGCAAACGATCTAAATACTACAAGTGGAAGATTTTTGGGAGTTTTAGTGCATTGCATGTTTTTTGAAAAAACTTAAACGTTGGAGTTTTGATTACTTTGTTAAATCATGTTTCTTCAATGTTTGCCTAGTGGATGGCGGATTGTGAAGGCCATTAGAGAGGTCTGATTTCTACAAAGTACCAAAACTCCTACATTTATGTTTTGAAAGAAACCTCTCATTTACGTCAACGGTTTGAATTGAAGGAATTCGAGAAGCATCAATCAAGCAAATGAAAGATTCGTTATTGAATAAATTCCTGGAATTTATAAATGTATTGTAATAAATTAATGATCGTCAATTTAAAACTGATTATTGAATCCTCAATAACGATTTGGCGATCTCAACTTGCTTGGTCTGAATTATCCCGAGTATTTTGTAACCTGAGGGAGATTAGAGTTAGTGAAGAAGCTGAAACTTACGTAAGATTTCAACAGTGAGTAACGTAACGACCGACTCCTCGGCTGGAATGGAATTGAACGTAATTTCTTTACCATGGTCCCTCAAGGCTATGCGAAAATCGATATGAACGTATCAAGTTTCCTCCGTTCCTTCATTACTGTTACGTGGTAGATACCTTGGCAAAATATCGTGAAGGGGATGACCCAGTTTTCCATCTCAAGCAGATGGCGGATTATTTTTATTGGATTTTCCATCGGGCAGCCGGAGATGCTGTCAGTTACAAGTTTTCTCACTCTGGAATCAGAAAAAATATTTACATAAATAATTCTATAATAGAATGAATATTCGATTCTTCGAGAATCGTTTCCTCTATTTTTCGTCCCCTGATTTTCCGTGCCACGCTTGTCGTCCGTTGTCGTTTCTGTTTTGGAAATTTCTGAAGCAACCGTCCTCTTCGTGGCATGGTGAGCAGCAAAGATGGTAATTGTCCTTTCAAAGACAAGAAGAATGGCATGAAAAGAACTCAACAGGTTCTTCAACCGCTACCTTTCATACTCCGTTGTTCTCCCTCTCAACACCAGAACAGCAGATCCTTGGATAAACGACCGTCGGTTGTCTTCCAACCAACAATAATCTTTTCTCGGACAGGATGGACTGGAGTTGTATACATGGAAAATTGCCCGCAGAAGACAAAAGAGCTTTTAGCGTAAAAATGGTCCGACGCGAGGTGAAAGAGTAGGTTTTCAAAGCCGTTCTCAACGTTTCAGGTTTCGCGCTGTTGTTGTATTCGAAACATGGCTGGTAGCTGGTTTGGGTCGAAAAGAAGATACTTGTTAGTATGGCGACCTATGGCCTATGATGGAATAAGCGAGAATGAAGTCAGTAGTTCAACAGAACCTAGCTGTGATGATTTCCAGTTTGATAAGCGTGTACTTAATTCCACGACTTTACATTTCGTGACGTCTAGACTAAAATATTATGACAAACTGAATTTTAAGCTCTGCTTTTGGAGTGCTCGCTCTCACTTCCGCATTTCCGAAGGCTCTTGATGAAAGTGTAGTAGTTTAAGTTTCTTTCTCAAAATGGTTGGAAAAAAAGACTAGTGATACCGTACTTTCTACAGAATTCATTAAAAGAACCGTGAACCCTTTGCAATAACCTATCCTTTATAACGGCGGCCTCCTCAACTGCCTTTTACGATTTATCGGGCTTTGACGATAAATTAATCACCACTTGAGATTTATAACGAAACAAAACCTTTGTAATTAGAAACATGCTCACCCTCGGCTTTGAAATATATCACACCCTCTCCTTCGACCAACGGTCCCTATTTCTTCTCGGAGGTATCCTATACTCAATAGCTTTGCCGGCGAGGCTATTCCATTGGATCTCTCGCGGCAGGAGGGCCCCATCGGGCGCGGGTGTTAGTTAGGAGCTGATTTCCCTTATGATTTACCGATACAATCATCCTTACCGCCCTGCTCTTAACTCTCGGACCTCTTTCCTAACACCGCGAGCGGTACGTTATTTCAACTGGTTTTACCCCTGAGTATTTCGAAATACAATCATGCTTCCGCGTGGCGGGATTGCCTAGGCCATTTCACTATACGAACTATAATATAATCTACCCTATAAGCTTAATCGATATTTTGTAAACTATGGAAATTTAATTTAGTGTTTCGTTGGATAAATATACTGGCCGACAGAAAGTAAGCAATATTTTTACTTTTCCTAGTCGTCTCATTTTTCGAGGTTCAGGAGTTGATATGTGGACCCTTTGGCTCCACATCGCCCTGAGGATGCACGAACGGACGAAAGTGCTCGGCCAACAAATAAAGACTCGGAGAATGAGCCGCCTGGTTTTTCTCCCCCTCAAAACCCCTGGAAATATTTTTTACGATTTTATGTTGTCAATGTCATCTCCAAGGATTTTTAAACAAACGAAAATATTACAATATTGGCCTATATTGGCTTTTATCGCTAGTTCGCTAAATTATTTTAGTTTCATTTACCATTATTTGTGCTTCGAAATGAGTTTTTTTCGTTACATCGTCATAATAAAGCGCAGAGTGGTGGAATCCGAAATATGAACAGATTTTCCGAATATGAGTCGTCCTTTCGAATATAACTGTTATAAACGAGCTCCAGGGAGCACCCAACGCTCGCTGTTGACATAGCCCTAAAGCCGCTTAGAGATTTTGCCGCCTTCCAACGGGCAATACTACGAATTTCGGTTTCTTCGCCTCGTCAAACACGTTCCTTTGCTTATAACACTCGATTACATCCCGCGATCGATGCCTCAGAGTAAACGTATTTTTCCAGAGATGTGAAAATATATTTCCTTTTCACGTTAAAGTTACACATTTACACACCAAAAAAGTTCAATCAATAATAATTCATATTTGACAAAAATATTCTAATTCCCCATCAAATCTTGATATTTTACTGAAAAAAAACCTGTAAAAAAATTTTTTTTGTTACTTGGTGTTGAATATATACTATAATTATTATGTTTTTGAGAAATGAGTGATGTTTGTGTACCTATATGTGCTTTCGCGTTTCACATTCTACGGTGAAAGCGGTCTTGAATCTCATTTCTATTTAGCTAATGTAACCGTGGGCTGGCTGAAATGGAAATTGCCCATTGCCATGGCTAATTTACCGTCCCGCAATATGAGTCGACTTCTGCATTGCGCTCGTTCGTTACCGCTATAGCTAAAATGTGTTTGTATTTATGCCTACCAGAAGGGCTACGGTCATATTCGCGGAATTGTCCAATAGCGCCAAACTGGCGGTCATTGATCGCGCGATAATATTTTCTTCAAATTACGTTTCATTTCAAGCCGCCACTCTTTGTACGGATTTCTTCGCAGGCCAATTTATTTTTGCGCCGAAGTCCGCAGCGTTTTGCACAAAAAGGGTCGAATCATGATTCAGCTGGTGTTCACTGTAGCTCCCCTTTCTAGGTAGCTTTAGTTTCATTTAGCACGTGACTTCCGTAGAAGCCATAACAAATCTTACATGTGAGTTTCCACTGAAGACTTCTTCCATTTCATCTTCTCAGGTCGCTCCTTCGTGCACTATACCGTGCGAGAGAACCGCCATTGCTCACGTTGATTCCTCCTCACGGTGCTTTTCTCGAACTTCTCTCGCACGTAATTAAATTTACCCAATGCCTTTTCCAGCCTGGCTACTTCTTCTCGCACCTTCATCGCATCGTCTTTCCTTTTCAATTCGTTCTTTCTGAAAGTGTATGTCCGATATAAGAGTAAAGCGTAGCCGTTGCTGGTACTTCGTCGGCTGACCCTCCAATCAGCGCGTTGTCGGCAATTACCCCACCTAGTCGTTCAATTTCCAAGCCAATCTCTCACCTTATTTTTCTCCCTTCCCTTACTAAACTCCTTAGGACTTTAATACCCGCAATATATCTTAGTTCCACGTTCAGTTTCTTTACGGCTGTTGAGACACGGGGTTTTTATTCATACCGGCAACTTTCTTCTAATATAGAGAAAAAATATTATACCCCCGGACATCAAGAATTGCGACGAGAAGGAAAAGAAAAATATTATTTACTACCACTCTTGGTTTTGAGTAAAAAACTTGCAATTGCTACGGAATAATTTTTTTCGATTTAACGCACAACGGATCTCATTCGAGCCGCTTGTGTATTTAAAGTTGACTCATCAAACGATGAGTTATTCACAACTGGGCTAAATATTTTTCTTGGAAAAATGTCCGGTTACTCAGAAGTCCACACCTTCGAAATCAGTGGTTTTGTTGAGTTTTAAATTTGTTCGAGGTGATTTACCCGTGTGTTGCTAAGTTTTCGACCGTAGAAAGATAATCCTTGAACAAAATTCCCTGCTACTATAAAATAATAACACCTTGTTGCGCCGTCAACGATCCCCCATTCCAGCAACTCTGGAGAAGCCGAGATATAAAGTCAACTTTTTGAAAGATGGCTCTCAAGTTTTAGCGGATAAAACTTTACATCATCTTCTCTTTCCCATCTTCATTCCTGAGGGAATAACGGGAACAATAAGCGCTGCGTGGATAGGAGGCTATCCCTTGGGACCGGTGTGAGAGCGTATAACTTACGGAACGAAAACGGTTTTCCTATATCAACCGTTCCTCAAGTGTTTTCACTAAGAATGAATATACATAGAGACCGGGCGAGTTTCTTAGTCAATGGCATTTTACTCTTCATTTTTATTTTTACCTTTTTTGAATCTAGTCCCGAACGGCGCGAGCTTCGACGTGTATTTTTACGGAATAAGTAAACGTCCGGCACAAGACTGATGGCTGCATTTTGAAAAATGCAGCGAAAATGAAGAATGGATACCAACTTTATTTAACGCCTCCGTGCAACTCCTAATGGATCCACCCACGGAGACAGTATATTCATATCGCGTAGGTAGTCGCGCTTGTGTTGGACAATGACGAGGAGTTGGGCGTGAATTGGTGGGAAGATGACGGATAGTAAACCCGTTCGGTGACATGAATTCGCTCCCATAACCACCTTCAGGCGTTTCTAAATTTATCCCATTTGTTCTTTAATGGTCATACTTCTTTCATATGGCAGGGTTGAACATATGCGGTAGGAAACAAAACTACGTAACGATATGATGTGCTAGTCAATACAGCAGCTTACGTAAAGAACTTTTTCAAGATTAATTTTTACAAATATTCTAAATTTTGATATTTTAGCAAGGATTTCGAGAGATGAACTAATGATATGACGACGAGAGATTCTTGATCATGAAGAGCTGACGCATGAAGCGTTTTAATGTTCGTTGGTTCAATTGTCATCGATTCTTCATTTTATACCCTTCTTCAACATTTATTTGTACCTACTCAACGTCTACCTACAAATTCTCCGGGAACTTGGACTTAAGTCGAAGTCTCATATTTTGTAAAGCTCAGTTTCTTTCTACTATTCGGTTCGTCATGGAAGTTGCTCAATTCGGCTACAACGCATTTTTCCAAGAATGGGGGAAAACTCTCGAGGGAAGCTTAAGAACAATGGGGTGGGGTACAGAAATAATTTTTTCCTATATCCCAACATTAGGACTGCCGGTTTCCGAACCCTGCTCGTATTCTGAGGACATTCCTCCTCCGTTCAACCGCCATCACGACCGCTGTTCACATTTTACCATTTCCATCGCTCTCCTTCTTTCACCTTTCTTCGAATCCAATTTGCCTATAAAACTCAATTCTCCCGATCGGAAGACATATCCCCGAAAGTCCCGTGTTTTTTTTCCTTTTTTCCTCTCCGTTGCCTCCATATTTCCGCCAACATTTATTTCTTCTAGAATGCTAGAAACGTTTTCGGCATCGAGAAAAACCGCATTACTCAATTTGATTCGGTAACGAAGCTGGGCATCGATCTTGGTGCTTCGCAAACTTCGTTTTGTTTACACGGTGGATAGAAGTTGAAAAACATTTTAAAAACACCGATTGATTTCTTGTGAATTTTGAAACTGGAATTTCTAGTATTTCTATTGTATATGAACAATAGTAGGAAAATAACTGATTTCAATAATAGAACTTTTTCAGTTCATGTCTTCTTGTAGATTCGGACATATCTTGTAATACACTCTCTACTACTTTCTAAGCGATAATATTATTCAACTTCTTCGCAAATACAAAAAAGATAGCTATTATTTTCCTACAAACGTCGTCAACGTCAAAATATTTTGTAGCCTCGCTGATAATTTCACATTTTTAACCGACTTCAAAAGGAGGAGGTTACTATGGTTGACTTGCGGTTTATTTTCCTGTAACGTCCGATCAGGTTACTTTTTTTTTGTTTGAAAGGGTTATATGAATTGCTATTGATCATCAACGTTAGGGAAAGGCTCTAAATTCTACTTTGGAACATGCAGGCTGTGTTATCAATCGCACGATCACTGAAAGTCATGCTACCTCTTATAATTTCGACCATATTATGGGCGCATAGGTTTACGTCGCTTTCAACTGAATAAAATAAAAGACTCGCGAAACCACTAAGCCCATTGTAATGTTGGCTACATTGCTACACTGTATTCAATTCGATTATCGAGAGAACTGATTACTTACGCGATACATGTCGAACGGTGCAAACCTATTTATTATCGAAGCTGAATATATTATTTTCCACCCTATTGTCTACCGCGTTTCTCTCACCCTCAACACAACAGCTGGCGACGAGGATAAAAAGGAAAAACGGCGAGATGTCGACTTCGAATCCTACCGTCGACGATACATTGAGACAACTCGTGAGCTCAATCAACCTTCTCGTGTCCCGAATGCCGATCCCAAGCGGAACCAGCTCCACATCACCTTCAACTCAATCCGGGTCAGTCAAGTCTATATTACGGAATGTCGCTAACAGTTTCGACTCATTCAACGATGAGACGGAGACTTTTCAAAATTACATCGATCGTTTGAACAATTTCTGTGATATGAAAGGCTTAACAAGTACTGACGCCGAGACAATGGCGGCGAAAGTCAACCTCTTGATTAATTTTTTAGGGCCGAAATATTTCGAATTGCTATCAAATCTAACTTCTCCAGATCCTCCATCTTCTAAATCGTTCGACGAATGCACGAAACTTCTGATCGATCACCTAAGCCCGAAGAAGAACGTACTAACAGAACAACATTTATTTCTCTCAAGAATTCAAAATGAATATGAATCTATTTCGGAATTTGTAACTTCCCTGAAACGCATGTTCAAAACGGCGGAATTCAAATGTACGTGTCAAGGGGATCCTATGAACTGTAGATTGTCAATTAAGAATTTAGTTCTACGAGCACAGTTTATTCGAGGACTGAGGGATTCGGAAATTCGAGAAAAAATTCTACAATCGAAGGAAATCTCATTCGACGACTGTTATCAAATGGCTTTGGCAATCGAAGCGTCGAAAATCGATTCGAGAGAAGCTTATCGGAAAATTTCAGCAGATCACATCAACAGGATCGGTCAATTCAAACGTAAATCGAGCCGTCCGCCCTTTAGCGCACGATCAACCGAACGTTCGACTAACCAAAAGGCTACCGTCACCTACAGGCATAGTAAATCACCCGCTCGTCTCGATCTTAGTCGCATAGGCCTTCATGGATTGTGTCTTTGTTGTGCTTCCAAATCGCATCAATCACGGGATTGTAATAAGAAATCTAAATTATTTTGCAGCTATTGTAAGAGAAAAGGTCACATTTCTCGAGTGTGCATAAAGTCTCGATTAAAACCATCTTCTATCAGGTTTGTTGATCAAGTCGATTCTTCAAGTGAGCACACAGACGTAAATGATAGTCGAAGTGCAAGTTCACTTGGAAGCTACGGTGATCTCAATCATATTAGAGAAATTAACGCAATCAGAGATATTGACGACGATCGTATTCTCATCAAAGTCGAAATTGAAGGTAAGCCGATTACTATGGAAGCTGATAGTGGGAGTAGGTACACACTTGTCAGCAAGAACGAATTCAATCGGATGAAGCTCAACATTCCTTTATTACAAACGTCAATTATTTTACGTTCCTACACAGGACATACATTCAAACCAATCGGATGTGTTCAAGTCAAAGTCAACTACCTCGATAAATTCATAAAAGGTCATCTGTATGTTGTGGATTTTAAAACTGAACCAATTCTAGGTCGGCAATGGTTACGTGGATTGAAGATCTTCGAATCAGTTCACAAAATCACTCGAAGTGGAACACCGTCCGTGCCAAGCCCCAAGGACTCGACGGAAGCAGAAAAAATGTTGAAATCCGAATTCCAGGAAATTTTCAAAGAAGAGATCGGTAAGGTTCCAAATTATACAATTTCTTTGAAATTCAAAGAAAATGTTCGACCTATTTTTCTTAAGCCGAGAACACTGCCATTCTCCCTAAAACCTTTAGTAGAGGCAGAACTTCAAAAGCTAGAAACTCAAGGAATAATAGAAAAGGTTCAATTTTCGGATTGGGGAACACCGTTAGTGGTAATTCCTAAACCCAATGGCCAAATCCGACTATGTGCGGATTATAAAGTTACTATCAACCCACAATTGATGGACTCTAGATATCCAATTCCACTAATAGACGAAATATTCTCTAAAATGGAAGGAGGAAAATATTTCTGCACATTTGATGTGCATAAAGCATTTTTAAATCTATGTGTAGACGATCAAAGTGCTGCCGCATTGGCACTTTCAACGCACCTGGGTACTTATATTGTGAAACGTCTATTTTTTGGCGTAAAAACCGCGCCCAACGAATTTCAGAAATTTATGGACGAAATGATCTCCGACATACCAGGTGTCTGCTCTTATTTCGACGATCTGATTGTCAAAGGCGGATCACTGGAAGAGTGCTGGAAAAATTCACGTTTGCTCATGGAAAAACTTCAAAAATACAATCTGCATCTGAACCTATCGAAATGTAAATTTTTTCAAAACAAAATTTCTTATTTAGGACACATAATCAGTGGAAAAGGGCTCCAGACATCGCGCAAGAAGGTCGAAGCGATTTTGGATGCTCCCGAACCTAGGAACCCAGACGAAGTGCGCCAATTTTTGGGACTCCTAAATTATTATAAAAAATTCCTTCCCGATGCGTCTACGATATTGCACCCTCTCAACCAGCTACTTCACAAAAAAGTCAAGTTTCAGTGGACTTCGGAATGCCGTAAAGCGTTCAAGCGCGCAAAGAAAGAGTTAGCGAGCGACCGAATTTTAACTTCTTTTTCGCCAAATCTCCCCCTAGTACTCGCGACGGACGCGAGTCCGGTGGGTCTCTCGGGCGTATTATCACACTTGCTCCCGAACGGAGACGAAAAACCTATTACTTTCATCTCGAGACCACTTACACCTGCAGAAAAGAATTATAGTCAACTAGATCGGGAGGCAACAGCAGTTTTTTGGGCTTGTAAGAGGTTATTCGACTATCTCTATGGGCGCCATTTCATTCTATGCGTTGATAATAAGCCCATCTGCACTATATTGCACCCGGAAAAGAAGCTTCCTGCAGTTAGCGCTCCTCGATTACTCAGATATGCAAATTTCTTGACCAACTTCAATTATACTATTCAACATCGCAATGGTAAAGATAACGCTAACGCTGATTATTTCTCCAGGAACCCAGTTTTGGAAAATGGCACTTCAAGGAAGCTGGATGAGATCGATATCCTCTTTGGCGACAAGATTCACAACATTTCTGACGTCACGATAACGGCAAAGGAAATCGCGCAGGAAACTAGTAAGGACCCTGAACTTTCACAACTGTTAAAGGACCTGGTCGATGGGAACCTGCTAGACCCTCAATACGCTGTAAAAAATGGAGTGATCTTTAGAGGTGAGCGCGTCATAATTCCACGCAGTTTGCAACAACACATTCTTGAAGAACTCCACTCCACACACGTGGGAATTGTTCGGATGAAGGCACATGCTCGCAATTATTGTTTCTGGAAAGGAATTGATAGAGACATCGAGGATAGGGTGAAAAGCTGCCGCGCATGCTGCGACGTGAAATCAAATCCAAACAAGCAACTCTTCACGTATGGGAACCCCCTGACAAGCCCTGGCAACGCATACACATCGATTATGCCGGACCATTCATGAGGCATAATTTTTTCATAGCAGTGGATGCAAAAACTAAATGGCCCGAAGCATTCATACTCAACAGTGCACCAACATCATCAATCACGATCAAGCTTTTGAAGGAGACATTCAGCCGATTTGGTCTCCCAGAGATTATTGTCAGTGATAACGCAGCCATTTTTCATTCGCAAGACTTCCGAACGTTCTGCAAAAATCATGGCATCCGCCAGCGTTTTATTCCTGCCGGACACCCAGCCACCAATGGGCAAGTTGAAAGGTATTGTCAGACCATAAAAAGGAAACTAAAAGGTATGTCATGCAGCGATGGAAACGACCTACAGGCGAACTTGCAAACACTCCTGTTCCGATATCGCTCCACACCGTTAGCAGATGGACAGTCACCCGCTCAAAAGATGATAGGCCGCGCACTACGTACAAAATTAGATTTGATGAAACCTGCACAGGAAGAACATCAAGCTCATCGACAAGCAACAGCACCCAAGTTCTATGAAGGAGAAAGAGTTCAATCACGGAATTATTCAGGCAACCTGCTCTGGAAATACGGGAAGATTCGGAAACGCCTGGGAAATCTCTTGTATCTTGTTGAACTTGATGACGGATACATATTAAAGAGGCATTTCAATCAACTACGTTCTTGTCAAGTTCCACCCAAACAACTTGAAATTCAACTTCCGGAATCAGCAATTTCGACAGAACCAAACGATTATCGACCGGACGAAAGCACAAAAAGACAATCGTTTGGAGATTGTCAACCTCCCAAACGACAAAGTCTTGCCACCCCTCGACGATCATCAATGGGACTTCCTGGACGAGTTAGCCCTGAACCTGCCACTCTAGAGGCGTCTGGTCTGAATATTTCTGTACCGGAGGAAGAAACGATTCAACAACCAATTCCAGAACTAACTAAACAAAATCAACTTCGATGTTTTCAACTTCAATCAAATCAAACAAAGGTAAAATCAAATCCTAATCAAAATTCAACTAATTGCAAGTACCCCTAAGAAAAAGAAATAAAAAACTTGGGGAAGACTGTAATGTTGGCTACATTGCTACACTGTATTCAATTCGATTATCGAGAGAACTGATTACTTACGCGATACATGTCGAACGGTGCAAACCTATTTATTATCGAAGCTGAATATATTATTTTCCACCCTATTGTCTACCGCGTTTCTCTCACCCTCAACACAACACCCATATTCCTTGGATAGTATACATTGTTTGTGAGAACGAGGACAATCAGTTCTTCGGGGGCAAAATTACCAAATGAGCTAAGTACCAATGGGCTGGGAGATGCAGCTAGAGAAAAGGCCTTTATCTCAATGTAGCGCTGAGCAGGCACCTGCTTAAATCCTTCCCGAAGAGATAAATGAACTCTCCGGCTGAAATAGGCACAACAAACCTGGGCTTTCAGTCGGCCACGCTTCTCATTCATTTGTCATCCTTAAGAAGCAATCCCAACGTAAGCTTCGCCGATTCAAACGTCGAGCAAATTGAATTACCCAGGAAATCGCAACCCGTACCCTCCATACAGAGTATTTTCTCCGTTTCTTGGAACTGAGCTAATATCATTATAAATAGTGATAATGCGTTGAATTGTTTCGCAGCAACGAGCTACAATCAAATTTAATACTTGAAGAGCGTGGATTAATTTTTACCGTTTCGATTCTTTCCTCATATCTCTTCAACGGTTCTCACGTTAGCTTTATGGAGAACTAGGGGCTGAACGCCCCTGGCTGCCTTACCTCTCGGGCCTTCGGGTGGGGTGTTGTCCTTGTCACTACTATATATATGGTATATATATATAGTATATAGTGTAGTATATAGTATAGTATAGTATATAGTATAGTATATAGTATAGTATAGTATATAGTATAGTATATAGTATAGTATATAGTATAGTATATAGTATAGTATATAGTATAGTATATAGTATAGTATATAGTATAGTATACAGTATAGTATATAGTATAGTATATAGTATAGGTATGGGTTTAGTAGTTAATTATTTGTGTATGGAGTGTGGGAATCTATAGGTATTTTTATAGTAGGTAGTACTTAGTAGTTGCTATAATTTGGTATGTTGGTGGTGGTTTTCGAACGTACTTTGTATCATAAAGTATTGGGTTTTTCAACTGGAGCAAAGTTGTAGCAGAATTAGATGTAACAACTGTAAGTTTTCCAAGATTTGTAACTTGCACAGTGGATAACTATAACAAAAAGTCGTCAATTCAGATGTTTGAATATACCAAAAGATAGGTAATTTAACTGTCCACATTTTCCTAATGTAATGTACCTATACATTTTTCAACCGTTTTTGCGTTATTCAACAAAACTAGTAGACTATACACGAAAACATGACATTTTTCAACTTTAAACGTTCTTTTCATCCATTTAGTGCGAAAGAAACAAAGAATGGACCATATATTATTGATATACACATCATCAACTATCATTATGCTGAATTTGAGCTAAATCTATTTCAAAAAAATTTTCGCGAAAAATCCAAGGGGTTCCCCTGCGATTTTATTCAACCGAACAGTTAACGATTTTTTACTCCTCTCTCAATACAGATAAAAATCTGAAATTTTCAGGGAAGTTGTGTCTTACCAAGATGTATTTTTGTGATTTTTTTTATTTCTCGGAAAAATCTGCAAGTGGTCCAAAAAAATCGGTTTTTAAAAGCTCAAAAATTGGACTTTAACGGTGATTTTCGGGGTCAAAATAAATGCAAATCAATTGTTTTATTATGCAGGAGTCTTCATTTGAACGCCTTACACACGTACATAGCAAAAAATTTGGTGAAAAAAATTTAAACAGAGCCAGAGAAATTATTTTCCGTAAATCGAGTTTTTCGCCGGCCGAAATTCCAAGCTCCACTGGCATCGGTAATAGTGAAAAATTAAATTTTCGTTTTAAGGCGATTTTGAAAGCTATCCTTATAGGAAATTTAATGCTGATTCCGAATATGACGTCAAAACGGCGGAAATTTCTCGACAACTATCAGTTTTTCCAGGTTTAATACTACGCCACCCCTACGTTTTTCAACTTTGAAAATCCTTTGCAAATACTTACAGTACTGTTCAAATTTGATTATTCAATGATTCTTACAGGAAATTAGACGTAGAATTCGAATTTAAAGTGAAAACAAACAAAATCGAACGATTATTAATATTTTTCGAATTTTTTTCGATTTTCATACTTTTGAAGTTTCAACTTCGGGATTTTTTTTCGCCCCGTTCCCGAAATGGGAACGATTAGGTGCTGTGGATGAAAATGAAGGAAATTTCATGTAGAATCCATTAAAAATAAGAAAATGGCTAGCGTATATAATAGCTCTCGAGATGTATTCCACTTTATGTCAAAAAACGTGTTTTGACTTTTCTTCAAACGTTAATAGCTCTGCGGGGACATAACATAAAAATATAATTGAATACACTAAATTGTAGTATTTCGATAGCTCTTTCTCGCCTCTGAGTAATATACCTATGTAAAAGTAGTCGGTTCAAAAGTTATTGGCGAATAACATGCAAAAAAACTAAATCGGGTCATAAAAGTTTAAAGTGCAATAAAATTTGAACAGAGGCCTAATTAAAAAAAGATTTTTCCACACGATGGGTTTGTCTCAATTGAACGACTCTATGACGAAAATTTGATTACCTATTCCCAGTTTCTCAATCAATTGGATACCCAAGAATTTTTGACCTTCGCTTCGGGCCGCTCTAGCTCCGACTAAAATCAACCTACGAACGAATTCTTGTACTTTTTCGTTTAAAGAATTTATCAATGAACAAAATGCGCTCATAAAATCTTTTCGCGTTGTGGGAATTTTTCGAGAAAATCACGATCAACTGAAGAAAAACGTGGTTTCGGAAAACGTCAAAATTTTACATAATCGTACCTCACGAGAAAACCAAGTCGAAAATCGAAAAAAAGAAAAAAAAAATTTTTTTTTATCGTTTCACAATTTTGCTCCATCCGTGAGAGTTTTTTCAAAACGAAAAATCAAAGTTCGACTTTGAATCGCTGTAGCTTCGCGGAGGTGAGTCGGATCCGATCGATCCAAATGACGAAAATGTTTAGAATTTTTCGCACAACATTTCTGTAATGCACATGTTACGTACGAAAATCGATATTTAAGCCGCTACAGCTCCCGATAGAAAAAATTCCGCGATTTCAAAATTTCACCAAAACGACGTTTTTCAAACATCTCTAATTTTTTAAAATTTTCAAAAGTGAAAATCGAAATTCGGCGATTTTTTCAGCCGATGGCCTTAAATTCTAAGCATCCCCTATTTTTTCATCAAAATCCTTCCGGCCAGTTCTTCAATCAATCGTATACCTCTCCTCATCCTCGTAGTTTTATATGTATAGATTTTCAAACTTTTTAAAAAATACAAGTATTTTACAATCACAACTCGAGCATTATATAAAGCTATGAAAATCGTTCAATATTTGTTCGAATATTTTCTACATTCTCCTCTAGTATTCTCGACAATTCACTCTTAAAGACATGCTGCATGATTGGAACTCATTCCTCGAAACCACTCTTGAGTTCAAATTCTTTCAGCCACGTTTGAATTTATTTCTGCTCTGAAAGCTTCTTTGAAGAGTGAGACATGACTGCATCAAACCAGCATCAGGTTTTACGTTTTGCGAAACATCCTCAGCTTGAACGTCCTTTCTCATATTCTCCACAACCTTCTCACAAGATGAGCCGTTGATCCTCGTTCGTGTCGCCGCCACGTTTAAAGGGATATACGGAAATGTGATAGACTTGTCCTTAAAAAGACGATCCCGTAAAGGTCGAAACTCGACAAGGGCCAACTGATCTGAAGGGAAGAATTCGCTCCGGTTTTCCCTTTGGCTCAATCGCGTACCTCTACCTCCGTTCAGGGGACTGTCGGCAAAAAGCATTGGAATACTCATCTTGAGCTTCTTCTGTACAGAATTGTAAGGAAAAGGGACGTAGAAAATGGTATGTTGTGAAGAACCACTTCAGCTGGGGTTGGAGCCTCATACGAACGCTTGTCGGAATGACGTTCCTTGTGCCAATGGCACTAAAGCCAGTAAGACGGCTTGGTATTGAAGGAGGTGTAGAACCTCTTCAACTTAACTCCGTCTAAAACCGATCCTTTCGACAGCTTTCATCTAAAAGTTGAACCTTCCTTCACGTACGACTGGTTAATTCCGAACGCAACGTCTTTGGATTATTAGCAATAATAAATCATTGTAATCGCCCAACAAAAAATTTCTAACCCCGCCTCAAAATTTAATATTTTACGCTTCAAGGCATGTAGAATTAGAATATTCAATAAAAAAAAATTCTGTCCGTCCGTCCAGCCGTCAACACTTTTACGATGAAGCTATAGAAGCTAAATAACCACACTTGGCCTAAAAATCAATCTTGGCCTGACAATGGCTCAATTCTTTAACCAAATAATAGGGGGGAGTATTTTTGGGGAATTTTTAGGGGTAAAAATTCGTGTTTTCCAACGTTTTTTTGAATATATTTCTATAGATTTTTTGGACGCTAAGTCGAAGGAAACCATCGAGTTATCCCAGCTTTTGGGTCGAGTTTGGGTGATTTTCAGAAATTTGGGCTTGACCCGAGTGTTCTTGGAGCTATAAAAATTGTTCTATACCCGTTTCACGATTCAGAATAATGACACTGCGTGCGATTTGCAGGCGATTTTGGATTTTGTAGGCTTTCTAAAATCATACATTGCCTGCTGATGGTGTCATCGTCTAACTGAACTCGACCAACCTCCGGTTGGTGATGAATTTAATCTGACTTGATAATTCCCAGCCAATTGCGTCGCCTCGCCGTTTCCGCCAAAACTTATGAATATGGAACTGCTCGGCTTCTGCTGCTTCCATTCCTTCCGTTCAAGTAATTGTTCTCCTGCAGGTAATCCTGTAAAGCTATCGTCTCTGTGCTTCTCTATCCAATGCACCCACAATGTAATGAATATAACGATGATGAAGTATAGCGCTCTGTATCGGATAAATATTCCTTGCGTTGGCCACGGTGGACAAGCATGACTTAATATTCTGTAGCCTCAATGCCCTTTGTGGAAATAACATACCACATTTATTGCATTTCTGGATGATAAGCCTTTATTACATAGGCGTTTGCAAATAATATTTCACAGGTGCACGATAAAATTGATATTGAATTCATGAGCACAGTATAGACAGTGTACCTGCAAAACCTCGTAAGTCCAATTTTTCCCCCAAAATGTGGTTTGGAGCTCTCTCGATTGAAGAAAAGGATTCGGATTGTCTTTGAAAGTTTGGCGGTGATCCCATGAGACTTTAACATCTTCTTTATGTTCGATTGTAATATCGTGTAAGTCGAGAAGGTTCCAAAATGCTGTAAAACCTCGCAAGTCCCAGCGTTTTGGCTAGACCATTTGAATCTCCAAAATGTTATTTACCTATTTTTCACTGTGTTTATGGCTTAATAGGTTCATTACATAATAGCTCAAAAACAAAAAACCCGTGCTGTTTTTCATTTTATTCGGTTCTTAATTAACTTTCCTCCTCGTGGTCGTTTTCTGTGAAATAGCGAACTTGGCGAAAAAATTTAAAGTTGAAATTTAAAAAGTATGAAAATAAAAAAATTGAGATAAATATTATTAAATGTTTGAATTTTTCACTTCAAATTCTACGTCTGATTTCCTGTAAGAATAAGAACCTAAACGTGAGCAAACAATCCTGTTAGTATTTCCATTAATTTTCAAAGTTGAAAAACGTAAATCACTGAAACCCTAAAAATGGCAAAACCTAGCAGTTGATGATAAATTTTCGTTCTTTGACATCAAATTCGGATTCAGCGTCAAATTTACTGAAAGAAAAGCTTTTGAAATTGCTCGAAAACAAAAGTTTTATTTTTTATCCCTGCTGACGCCTGCGGAGCTCAAGATCTCGCTCGGTCAGGAGCTCAATAATTTTTGTGGCGCTGAATAAATTCTCCAGTCTCCAGTAAAATTGTGGGAGAGGAACGTACGAGGATTTGAAGGTATATTGTCGATATAATTTCAAATATTTTGGAAATCCCCGAAAATGTACCTTCTAATGTCTGAATATGCCATTCACAAATTGAAAAAATGGAAAGAAGTGGATGGAATTAACTTTCAACACTGTCTATGTTCACTTAATATTTTTTCCGAAGTCTACCGTCTGAAGAAATTAAGGGAAGCTGAAAAGAAAAGGAACTTGAGGGTTAGATAATGTTAGGCCAGGTTATAAGTTGGTATTTAATTACTTTCTCCCCTTCAAGCATTAGAATGGCTGAGTGTACTTAAACGTCTATTATGACATGATTACAGATCTACCCCTCTGATAACAGCATTTCAGCACGAAATAATTTATTGCACAAATCTTATCGAAGCTGTTCATGTGATGTCAAGTTTGCTAAGCGATGGAGCACTTTTTCCATACTCAGTTGTGAGCCGAAATGGTCGATTGTTGATCCACAGTTGACAGAGCGGCCCCCTGAGAGGGCTTGTCAATTGCATTTCTCAACAACTGTGACGATCGCATGTTCGCCTATTCCTCAAACCGTTGGAGAAGGCGAGGAGATTCGTGATATGAATGTATGTAGTTATGATCTGTATTTGAACATTCTACAAATCGCGAATATGTGTGATTTCATTTAGGTATACGCAGTCGTTGCTTCATTTTGGCCAGGCTACTGGGACAAATTGGACTGACTTGTAGAAAATAACATCAGAGGAAAAAATGGAAGCGTATTTTTTCATATTGGTAATTGGAAACTGTTGTGAACATTTTGTGCACCCAGGCATTGGAACGCCCAGAAGTTGGTTCTCTCACCGTTATAGCTTCCTTGTTGAGGAGATACGATAGCGCACCAGGACCGCGGTTTTTTGTTTATGATTACAGTTCAGTTTTTTCACTTGAGAAATATACATGTTTGAACCAGCATTATTTTATTTTTGGGACAGTTCAACCGAACAGAAACGTTGCGAAAAACTATTTTGGCGAAAATGTGGGAATTGAGTTTTGAGCTTAATTTCTGTTGAAAACCTTCAGACTGATTTTAGCAATCCTGAAAACTCGACGGAAATTTCAAAACTATCTTATGAAATAGCTAATATACCATGCCTAACAATTGTATTCTATAGATTCGGAACAGTTGGTTTTCAAATAACCCCCGAAAGAAGAAAATGATTTGAAAGACCACGTCTGACAAGCCATTGGACATGGAAGTTGGCTAGCATGTACATCAAGCCACGGCTGGCTTCATCTCAAAATTCCTTGAATGCTTCTCCAGTTCTTATAAACGCATTAGTTAAATGCAGGAGCCAGATTAATAGTATCCCGGTTAAGCATGCTACTAAAGAATAAAAAAATCCGCTACATCATTTCTCATTAAGGTATACAATTTCCGCGAAATTCAGGTTTCACTACTCAATCTTTTCACCTCGCTCTCGCTCGGATGCGCCCACGAACGCTGACAGCTGCTGTACACCTACAGTTCTCTTTAGCTCTCTCAATAGAGTCGCTCTCTGTATAGAAATAGAGATAAGAAGCCCCGTGCTCTCTATTCTCTGTGACGAGGGTTTCATACGCGCCCCCATGTGAACTGATAGAATCGCACGATGCAATAACTCACCACCCGTGCACATTTCAAGTTATATCCTGCACTAACGAAAATAGCAGCATTTTTTCCGGAAAAAGATGAATATCCCTTGTCTTCGTCGAAGTGCGAGACTTATAGCGATATAATTGTTTCGAAAATTGCTTTCCCCCGTACAAACGTATCGTGAAAATAGTTTTCCAAGAAATGTGTCATGGACGATTCGTGGAACTGAATTCTTTCAACAAACGCTAAATGGGACTGTCGGTTTTTTTCTGTTTAGTAATAACTTTCAAAAGAGTTCTATAAATTGAGCTTGTCATGTCATCCACATCTTGCATGTGACGTCACGTTTATGATCAGAAATTAGGTCATACCAACTACTACAATGCAAAAACATAAAATAACAGAAAATTGATCTCTTCAAATATTATAAAACTATTCTACAATATTTTTTATGATATAATTAATTCGTATAGGCATTATGCTAAATATATATTATACAGAATAAAATAGACACCGAGATAATTCAGTAGTTGCTAAACTCGAGTATCGAGTTTAATTACAGTCCCCTAAAAGTTCATAAAATCTTCCACTTAATTCGATTGAGTTGACAAATGAAAGTACAATCCGGTTGAAAATTAATAACAAAATCCTAACTAACTTACCAGCTTTCGCAGCGCATTCAGAAAAAGTCGGGCCTATGTTATTCTCCTCTTTACCAGTTTTGGTATTTTGATAAAAATAAAAGGGAGCAGGTGTAAAATGTTGGTGGTTAATGAAAAGTGAAACTTTTTCCCTTACGTTGTAACGGAATCCGAGAGAAAACCGTCGAGTTTCGGGACGAGATGAGCCCCAAGTGAACGCAATTGGAGGAAAGGAACAATTAACATGAATCCCTCCCTTCGTCCTCCCGAAAGTCTCTACTTTATCAGGGCCGAGGCAGTAGCGTAGTTTAACTTGGAGTTAATTTTAAACCATCGGAGAGTTCTAAGGGAAAATATTCACCCTCGGTAGCGTGCATACCCTTTCGTGTGCTCGCTATGGCTTTGGGTATGGATGGAAGGAGTTGGTATATCCTTTTACGTATAACCGTTCCCCACAGGATCTTCGCTTCAGCCTCCAAAACATTTCCCGTCCAATGTTGCGTTATCCCCGTTTTCTTCCGCCATGTTCATTATCACTAGAGCAATCTGTTACTCGAAATTATTATTTACGACGGCCAAAAAGCCCTAAAAACCAAGCGGAAGGGAACGTTCCGTTGCAATCTTTCCTGGGCGTGGATAAACTTCCAACGACGACCATACGCTGGAAAGGTTTCATCAGTTTTTTTTTTAATGTTAATAAAAAACAAAGAGGGACGCAGGTAAGAATTCTCACACTCCATGGAATTTCACTGGTTAAAATGAAAACTACCCGTAGTGAAGGTATTTTTATCCTGGCAGGATTTAACTCCGCATCACGCACTGGCCATTACCAAGTATGACACGCGGCTAACGACAAAGGCGATAGACACAGTTAGGTACTTGCGATAAAGAACATAAAATGCTTGTCATCCACAAACGGAGTTATCGCCGGTCGTAAAGCTATGTACAGCACTTTCCTAGGTCGACTAACTACAGTGTACGGAAAGGGAGAGGCTATTGCATAAATTATTAAAATTTAAAAAAATTAATAATAATTCATAACATAAAAACTTAAAAGGTAATACAAAAAGTAACGTAGAAACATATAAGTGATAAAATTTGATAAAATGAAATAAGTATAGTGCCAATAAATACAATAACAAAAAAATGAATAAGTACTAATTTTTTCATGGGTATCTCAGCTATGAGGACAAATAATAAGACTACGCGTTCGTATCATTACGTCTAGTTGGGGCTAGTAATACATGGTGGTTGTGAAGAAAGATTATTGAACATGTTTTGATCAAGTTGAGGATATCATAGGTCTATGTTAAGGACTTTGAATTTAATTTGTATGATCATTATATTTATAACTAGGCACCTAGATACGATTATAATTTCATAGATTTTGCGACATTTTGGTTTCAGCCCCTTGATTGTTCTAGAATATTACTTCTACATTGTTGGCTTGTTTAGTTTCGATCCTGCGAAAGCCCCGGTGCCTGTGCTATTCATTTTTTTATAGCGTTATATTAAACTGTGGTACCAAACAACCAGTGGTACCGGGCCAATTCGGGCCGTTGGGTAATTAAAAAATACTACCATTGTCACCGAATGAAAATAAACAGAAATATAGAGAGGCAAGCGAGGAATGTACGGCCGAATTCTCTTTGATGTACCGACGGACGTGGTTGTCGTTATCCTCGCATCGGTAACCCGTCGAGACCATTTCGAACCACAGAGACACAAACTCTTGTTCAAAAAGTGTTGCTGACAATAGTGCCTTTTTTTTCCAAATTCACCTCCGTTACGAATTCGACTTTTCGAACGATCCCAATACTACGTAAACAAGAAAGTAAAAAACGAGAATTTCCACATTCTCTCTGGAAAAAGTATTTAGAAAAAAGAAAAGATATATATATAAATACTATATATTTAAATGTTGTTTATATAACTATCCTAAGCTAAGCGTCTAATCAATAAAATTCTAGGTAGAGCAGGTGTGCAGGACCATTACAATTATTCATCGCCAATTTATAAATCGAAAGTTTATTTCTAGTTTTGATCCTCATTGCTCCAGTATCAGTGTTGAATGCGAAAAAATACGGATGGTTAATGACAATAGATAGTGAATGGAAACTAATGCTGCGATAGATCTCCCACCGCGTTCGCACTCGAAAATAAACGCCGAAATGTATAGTTTTATTTCTAACTCAGCTCATAGGGCGTTCTTGTTGGAATTCTTAGTCTCGAAGTTGAAGCAAAAAGGACGAAAGGTTCATGTGTGAATAAATTCAGCTTCTCTCAACGCCATACAACCCTCTTCTATTCCATCCAATGAGACCACACCACCGAAACTCTTGGGCCCCTTGTTTTAATCTGCATATTTTACCCAATTAGCCGCTCGCGCTAGAGACCCGCAACCAGCAGCCGAGTTGCTTGCCATTCCACTTCTTCTTCTACGTTCTCAGTTTGCAGTTGTGATTAACATTCGCTATAAACCTGGCTTCTTTCTCGCTCTGGCTGCATTTTTCTTCCCTAGTTTTGCACGGTTTTCACCATACATTTCCACGTTCTGGCCTAACTAGGGGAGACTTCCTTCGAAGAAAATGAAAAAGAAAGAACAACCGAAAGAGTTAAATTCGTAACGTCGCATTTGAGCACAATTAGTGTGCAGATTAATTCCATACTTGGATTTTGGATATCAACCTAGGCCACTCCATTTTCTATAATATGAATCTATATGAAAACTAAACTCGAACTACGACGGAACTGTTAACTAAATATCGTTGCGAGCCACTAAAACTTCCACTAGCACTTTAGTAGTTCAATTTTCACGTTTGATGATGGCGAAAAGAATATAACTGAAAAATCTTGTTCATTCTGAAAACCATTTCGGCTATTGCCTAGCACAGCTCTAAAATTCGGGGTCAATTTGCTCTCATTTTAATAACCGTAAGACATCCACGGTCTGAGGTTCATTATTATGAGACCGATAAGATGTTTTATACCAGTTTCGATCCAAGCTCAGCCATCGTGTCGTACCTTAATGCGATCTAATATTAAAACCCGACGGCAACGTTGAATAAGCCTCTCCAGTCCACACCGACCTGGACAACCCGCGTCTTGGGCGCACTATCCTCGCCAATTCTGTAACACGACCTCCACAAAACTCCTCTTAAGTAACATTGATGGTCTGTGTTCTTTTTCCGCGACCTTTGCGCTCCTGTGGCCCTTTTCCTTTTCAACACGAAAGCATGAACGAGACTAGAGGGATAAACCTGGGAAAACTGGAAAACGACGAAAAAACCTTCCTTTTCGGTCTCGTAGAGAAGAAACCTCTTGGCTCTGGTACCTACGTGTACCTTTTCTTCAAGCTCCTTTTCGCTTTCTCTCCACAACGACTCCACAACATGAGTAATTCATCTTATCTCAGGGACAAGAAACTTGCTGGGTCGCCTTCAACATTCTCTTTACAAGTCCTAACGTTGATGTATCCCTTTCCTGATCCAAAGTTTCCCAATTCTGCATTCTTTCGCACATTGTCGAACAGCATAGCGAGCTAATACCGTGCTAAATGGTCCGAGAATCGTTGAAATAAAAACTTCTAACAACTAGTTCACGAGGTAGTAAAAATGAACGACGTGGCGTATTCATGCTCGAAAGAATCCAGAATAGCGGTTTATGTAGTACCTAATTTTTTGTTGTTCTTATTTTGTCGAATATATATTTTTTCGCCAGCGAAAAATATCCAACATTTCGCGGATTTTGACCACTGTACCTTCGCTTCGGTATTTTAACGCCTTGAATCAATATACCAATTTTAAATGAGGAAACGTCCGTTTTCACGGCGGGAGAGAGCTTGACGAAAAGTAAATGAATTTCCAGGGGCTGGCTTTTCTTCTGTTTGCGTTACAAAGGCGTGATGTTTTATTTGACTGGGCTGGTAGACGAAGGTCGGGTTAGGGAGTCACGTTAATGCAAGGTATACAAAAAAGAAGGCGCACTGGTCCCTTAGCGCTGAGGTTGAGTTGTCGGTTGAGAGTTAGAAGATTGTGAAGAAAAGGAGAATAAGGTAAAGATGAGTTTAGGTGGTGTTAGATGAAGTAGGTGGTGATGTTGGAACGGGGAGATCAATATTGGGACAATGGTGTCAATAAAGATTGAAGGGCGGACGTGACGAAAAACTGAAATAAGAAAGCGACGAAAATCATTTAAAGCTGCCGTCTTCCCATTCGAAGCCGTCAAACCACGTTTAGAATATATTAAAGTTGAAAAACCTCAATTTATTTTTCGTCTGTGAAATATGCAAATTCGCAAAGAAAAACAGTATGAGAAGTTATTGTCATTTTAGTGAGCATTATCGATATAATCGAGTTTTTCGTGAGTGAGAATTCAAATTAGAGGTTGTGGGTCCCGCGGCGATACGAAAATATCCAGGTATTAGAAGCAATAAAGAGTACGAATATACATTTTTTCTCAAAGTATAATTTTGGTTTTAATTTTTTTTACTTGCAAAGAGAAATCGTCAGCTACTTTCACATTGAGGAGGTATACGTCGACTATGGAGCTAGCGAATTAACAACTGTGTAATAATCAAGATTATTCACATTTTTATGGTATTAAAAACCTCGAAGTTCACCGGATTCCACGAGTAGCTTCTTCCGTATCCTACTTCAGCCGCAAGGCTCCTGCCGAGGGGCGAAAGAAAGGCGGACGCAAAACTAATGCGAAGAGGGAACAACAAACTTTTCTCGAGATAATCAAAAACGGGGGTGAAGGAGGGAACACAAGGGGTCAGAAAATGTTTCCGGCCATTAAGACCAATCAGAAGATCCCTCCTTTTCGGAGCCCATCAGAAGAACTTCCGAGCTCTTCACAAAAGAGCCGTAATAATAAAATTATGGCAATATTTCCTGCCTGATAATGGAGACCTTTCTATAGAAATGCAAATTTTTTGGCAATAGGACTGTTTTTCTATCTGGAGTCGTTGTACATTCGATGTTGAGGATGGGAAGCATAAGGATTATTTTTCGTTGACTCTGGACCACACCACATGTAGCAATCATAGCGTACAAAATATTATAATAGAGCATAAAACTACCTATGAAGTTTTAGTTTAAAAATTTTTTTCAAAAAAGTTTGAAGATTTAAAAGATTAAACAGATTCCGAACCTATGTTTTGAAAATGAATTTTATCTTTCCCACATTATTCTCAGCGCGCGCTCGTTTTTCGGGCGTGAGCCAGGTTTCCGGCTGGGCTATGCAAATATTAGGTGAGGCCATACTGTAGACTAGCGTTTAAAGGTAAAATTGGCCCGTTTGAAATCTTCCGACGAGCTGATTAGCCTCTGTCTTGCGGATTCCACTGAAACTCTCGTTTCGCCGCAGTGAGCGGCGAGGCGTAACAGTGAGGCGCTTTCTACACGACCGGAATACTAAAACAGAGCTCATTTACGGGGAACCTTCCACCCCGAAGAGGAAGGTAGGGCACATGGAATAAGGGACAACTTGGTGCAAGATAAACATGTAACGAACTCGCGATTCGGTCCTACCGTTTGCTACCGAATCACAACTACTGCTTAAAACATACAGGACAAGGGGTTAGGAACTAGGCCACACGTGCCGGAGACTAATGCCTGTGTCCGACTTTTGCAGACAAGACATTTCCGGGAGTGGGTCGAAATCGACAGAACTATTTTTGGAAAACCCTCCGAAGTTTGGTATGCGAATTAGTTCACTTGCATAACGTTGGGATTCATCCCGTCTAAAAAATCGTAATACGAGAACGCATTGGGTATTGCGATTTTGGAACACATTGTTTCCTAAGGTCACGAGGGTGTATTACGCACGTAAGGGGCCAAGAACTCTATTAATGAACCAAAATACACGGATTTATAAACTACTGGTGTCGACGGCAAATATTACCAACGAATAATTTGATTTAAATAAATTCTCAATAAATTTAAAATAATAAATTCTTCAGTTTTTTCCATACGTACTGAACGAGTCTCTCCTAAAAGCGTGAAAATCTCTTTCTCGTATTCCTACATATCTTTACAGCCATCGTCAAAGCAGCCGCGCCCTTCGCGGGCGTTCAGCCCAGCAGAAATCCTTCAGCCGCCCCCATTGATCCCGTCCCGTCAATGTCACAGCCTCGTCGGCAGTGCATGTTGATTTCCTTTATTGTCAGGTTCAGGCGCTGCCAGTAGATCCTGCCTTTAATCCATCATTCCTTTTTCCCCTTCCAATACAAAAATACTCGTATTATCATCGTTCACTCCGAAGTTCGCTGCTCTTCTGATTCGATCATAACTGAATTACGTGGAAAAGGCGCCGTACCAATTTAACTTTATAACAACACACAAAACTCTCAAAACGAAATCGTTCGAAGTTGGATGAATTGATTTTCTGTGGCCTGGCATCAGATGCTGTAAGTCAAAAAGCACACAAGTCGCAAATGAAGCGAGGATTTAAAAAAAAATCAACCGTGCATTAATTAAATTTTTTTAAAACTAAAATACCAATTTTTACTCACATGTTCGTAAATGGAAATATTGTAATCGTCTGAAAAGTGGAATTTCGTACGGAGGTTCTATTGGAAGACATTTTCATAGTTCACTCTTTCTGAACAACTGTCTGTGTTCGTCTGTCCGTGTGTCTGTGGTCAAAAAGTGTCATAATGAACCTCGAAAAATGAACGAAACACAATGAAGTTCTCATGAAATTTTCTCCCAGTGAATGTGAAATTTTTTGTTCAATTGTGATTAACACACTGCATTTGAGATATAGGTATAACCGTTCAATATTTTCAGTTTCAATTTTTATAAGCTATGGGAGTCATTATTTTTCACGTTTAATGTCCTAAAATATTCATTGTACAATCTCATTGGCTCACACACCGTAGGTCCACGTTATGAGTTTTTTTTCCACTAATTCACTTGTGCTTAATTTGTATTTTGACTTACTTATACAGGCCGCAAAAATAATATCCATGAAGTGTGAGGAGGAGAAAAACCAGGCGACTCATTCTCCGACTTTAGTCTGTTCGGGCATCTTTAAAACGACGTGGAGCTATAGGGTCCACAGCCAATCGCCTGGTTTTTCTCCCCTCACACCTCTTGGACATAAAAAAATGCGAAGACAAGGAAAAGAAAAACCAATATATTTGAACTCTGGGATACTTTAAATTTTTCTTCGTTAGCTGAATGTCGCTTAATTATTATTATTATTAGTGTCACACACAGTATTTCCTCGTAAAACGAATTTTCAGTTATTTTAATCGAGCGCTTTTGTATTTTTTGGTCTCTTTGCTATAAACATAACCCATTTTCACACAACTTGTTTTGTATGGTTCGGATCACACTCAGTACTTCCGCAACATGTTTTTTCGCTGACACGATTTTTACAAGCCGTAAAAATCAATATATTTGGCGCTAGATGTCTTCAATGTTTGTAATGGCGAGTGAATGATACCTGATCTTCTCACCGTACGTCCATGCAATCCAGTAATTTTTGTATTAGAAAAATATTCACGTTCCCCAAAAGTCAATAAATTTGAACGTTTAAGGTGGTGAATGTTTTCTTTGGCGGGTGATTGACTCACCATTGAATCAAAACGTGTGTGAGGTCTTGAATCGAAGGCCAGAGCTTTTTCGTTTCACCCAATAAACCCTCTTTCCGTTCGAGAGATGATTTATTAGTTTGTTAAACTGAGCGAGCTACTTATACAAACGATTCCCAACCCATGGTTTTAAGTTTTTTTTTTTCTTGACGTTCCCTATTTTCACCCCTCGGATGTATTTATGCGACGTTCATGCACCCAATAACTCACCCTTCACCCCTTAGGGCTTCTATTTTGATACTGGTCGCCTACAAAAAAGTCCATCGGACGAAACTGTTTCCTTCCTACTAAAGCCCAAACCATTTTACAGGGAACGCCTTCTCATTGGTAATTGCCACCTCGAATTCAGCTAACTTGCTCTTTTCCGCCCCCTATTGTCATGTTTTATGGAGGCCACTTCCTGACTCACCAATTTGAAAAATAAATTGCTGAAAGGGATAGTCGTGCGTGTTTGGTTTTTGTCTCCCATATCCAGAAGATCGGTTAAAATATTAACTTCTACTTACCGCTGTTCAGCCTTTGCTCCACCCACACTTCGTGAATTACCTTAATTTGCATTTTTACTGTTCTTTTCCCCTAGGCTCTTGTCAGTCGACTCTTTCTTCTATTTTCGAACCTCGATTATGATAAAAAAGGATACCTAGATCCATTAGACTTGATCCGAAGACGTGTTAAAAAAGGAGTAATTGAATTCTGTCGATTTGGTGGTTATTGGTGTAAATAATATAGTGTAACTGCTAATTATGATAATTGATCAAAGTTCTTTGCATAAGCGTAAGAGATAGGTCTGCTATATTATAGGTAATGTAATTGCCATAATATTGAAGTTAAATTTATTAAAAACAGTGCAGTTGCAAATTAAAAAACATCAAATTTTGAGGGGGGTTAGAAAATGTTTTTTTCTTGGGCGATTACAATGGTTTAATATTGAATAATAAACCAAAAGTAACATAATACTATATTATCTTCTTAATACTATATTCACTGAAAAAACATGGCAACTAAAACCCTATCTATTGTTGCTCTTTGCTGAATGGCCTGCTAAATAATTAAAAAGCCTCCGCCTTCTAAGACATTGAAATCACGAAATGGGTTTCATTCATTATTCTTCGAAAGACAATGACTCAGAAGAAACAGTACAATGCTTTGATAATCTCTAAGGAACTGTAAGAACAAAGAGAGCCCAAGTAAAGGAAGCGTGAAGAGAAACAAATGAAGAGTGAAATAAAAAGACTAGGTTGAAATGGAGACTAATTTTGATATGAAGAGAAAAAAGAGTTAAAATTTCTGGATTTTTTGGCGGATTGGTCTATACAATATTTAATTTAAAAAATTTGGACGCAAATCCAGAAAAAGTAATACGAGAAGCTATTGATTGTCGAAATATGACATTAATACCCTGAAAACAATGAAAATTGAAATAACGAGTGTTCAATCCTGGTCTGTTCAATATCGATTAATATTCATATTTTGAAACGATCAGCGATAAAAATAAAACGATAGTCAGACTGGAGTGAATTAAATTTTAATGGTGATGCATATTTCATGAAAATTGTCTATTTGAGTTGTCCCAAGAGTCGACAAGAGTTGCCCCTTTAACATATTCGCACGGTATTAGTTTTTCGTCCCACCTTCGTCGTGAAAGCGTGTGAACACTGAAAAGTGGTTGTAAATCAGTTGAGCCGGTTGGAAGCGATCTTGTGTCGTAATAGTGAAGTGTGGAGGAACCCTGGCCTGTACGTCAGCTATGAGTACGTGACCCCGCATATTATATTCCGGGAGGGAAATTGGGAGAGAACGCCCGCAGCTTGGATGATTGGAAGGGAGGGTGAATGATGTAATGGAGACGGGGGACATGATGGCTACGGGCACTGGAGGATGAAACTGGGTAGTCTACCTAGACATGAGAAAGATAGAATGCGAAACCAACGGGAAAATGTGAGATAGGATGAGAAAAAAGATGGGGATCGTTGACTGAAGAAGATGGACGAAGAGCAGCAGCATTTGGGTGGAACAGGAGTATGGGGTGTTAGTCTGCTACAATTTGATCGAACGAAGTTAATATAAATATGCAAATGGCTCAACGGATGGCACTTTTTCTTCATCGATGTTGAATGAACGTTTTAAATTCTTTATTCATTGTGGCTATATCGCATCAAAAGTAGAGGCTGGTTTTGAGTAAAAATACACTTCCCGTTTTTCAATGTTACGTAACGTTCAGGCAGCCGAAGTTTGGGTGGAATAAGCAAAAATCCAACACTCGTTCCCTCGTTCCAATATTAAGTACTTAATTTGAAAAATCCCTTCCATTCCACAAACATCAGTATCTTCAATTTGTCAAACCTTTTTTCAGTGAGTTGGTCAAAGGTTGAGCTTTTAATATGAATGTGCAGTGAATTGTTTTGAACTTGGGTAGAAAAGGAACTGTCGACAAACAAATATTTTCGACATCTTCTTTGTGATACTAGTTTTCTCACAAACTGCTGATAGTATGACGAAGCGAATCGATTAACCGAGAGAGGGTACTAGAAATTAATAATTCATCTGAGAAACCCTAGTAAAACCCATTAGTATTTTTTCAAAAGTAGAATTTTCACTTTCCCAAACACCCTTGCGAGAGATTCGGATATCATTCTACGGCGTTATAATTGAATTATACACCAGGGATACCTGTTATTGACGGTATACAAGGAACAACTGCCCGACAGGTAAAATCGTTAATATTCAAACCCTCGACCTATCTCCCTCAGTTCAGAGAGAGCTATTGCGAATAGAAACAATTCGTGCGGGTCAAGTTTGGCTGTGGGCCTGGTCAGTTGATCTGGTAATGATAGAGAGGTAGCCAGTGGAGCGAAAGTTACGTGGACTACCTCCAGGTTCGAGCCGAGCCCTCATTATCGTCGTCCGCAGCTAATGATAAACTCCCGCTTACTAATGCAGCTGAGTTGGAGCTATGGAAAACGAACCGAGTTGACAGTTGATGATTGATGACGGATCAACTGTCGTGTTCTGCGAGGAGCTCGCATCGGAGGTAATAACATACCATCTCTGGAACATTATTAGGATCGGAGCGTATCAGTTCACCGTGTTGATTAACGGTCAATGTTTATTTTGATTTTCGCTTGGCATAATGCTCAAGGTAAATATTTGTTTTGGCAAGTAGATAGATATAATAAGGCTTGATTTTTATTGTTCAGCTAACACACCGTACTTTCAAGTTATGAGAATTTTTTGCTCATTTCAAAATGCCGGTTAAACGTCTCTGATGACTTTATTGGGGCAACTTTTTTTTCATAAATCACGAGCCTTTCCTTCCTAGCTTCGATTTCAACCGCGACAAGAATTCTTGTATACCGAAGTTAGTGATAAACGGTTCACGGCCGGCCATCGATTATTGACTGACTTCGAAAGATCGCAATTGAGTTATAACCAACAGCGGGGGCGCGAATAGCTCGATAAATTCAGGTGTTGAAATCCCTTCTGCGTCTTCAGGCAACCGAGAGAACGCGCAAACTGACAAATCCAGAAGTGAAGAATGATCCGAAGTTCCGGATTCGCCGCGGCCTCCCCTTGCGACTGGGACGACAAAGTTTGCTAGCCTAACAATAAGTATTGATGAGGGATAGGGCGGTCCCAAAGGTTCTCTCATTCTCATCCGACCGAACCCGTTCTCATCTCTTTGCTAGCGACGATGAAAATAGCTGTAAACAGGGAAGAAATAAATTATTTATCACCTGAAGATTATATCCGCTTCAAGTTTCTGTATGTTACCTGTACGTCAAATAAGATGAATACATCAGAAAGGTCATTAGGTCACGCGGAGGGTCACTATGCTTCTTCAACTGTAGGCCGTGTACAGTTATCGGTGCGTTTTTGCACCCAACTATTTTCTTTTGATGCCTCATTCAGTAGTTGATAGTTGATCGTTTGATGGAGTCATACAGTGATACAATTTTATTTAAACAGTGCTAGAGAAGTAGGTTAATGGATTGAGCACAGTATTCGATATATCTTAAACATTTAAGTTAGAAGGATGAATTAAGGTGGTGATAAGACTTTTCTTCTTTCTGATCTACTTTGACCACTCATCAAGCGGTATCGCAAGCCCCTCAAATATGGTATGAGCATGTGGTGGAGTTTTTTACTTTTCAAAGAATGCTAATCGTCGTTCATTTTACTTCTATCAAGAACTCAATTCTCATTATGTTAATAAAATAAATCGTCCGGAACAACTACGAAAGCAGCGTCTCTCTATACTCGTAAATGTCTGTACCGGAGATTGTAAATTTCTTTCTTCCGAGCACCTGAGCCGGTAGAAAAAAGGTTTTGAAAGATGTAGGTGCAGAAGTAAACGTGTTATATTTATGCCAATGAAAATAACTGCCAAGATAGTGGGAAGATGGCGCTGACTGTGAGCCTTCCCCGTATGAGTAAAACGAGTGCGAAAAAGAATTATGGCAGGTGGAAACGGAGAACGATATTTCATACGGTCTCTGAGTGACTGAGGTGAGCAGCGAGAGGCCTTGCACTGCCACAGCTTCTGAACTCTCTCGCTCGAACCCTCACGTTTGGAACGGGCGAGAAGCCAAGGTGAGCTTCAGATACTCTAGCGAGGAAAAAATTCGGCTAGCAGTCCTTGCAAAGGAAACGAGATATGGAGCCTCCTCTTTATTCATTTTTCACGAGAAGGAATCGTGTGCGGGTGTTGGTGGAAAATGTAACGAAAGAGAGAAAGAAGAATATAAAAAGATGAAAAAATGGGCAAAGCGAGGAAAAATTGAGGACGCGCGGTATGGGTAAAAAATAGCTGATGCCGCTGCTCGACTTGAGGAATAAACCTCGAGCTCAAGGCAGCCATTCGGCTCGAAATGGGGCACGGAAGTCGTACAGAATAGTTTCCTCTCTTGGAAGAACAGCATGCGGTAAACAGGTCTGAATGCTTAGAGGGGTTGGGAAAAGATAGAGGACCTCACAAGAGAGGAGGAGGTATCAGGCCAGTTCGCTCCACTGTTGCTCCCACGTTGAGTTATAGTCATGAGGAGAACGAAAGAGAAATGATCGCTTCCTTTTGAGCAATTCACAGTTGGATTCGGATGTGAGAATCTTGTTTGGAAGGTGATATAGCATAAAATACATTGCTGGTTATCTTTATGAATGCTCCCGGGTCGAGAGACGAATACAATACGAAATGGCGTGGCAAAATTCGAACCAGCATTCGTCTCGGAAACATTCTGAAAACTTTAAGCATCTTCATTTCAACCCTAGGTGAACGGTGTTCTGAAGTTTCTTCGGCTATTTTAGTTTGCTGAAGTATTTGTTTTATAAGCATTTATTTTGACGTTAAGAATCAATATGGTATAAAATACCTTGAGGTTCTTACTGAGAGCAAAACATGGAAATTATGCATACTGGTATCGTTTTTACTGGACCTAGTATGATTCTTGAAAAATCAGAACTGTCCTGTCGACTCTCGTCAGAGATAACTTCTTGCGCAGACATTGTTGTGTTTCGAAATGGGTGATATATTATTGTATATAATACATTGAACGTGACTTAAAATCATCTTGGATCCCCATTTTACAAGTAACGATGCAAATTTTTGTGTAAGAATAGCTCAGAACACTGCTAAATTGTGCGGTCCTGTCGTATTCTTTCACTACTGAGGACTCACTTCTGAAATAAAAGTTCGGCGGGTGAGAGTTCGTATTGCCCATACCCCTTACATGTAATACTTCTGGAAGAATATTTCAAATGAATTTTGTGCGAGCGCATACGGTTGTTTTGCGCTGAAGATGGAGGAAATGCTTGAAACCGCGAGGAAGAAAGCAGTTTCGGGCGTTACGTACGTACAAAAAGAAAGGTCGAAAAGGCGCTATAACACTCAAAATGAGATAAACAGAAGGTATGTTCGTTGAGGCGGAAAACTGCCGAATTTTTACAGCATCGCACACGTTGCTACCAAGATAGCGAACGAAATAAATGCACGTTGCGAGGGGACGTAGGGAGAGCATCAACAGCCGCAAACTTCTCGTCAAAGTGTGTGCAGAGCTAGGCGAGAATATGAGAGCCGGTGCTGAAGGAGGCGAAACTGTAGCGGCAACGGGACCAGAGGGTCTCTTTATAGTCACATAGAGGCCACCACCGTTCCGACCCTTCGAAACATAAATGTGAAAATAAAAGGAAATTTAGAGAGTTCGTCTAGTGTGGTGTGCAGGTAGGACCGCGCGAGTAAAGAAGAAGGTGGCGATGGCTAACGTTAAAATATACCGCAGTGCAGAACTTTCTTATTATTTTAGTGAACTGGGGACCTCAGTTCTCCGGAATAGTGAGTTTCCATTAGATTCTAAGGCGTGCTTAGTTGAATTCATGCACCTTAGCAGTGATACGGCGAACTCTCAGTGGGTAGGATACGATTTCAACGGAATCATGGTAGGATAGTTTTTCCGTCCTTACTCGCCAATGAGAGTCTTCAGGTCCTTGCTTATGATAAACTTTTAATACTCATGTGTCGATTGAGTCAATAATGATTTATTTAACCAGTGATTATCATAAAATTTCCTCATCTACCAGCTGCCTACCGACCGATCGGCCGATCTATCTACTTTATTGAGCTCCTCAGATAATGCTTAATTAATCAGGGAGGAATTTAGCAAACCAATAAAAATCGGAGGCTATCAACCGCATAATCGCTATTATAAGAAGGCTGCGTAAGATTACAAGCTCTCAACAACAAATTGTAACATTTCACCGACGATGATCCGCTATGTAGCGTTGGAAATGGAATCAACAGCTTTGAAATATTCACGGCATACGTTTATTGAGTGAAATTTCAAATTCTCAAAGAGGATCTTCCTTTGAGGTATATTATTACGGTTTTCAAGAATGGAAACTCTCGGCGAAAACGGGAATTGGCTCCGAAGAACCTCGTGCATAGAAGCTCCGAAGCAAACGAAACTATTTTCTTCCAAAAGGTTTCCCAGCTTTTCCTTGGGTCAAAGTGGAAGTGAACTTTCTGAGACACGGCTCAATCAGAGGTTGGTAAAAGCGTAAGTTGAAAGCTTCACCAATGCCCCACCTTTCCTATTACAGAAGAATGACTACCCTTTTCTGAAGGTAGAATAATCCGCTCGCATGGAACGAAAGGAGTGGTTCAATTGGCGGGTCTAACTTCCCTTTGAGGGATTATTAGCTTCGAGAGATTTTCAAAAATGGTTCCCCGTTCGAAACTGCGGAAACGTAAAGGACCTCATTACGTACAAACTTATTTTCCCGACGGTCGGAAAATAATGCGAAATTGTCAGTATTGTCCAATAGTCGTCGCTCTAGGTAAAAGTTGCTATCTGAAAAAAATAATAATAAAAAAAAAGCAGTTAAGTTGACGGGGTAAGCGCGAAAGGAGAAAAAAATAAGGGAATACTTTACGATCCATGTCCTGAACCCTACTCCTGGCAACCATCCCCGTAATTAAAAGAACATTAACGTCTTTCGTAGGTCTGATGATTTAGCGGATTCCATCTCACCGCTTCTTTATTCCGTTTCTGCTCGTCCGGTATCCCTTCTCTTCTTATACGACTCAGGCGGCCAAACCAGAGGCCATTCATTATTTACTGCCGCCGATGCCAAACCGAACGGTTTTTTCGTCCCTTATCTTCTTATTTGTGCTCCGTTCAATTTCTTCGGGAACTTGATAATCATCATACAAATCAATAAAAAGGATTTAAAACTGTATTTTTTTTAAGTGATTATTCGATTATACTCTATTGTAATTGCTGAGTGAAAGATTTCTTACCCCTGAAAATCTGATGCACATTCAAGCACTGAATGAATTTCCCGAATTCGTTTCTTCTAGGTGTACACGAGTAATTATTCTGAATATATAAGTAATTTATATTGAATTGTTCAAAATGAAAACTAGAAGCCTACATCTGCAGTCCGTGCTGTAGTTTCTTCATGCGCTTCGAAAGCCGTCGTCTTAGTTGAATATCCAACTCTCGACCGTAGGGAAGGCTTTAGAGCTAAGTTCCTTAGAAAAGCAAAGACCTCATTTCCGTTCGGTAGTACGTCGCGATTTAGGTAAGCGGCGAAAGAAAACTAGTGGAGGTCGTAGGTAAAGCAATGCCTTCCTGTTTCCTTTGCCGAAGCTCGCGAAACAAGCCCTTTTAACGCCATCTCAAACCTCTGGTTAGCACCAGGAGCTGTACCAGACTACACCATTGTGTACGCCTTGCCACCTCCTTTGATACCTTCCCTCTAATTCCCTGGTTTATTCAACAGAGCTCAACCTCCGTTAATGATAAAAGCTCCCTCTCCCACCTCCGCTTCCTATACACCAACGACACAAAGGAAAGCAATGTCAGGTGAGAGAGATGGTTTCTCAGACAAAGATGTGAACAAGTTAGCGGGCGAAAAGTTGACGACGGTCTGCCTACGTAATTACCAACTCATGATGATAATTGTTTTTAATTACACGCTCAAATCGCTCGGTCGGTATTCGCAGGGATCGTATAAAAATCGGCTTTGCGAGAACCGATTAGGCATTTTTCGAAGCACAAAATGCTCGATCGAAACAGAAAGTTGCGAGCCCATGTTCACCTTTTTCAAATAATGACTCGTAAACTGACTAGGAGATGACTTGAAACAAGTTGTACACCATGATGCCATAATTATGTCTCAAGCGAATGATTGCTCATTTTATTTCTGTTGTAATGACTCGAAGCTTAATTCAAGACACCGAGTTTAGTTCGACACGCGGGAGGTTAGTGCGCAGAAAAAGAAAAGCATTTTTCCGTTGTATGCGGGTCTTTTCCCTTCGCTTATCGGAAACCCATCGATATATTTCAAGCCACCTGGTCCGCCCAAGCCCTGCCAACGAAGGAAAAAAACGGCTTGCTCTAAAGCGGCTCATTCTTCTTGTTGCGATCACCCAGATCGGCTCAAGAGCTCATGTGTTCACCCAGCATTCTGTTTCCAGAGTTTTAAATCTTCAGAACGGCCAAAACACCTCGAATTTCCTTGAAATATTCTAATTAAACGTGAGAAAAAATTGCATAGCTCAGCAGAAACCTCTAGCTTAATTTATATTTTTTGTTTTACGTAGGCCAATCCACTGAAGTGTTCAAAAAATTATCTTAACGCTTCTTCATAGAGTAAAAGTTTGGGCAATGATTAAGGTAAGGCAATGATTGTGGACTCATTAACTTTCCCGAAGAGAAACATTCTAGGCAAGCAAAGATAGGAAGCTGGGGGCAAAACTGCGGCCAAAGTAGCCAAGGAAGCCAGTTTAGGATAGTCGATAGTCGAAATTGGGATAGGTCAACATCAACCTCCTTTTCGGTCGAAACCATCGCGTAATTAGACTCCCCGTCCAGTGAGAGACCCTTTACGGACGATTCGATGAGATCTCTCCGTTTTCTACTTCGCCAATAAAAGACAGTCAATTTGTGGTCTGTCTGTCCCAACTCTCTGACTCAACTGAACCTTTGGGTTTCGAAGGCAGACGACGACGTGACGCCGCAAAATCAAACCGTTTCTCTCACTACTTTTGACCTCAATCGAACGAAGCTCCGCTACTTGGATATTTAATTACACGAAACGTCAAACGGACTTGAAGGACAATGACA
This sequence comes from Tupiocoris notatus, assembly GCA_037159825.1. Classification (NCBI taxonomy): domain Eukaryota; kingdom Metazoa; phylum Arthropoda; class Insecta; order Hemiptera; family Miridae; genus Tupiocoris; species Tupiocoris notatus. Next base: position 443,921 of record JASJUZ010000191.1, on the reverse strand, counting down.
GCGATTGGACACATTCGGGCTGTAAGTTGTTCTCATGTCTGGTGTGCAAACAGAAGTGAATACAGCCAAAATCGACCCACGGCCTAACTATTTCAAAGCTAGAGTTCGGCAAGAAAAAACCAAATTATTTGCGTACAGCTGACTAGAACCTTACTTTGAAATTGTATGAGGTCGTGTGTAAACCAGCAGTCTCATTGCAAAAGCATCCAAGTTTGATATTTCTGAAAATGAGGTTTCGGGATACGAAAATGTGTATGTTTTCTAGATGAGCATCCGAGCGGCACGACTTACAATATTTCACAGCTTTTTCGAAGTCAAACTTCAAACCCAACTTTAAGTGCAACCTCCAACTTCAAGAACATGCTCGATATTTGAAGAACTAAAAGCGTCAACTGCTCATTCATCAATTTCAACCAGTCGTTTTTAACCACATTTTACCTACAGAGAAAATCGACCATCCTCCAAAAAGCGTCGTATCGAGACCTATATTCTCCCTCGTATTTGACGAATAATTCATTCACGTCCCATCTGCATGAGATGTCCTTCGGGCAAATTGAGTCGGCTCTCTTTTTGGCCGGTCGGCCCACTTGGCAATAGCAATACATGACATGTCAACCGAGTTGAAATAAAACAGGCAAGGGGACGCGATTTCTTCGGCAGATCGCCTGCTCGGCTGGCCCATATCGAAGAAGGACAGCTCTTGATTTGAATGGTTCAGAAGTAAAGACGTGGCAAGGGATAAGGCTACTACAGTCCTCCCTTGGGAATAAGGTAAGAGAAGACTTTTTATATCCGCGTTCGTTTCACGTTGGATTGACGTTACTCAAAGACAGTTCCAGAGAATTCGTTTTCACGACTTCAACGTCGAATTTTCCTTCATCGGAAGCTCTCCAATCCTCTTTTCTTGAAGAGTTCTGAATACTCATTCATTGAAATGCTTTTGTAATACATTGTATAGATTTCCACTCTGACTCTGAAATAATGTTCGAATACTTTTCTTGTAGTATCTCTGAATGTCAGCTACTTCATAATCGGTTGCCGTTACCTAGTTGCCTATAAAAATAATTTTTATAATTGGTTATATATGTTTGTTTTGACATTCTTTTTTGCAAATATTATCGTCACTTATTATCAACATTTTTTGCCACTCTATGCACCACTCTTGGCTGAAAATGTCTGTTTACTGGGCCGCTCAGGAACTAATTAAAACCAGCTTCAATATTAGGAGGTCAATAGACGAAATAAAGTGCTCTTGTTGTACTAAACGATGAATGAAAAAGGGAACGAAATCTAAAATGAATAATTCATCGTCATAATTACAGCAGTACAGCACAACGTTGGCAGTGGAAAGTACGTCGCCGGCCAGTGGATAGGAAGAGTAATAGCGAGTTAAGATTTACCTCTAAATCCCATGAGATTCAGGGCCAAAAGTGCAGGAAGGAAATAGTGGGTGAGAAAAGAGGTCTCTGCTACCCTCTCGTACAGATACCATGGCATAGCCGGTTAGATAGCATCTTGTGCTAGGACTGTTCCCATTCCAGTTTTTTTTCTCCTAACACCCTTACACAGAGTTCATAATACCATTTTCGTGTCCACTATAAGAGCCAAGCGATAACTCTCATGGGAGCGAACTTTCCTGCTCCGTAAACAGGCTAAGTTTCAGACTCGTTGGCAATAGCAAGAGCGAGAATGAGGGATTTTTACTAACAACTGCCATCGGATTCAAGAACTAGACAAAGCTGTGAAGTGGAGTACCAATAGTGTTTCATAGAACATAATTTCAAATATTTCAAATTTTTTAAATTTTTTGGTAAATTAAAATGTGGCTTGCAACGAAACAATTTGGGGAGATGAAAAAAACAGTGATTTTGTTTACGGAGGGTGATCACAATGTGCTCTAGGTTTTTTGAGCCCTGGGTTTTCGATTTTTTCGATTCAGTTATGTACTAAAAACAATTTTTTAAATTATTATTATTTTTTAAATGTAGTATTTCCAAAAGCAGTTCATTATAGTTATTAGTCCTTTTAACCAAAAATTAGAACAAGTATTATTAGAAAAGTAGAAGAGACTGAATGTCTACAATATGATGATTCCGTCAGAAATTTGAAAAAGTTAGCTTCTCCGATGTGGCACAACCGAATTATTGAGCTGATAAGGGAGTAAAGCTGGTTGGAAAAGTTGGTAGTTACGTTATACTTGAGCACGGTCAAAGTTTGTTCGGCCAATAGCTTTCCAACACTGATGGTGCACCGTTCGGCTAATGGATTTGTACAAGTTGTTTTGACATCCAATTACTAGCTTGTCTGAACAGAAGAAAGCAAGAGCTAACTTAATGGGCTCAACAAGAAATCGCTTCCTGCTGAGTTTTCAAAACGAACTTTATAATTGTCTACATGTTACTAGGTTATGAACTTATTGATTAAATAGTTAATCGCCGTTCGCGAAAACGACGAGATTGTTTTACAAATTTGTTCCAAGTTCAAAATTTTACCAATTTATTTTTGCTCAAAATGATAATTTCTGTTCACAATACATGCGATTTTGCATTTGATTGCTCTAATATTTTCAGAAGAGCCGAAAATAGAACTCACCGGAAAATGCAAATTGCCGAAAGTCAATGGAGAGATTTGAGTATTTTGCGGCGCTCCATTAACAAGAGAATTCTACAGCATATTTTCAAAAGCCCTTAGAAATTCTTTATCATCGCTATGACGTATATCGAGTTCCCTAATTGGGCGTTTAATGTTAACGAACTTCGGCGAAAAAAGACTTTCCGCCTTTTGTCAGCAACGGGGAAAATGATACTTGAAATCCGGAAAATAAGGCTAATCTTCGACCCCGACGAATGTCGAGAAACTCCTCGCTGATTTGACTTGGGCCAACAAAAGGGCGAGAAAGTCGAGAGGGGAGACGAATAAGTGAAGGGAACGTTGGAGAAATAAATAAAACGAAACAATGTGACAGCTGACTCAGTACAGAGTTTGAAACAGGACTGCGTATACCTGCGACGAAAATTGCGACGAACCGCTGATGATTAATGCAAAGAACGACTTTAATTATATAGCTATTACAATAAAAATTTTGAAGCAACATGAGGAAATAATTAAAATGTAATTTTCCCAATCTAATTATCAGGATATTCGGGAACTATAGACAAAACTGCTTATTGCAAATTGTCGTATTCAAGTGAATAAAAAATTTAGTCGGAATCCTTTGAGACGGATTGTGTTGATTTACCTGAGGATATAAAGATCCCCTCACTTTTGCCCCGAGGACAGTTTGGGGGGTACAGATCCTGGCACAAACCGAGCGGAAAGCTTTGAATCTTATCAGTTTCACAGGCTACTGAACAGCTGTCCCAATTTTCTTGCCTGTCTTGCCAGGACCCGTTGCCAGCTTAAAAACGTTAACCGATGTTACTCCAGCTCACTGTTTGTCGTAGTAGGAAAGTCCCTGCTCGTCCCAGCTTTCAGTCACAAACGGGACGACGATCTTTGCCGACCTTGCGCTTGGCAGCACCTCTGGAAAGATAAAGAAACTTTTGCTAGGCGGTTTGGCAAGTTGCAAAAACCAAAAATATAATCCTATTCATTCCGTTCACGCACCAGTCAGACTTGATACCCTTCGTCGAGTTTGGTCCAATTTCTAGTCCGATTCTCTAATCTCTACCGATCAATTTCTTCTACCAACCAACGTTAATTTAAACCCTGGTCGTTTAACCTATGATTTGGCTAAACGGTAGGCTAAAGAGGTAAATTAAATTAGCTACTAGCTCATGAAATGGATTTTATTGGTTCTTGTAATTTTCGAAAGTCGCTCGATGTACACAATTTCTACTCAGCTTTGAAATTTCAAACAAACCTAACAAAGTATTAATCTAGTTAATATCGTGCATCATTTTGCGAAACGAGGGTGTCAAAGATACTGAAAACGAAGAGTGTAAAGACGTTTTGATGGAAGACCCGAAAAATATTCCATTGCCCGAAACTTTTCCTATTAGAAGCGCAAGCGGGCGAGGCGAGAAGTTTAAACTCAAACTTGTGCAAGAACATTAAGACGACCTAAGGCCTACCCTCACTGTATAACGCGCTATTCCTGAACTTTTAATCTAACTTTTTGATTTTTTCCGCTTTTCATGATATGAAAAAGTGATAGACGCCGCGAAAAGTTTTTGCTTTTCTTTTACGTAGGTCATAAAAGGAACCGTTTGTAGTGTAGTGATTCACTTCCAAGTTTCGTCAAACATAATTGTGAAGCTGCTCAATGTAATGGAGTATACCTACAACATTTGGGCGGGAGTTCACTATTCTCACAGCGTTCGTCAGTGGTAGATAATCGTTTGAAAATTGACAGCAAGTTTTCATAGGCGTTTTTATTGGCATATTTGGATTTTCTGGATTACGTTATTGTTCTTGCCCTTTATCTTCACCGCTGAATTTCGACGCTGAACGATCATATTATCTGGCTAATATCGGATACATGGATTATCTCGTAATATTACTTCAAAGCACTTCTGTTATATTGTAACATTAAGACACCTCAGCTCCCCAAGATTTCCCATAGCCGAAGTTCGCCAAGCAATTTAATTAAAGTTCTCAAGATCTTGCTCGGCCAATCATCACGTCTGGAGAGACTGCGGCGAGAAGTTCTTCTTCCAATGAACATCCTGGAATAGACGCTATGAGATTTAATAAAAAAGAACTCTTTCGTCCGGCTCTTCGTTTTCACTACGCTTTCTCCTCTCTTTTTCCCGTTTAATCCGTCACGTATACGGGTTGAAACCTTCCCCAAGAGTGTCACGTCCAAATTAAACTTGTTTCCGAACAATCAGTGTCTTAATAGTGTTTTCACGGACGGCCAACTACGAAGGTTCTTACAAACTTTTATTTCTTACCGTTCTTCTTCTTATTTCCTTCGTTTTGGACTTCGTTTTGCTCGTCATCGAGCTCTCCTGAGTGCCTGAGTGGAAGGAGAAAAAGTTATCCCTTCCAGTCTTTAAGAGCCAATTCCCACACCGCTGTTGAGGAGTTTTCATTTTTATGATTATGTTCTCCTTGTTTTACACATTGCAAAACGACATTCCATACCAATGTCGAGTTGTTCATTAGTTCTCTGATGGCAATGTGGCGAGGCTGAATTAATTATTCCATAAATATCATTCCTATTCAGCCCTTCCATTTAATGTCTCCCTTCGCCTGACCGTATTCTCCCACCCATCGTGTTCCCATTAAGTAACTACAGAAGCCACATGTGTCCCTAAGAGTCACAATACACTGCTCTCCCGCTTGCGATAATGGACTCCCTCGTTCACAATGGTGGCCTAATATTGCGCATTTGCTTTCATCTAATAACCCTATCGTCACCAGTGCCAATATGCAAGAATGTTCACTCAACTATGGCTTCCAAGTGCAATAAAGCTAGGCCAACATCGCTTAATTACATTATAAATCATCCTAGAGAGTCGAGATATATTTTTCGTCGGAACATTCTCACTACATTATCTCATTTTTTATTTCTTCGAGAATATTGGGTTCAGGATATGGATGAAAAAATCGTTTTTGGTACCTTCTGCGTGAGAGAAGAAATGTGCGAACGAGCGAGGATACCCATTTCCTATAAACGAAAACCGTTAGTGAAAAAGAAGTTCACGTGATGCGCAGCAGCCCTCCAGTTCCAAGCTGAAGCAATATTCCTATACACTTCACATACGGCAGGTGATACAAGCTCAATGAGGATAGCATCCGTTCGAAATATCTCAGACCTCGAACGAATAAATGTTGGGCACATTGCCGAATAGCCGTATAGCCACTTTTCCAACGCCTGACTGCGTTGCCTGCTACATTTTATGAAGCGGAGAATTGCAAGGAGGAATCGAAAGGTGATCTTTTGCTACAGAATCGTTGTCTCAAAAATTTTCTGCAGGCAATGCGTTTAGGTAGGAAACGAAATCAATAGGTAGGTATATCGTCGCTGCCAAGGTTATTCCGTATTTTTCATCATAGAAAAGATTGAGAAACCACATGATAAAATAAGCTTTCTTAGAAAACATAGTGCTAGCGTAACGAGGGGTCTCGTCAAAATCAGGAATATGAATTTGTATATTGCTTCGTAATTCAATATCTATCAGCCCGTCTGCATTAATCGGTGATCTTGGCAATATTGCTCATGCATACACTAGAGTCAACGCTATAAACTATCACATAGCGATTAGTTGGCGTTTAGCATTCAACAGATTGATTACACCAGTTAATAGAAGCGAATCACAGACAGTCACGCAAGCTCGAAATCAGAAGGTCTCATAATTGCCGTTGTGATGTCAAGACAACGATGCCGTTTCGATCTCAGCCAAATCGTTCTCGAAGTGAGTAGACATCTGAATAATTTGTATGAAATAAATCTCTTCGTTGCGAATGAACTTTCAGTTAGCAATCCGTCGGTAGGTACGCTACGTGAAAAATAAATTGTGAGCACCGTTTCTTAAGCGATAGAATTGTTGGATTTTTTTCATCATAGGAAGCTCGTTTGAACTGAAGATAATTTTGAATTTCTATAACTGTGTTAGTTCTTTCTCCAGTTTACCGTTTTCGATTGCCGGACTCGAGTGAAGATATCCTGATGGTGAGTTGAAAGTCTAAGTCGTAATAGTTTATTCGCACTTTTATCGAAAAAGGTAGAACAGGTTCTAATTCTGTCAGGCTGGAATATTTAAATATTTTCTCAACTGAGTATAAAAACTAAGAAATAAAATTATCTATGCTTTAGACTTTAGGACAGGCCAGAGATATTGACATGCTTTACAAAAAACTCAGAAAATGGAACGTTGATGTGACAGAGATTAAAAAAGAAGTAGTTGCCGAATTGGAGAAAACCAACAGCCAAAACATTTCAAAAATTGAGAAACGAAAGAGGAGAAGAAGACATCACAAAAAGGTAAAGTCGGCATATGCTTTGTGTCGAACTTAACTAGACAAAATCGAGTGATAATAATATAATAACTTTTTGGATTCGCAGATTATTCGTAAGTTTGTCGAATTTTGAACTATGTATATGTTAGCCTATGTATTCAATCATCAATTTTTGATCCTAACTTTTTATTCTCCTGGAATCGCTATTTCTAATATCTGATTGTCATATTTAGCAACCTATGGTAATTGACAAAGAGAAAGAGAAATTTTCCTGTTGACGAAACTAGCGTCATGCTTTTGGTCATACTTCTCTTAAATAACTATATACCGATGATTCACATTTCAGCTGAATAAAACGGCGGTTAATGCGTTGAATTTAGGGATACTAGTCAGCTTCGGAGTCGCCTTGCTGTTAAGGTTCAAGAGTCACTTTCCAAGATCTTGGTGGCCAAAATAATCGGAAACAAAAATGAAACGCAAAATAAATTTTAGAAATAAATAAATATTATCATTTTCCTCGTGCTCCATTAAAACGATTCTTCAAAGGAAAAAAAAACAGTTTTTTTTTTAATCACGAAAAAAGACAATTAGTTGGCATCTATTGGTAGTGTTATTACTATACTAACATCTTTGCTCTAGCCTTAGTGAACTTTCAACTATTTATAATTCATTTGTGGTTGCTGTTATGATACACGAGCGAGTTTGAGCTAATTCGAACGTCAATAATACGATTTGAATGAGATTAATTGAAAAAAAGAACTGATTCGTTCTCACAATGTTTGGTTTTAATGAAGATGGATAATCGTCCCTTGATACGTATTTTTGTAGTACCTAGTTTATCAGGGGCAGGGTCTACGGGTTTCGGATAGTATATTTTTTTCTTCAGGGCTTGGAAACTCGTCTACATTGTGATCCAATGATAAAAATGTCAAAAATTCTGGTTTCGTCCATTTTTTAAACTATTGCAGAACAGTTGGAAATAACATAGAAAACATAATGTTGAAAAGTGCTAACTACACTATAAATTTATTACACTCATCCCAATAAACCAGTTATCATCTCTCCGAACATTTAAATATAATTATGGTAAAAAATTCACAATCCATCACTTTTCATTTGAAAAGAAAAAAACAAACATCAGAAACACCAAGTAAGTATAAACATCAAGGTTTATTTTCAACTGAAAAGTAATGAGATTGTGATTTTTCTACTATAATAATAAATGTTTAAATGTTTTGTGAAATAATAACTGGTTTATTAGGTTGAGTGCAAGACATTTTTAGTGTAGTTAGCTGTTTTCAACATGATGTTTTCTAGATTATTTCCAAGTTTTGGTAAGTTTTCAAAAATGGAAAAAACTACAATTTTTGACCTTGGTCATTGGATCACAATGTAGACCAGTTTCCAAGCTCTGAGGAAGGAAATATATTATCCGAAATCTCGGCAGAGAAACAAGTTCAGTTTGTAAACCGTACCCCTGGTAGATGACTACAAAATAAATTTGGTTTTTTCGCAATTTGTATGAATTGTGCCAAGTTGCTTAATCAATGTTCAAACCCAGATATTGCTTTGAAACCTCGATTGTTCGTATTATCACCAATATTGACGCGGATGTTCGCCGTTAGGCGCGTCTGATGCCCGACTATAGGTCGTACGTGTAGGACCTGAGTATCACCAGACCTAATGGAAAGTAGGTTCCCGTGTTTCTGAAACATTCGCTGAAGGCACCGTCTCGTAATGCGTTCCAGAGCCGAGTAGGTAAACCAAAAGGTTCAACTTCTAACAAGACTTCAAAACTTTTCCTTCGCTATCTTCGGCTTTGTCTTTTTCCAACAAAAACCATCCAAGCTCCGTTTGTACTTTGCGCTCAACATGATACGACAACTCACGACTGAACTCCGCGCATGAAAACTTGATAATTTTTAGTCAGTTGAACTTTTATCATCACCCTTAATTTTCGAAGAGGTACCGATAATTTGATAGTGCTGATATGCACATGATTGATCTGCCAAGGTATAACGAGGGTCGTTTTTTGGGTGTCCACGCATTTTCATACAAATTTTCTTTTCGCCCTATCGAATTTGACTAATTTTTGCAACTTTGTTCCTCAGCAAATTCTGAGAAAATCATCGATTCAAACGATCAATAATTGCAATTAGTTCATTATGTTTCCCAGCATACATATCCATTTACACGCCAACCAATGCTGATTCCGTAAATATATTGTATTGAAAAAGTATACTTAATTAAATAGTGAAATATATGTAAAACAAAATAAATAAAGGTTATTACCTATCGTCCGCGAATTTTTTGTAGGATTCGTCCCCTGACGTTCGAACTCGTACGTTATGGAAAGTAAAGGTGCAATACGTAACTGGTGAAAAATGACATAAGCTCGTCATACGTATTTGAACATTTCAAGGATCATTGCGATCTCCAGCCTATGACGTTGACGTCCTTCCTTAACGACTCTCGACCGCTTTTTTCTCTCTGAATACCATCATCAACATTGATTGATGAACTCAGAGGAATAGAGGTTATGCTATAGGGATTAGGAAAAGGAAAGATACGGATGCGGGGTTGCTGTAAGAAATCCGCTTCCTACGAAAAAAGTGGCACGCGGTGCACGCCTCGCGAGGGTATGGATCTCGTGTAAGAGATCCTAGTTCTTGCGAAGAACACCGCGAGTGTGTATTTATGGCAATGGCAATAGCGGACGAGTAGCGGAGAGAGATGTTCTCAACTTGTGCAGGCATCCTCGTCACGCGGAGCGTGCTCTACTGCTCTCTGGGGTTTCTGATGAATCCCGCTGTTAAACAGGCAGTGACGTTGAAGGATGAACACCTTGACTGGAGCGCTAATGATAAACGACTCGCCTTTAAGGAAGGGCATTTGTAAAGCGAAGCAAAAGGAAAGTTTTCACCCGCCCCGCCCTCGCGTGATGCGCGGTGCCGACTGTGAAGCTGTTGAGATTCCTGACGCGAAATGTGGACCTCTTCGCTTTGGCATGGCCTGTTTCTGATTTAACCGAAAATTTTAATCCCGACACTCTCCAAATATCCGGAATCCAAGAACTGATTCACAAGCCGACGGCAAGTTGAAAACAGAAAGACTGGACTGCGACCTAATGGACGTAATCAAAAGTGCATCTCTCAATTGACTTCGACCAATCAGATCACAATTTGTTTATTCCGTATCGCAGTTAAAGTCGGAGTCTATCATCAATGAAACCGAGATTCAATCAATACCTGTTTATCCATAAGCAATATCTTTCCCCCTTCCTCTCAGGTTAATAAAGCACTTACAGAGGTTAATATAGCTTATACTAATGCAGGGCAGAACCTGAGCAATGTTGAGTTGTACCTCACTTTGCATGAGTAAAATTCCAGACAAAATAGCGATAGTTCTTTGTCTTTTATGATCCTCACCAATCGAAATAACTGAGTCACCCACGTGAAACCGGAGGGTAAAATTTTATCAACGTAATTGTTTTTCTTCGGAAAAAGATGTAATTGCGTTTCCGCCATGGCTGTCACAAAAAGCAATCAAATCTACTGACAGCACGAAATAGAAGCTCGTCACCAGACCACTCATTTCAAGCATTTCTCGCCAGACTCCCTTTACAATGTTTAATGATATTGAAAGGAGCTCTTAGTAATATGGATGTTTGGACGGAGGGTAAAAGGTGAGGGATCGGGCGATGAATTAAACATGACATTGAAGCAATCCGAGAATATCGAAGTTTACTTTTGGACGGTGGCAAAAGGGAGTCGGACGATTTCTTCGCGACTGCTGCTGAGTAAATTTTGGGAACCGTTTTTTTTCGATCGTAATTACCATTGTATATTACGAGAAGCAAACGGGGAAAAGCTTTCGTTTTCGTTAAGGAATGATTGAAACAAACCCCTCGTTTTCGACGCCAGAAGAGGAGGAAAGAGTGCTCCAGCAAGATGGAAAAGAAGGCGAACCATTTTGGTGGAATTCTTTTTTCAATGGTAGGGTCACGCCCTAATTACCATTTGAACGGGTTGGGGCCTTTTTTTGCATCAGTTCAGCCTCGCGGCCTGCGACGCAAACAAAAGTGAAGTAATATGGGCTTTTAACTTTCTCCAAACTTGGCGTGGTTGAAGATTTGATCGATAAAAAGTGAAGGATTTCGACGTAGTGCTGTATTCTTCACATTCTTTAAATGCCCGTGATAAACCTCTTACTATGAGTTAGCTTCTAGTCACAGTTTTAGCGCAGTAGCTATACGAGCTCTGTAGCTGTAGTCAGTACTTCCGTATATTTTCCCTTTGATTTTCAAAATCTGCTCAACAATCGAGGTTGTCTCCAGCCGCATGAAGGGGCTGAACACAACCATTTACTCCTAAATTGAAGATTGTATGGAAAATTCGATATCCATACATTTCGGCTCGACCGAGTTTCAATATAGTAAACGGCGGAACGGTCGGATTTTGGACAGCGGAGGAAACCGCATGATAAGCAATGAACAGTTTCTCATTTTTTATACAAAATGTGCATTTTCGTTCGGGTCGGGACGTAAAGAATTGCCAACGAGAAGGAAAAAGAGGGTCGACCGGGGTAAGAAGAGCTGACTGAAAAGGATGCAGAGAATAAGGCGATATTGGGAGGGAATAGGACGGTAGAAGGTGCCGCTATATGAAACTCGTATGAGAAAAGAGAGAAAAAAGATCTACTGTAAGAGGGCGCTTCAGTCGACGGAGCCAAGGGCGTGGAAGTACGAGCAAGGAAAGGGGTGGACCACGAAATTACTTCATTTCCCGTGAGAGGAGCGAGTGAGTTTTCTCTTCGTCTCCTTCCCTTCGACTTTTCCCATGACATCGGAAAAAGTTGACTTCAACAAGTTGATCGTTCTGTTATAACGGCAATAAGCGAAGAAAGCTTGTTCTGTGAAAATGTAGTTAAATTTGGTCTCACTACGTAACCGCTGGAAAGGTTAACATATCGCTAAAACATTTTACGAAACGACTCGCGGTTGGTTCGACAATTGTGGTCCTCTGAAAGGAAATTTCTGATCCAATTTTGAGTTCTTGTATTTAAAAAAAAAATCATTTTTGTTTTTGCATTAGGGCGCTTGCTTTTTACCAATTCAAATAAGTTATTACAACAAATAAATCGATAGCCTCAGTATGTTTGCGGAGGTATTCAAAATATTATATTTATTAAACGATCAAGAAAATCTGAATCAGTTTCACCACTTGAGTCGTACATCATCATCATTCCTGTTTACGACACCCCATTAATCATTCCAAAAATCACTTTTAGTAACTCAAAATTCAATATCGTGTAGGAACTCCCTGGTGTAAGTGTAGGGTTTCATAGTGTCGTAATTCTCTTCTGTTGTTCTGAAATCAATGTTGAGATTGGCAACGGAAAATATCGGCCACGTTTTTCCTGTTCCGTTCATGATAAATTTCTTCATTTCTTTCTGCCCTTTCTCGAACTTCTTGTTCTGAAGTCGTTCCACTTCCAACGACGTCAAGTATTTATCGTTCGAATGCGCAGGATAGTTGGAGAAGCAGCCGCTCTTCATTCCGTCCAACTGTGTCAAATAATAATATAATATAATTTTCTACACATGATATAAAGATAACAACTATTATTCGTTCGTTTGTTGTCTGCATTGATGCAGATATTCGTTCAGTATACAGCCAACGAATAGAAATTCAACGCTATTTTCATCTTAGCTTTCGACAAAAGTTTTGTAAAAACTGACTTTCCAATTCGTGGAGCAGTATTTGTCTGAATGTACGTTTGTTACGGGGGCCATAAGATGGAAAAAACGACGACAAGATTCTACAAATCAATTACCTTGGTTGAGGTTTTTGGTGGGACAAACGGCCCGTGAAGATTCCAAGGAATTTCTCTCAGCTTGCGGAATGTCGGGGTGCTCCAATTCTGCGTTGCGTAAGGGTTCGCATTGAACAGACCACCCGGGCCTCCACCTTTAAAAGGCTGTAGTGGCTGCTTTTCCTTCTTCTTATTTGGTACTGGGTCGTATTTTTCTGGCCTTGCAAATCAAACCGGTTAGTCATGCTATAATGATTTACTGAGAGCATCTTCTTATGAAAAGCTTCCATTTTGGTAATACAACGTCAATTTGTTTTCCAAGAAATATCAACACGAAAACGGCCGATGTCCTATCTCGTTCGAACGAATAGCTTTCTAAAGGAAAACATGTTTCCTCATTATTTGAATAGAAGCGATTCGGAGAACGTCAAGCACCTAAATGATGTTACAACTCGGTTCTTCGTATCTTGATACCCGCATGATGTCTGTAGTGAGGTTGAAGGGGACGTACCGATGTGTCTACTGAGCATTGAAGATGCCGGAACGGGTGAAAGATCTCGGAAGAAATATGAGTAAAATATTTGCCTTGTCGTAGCATTTTTTTGATGTCCAGGGGGTGTGAGGAGCTGTGGACCCTAGGGCTCCAGGTTGCCCTGAGGATGCCCGAGCAAATAAAGAATCAGAGAATGACTGACCTGGTATTTCTCCCCCTCACACCCCCTGGACATAAATAAATTGGAAAATGGGTGGTCGCCGTTTTATCCCCTTCAACCATCACAAGAGTACTCTTATCTCTAATGATTATGCGGCCTACGAAAATTTTTTGTAATTTTTTGCAAACTCGATCGTCCAGGTGAATTCGATTGATCGAGTGAGGTGAAATTCCTCGGAAGTTAATGTCACGAGTCCGTGAAATGAACACTCGATTCAAATTTTCTCAAAATCCAGCTATCTTACACACATCCATTCTGGAAATTTCATCAGTCCACTTTTGTAAGGCCCTCCAGCAGATCTTGCTTTGGTATCTTGCGTTTTCTTGACGTCCGGTCTAGTTCTTGGATCGAACGCTGAAACGAGTCATTAAATTGTCTGAGTCTGTAAAATCTGCATTGTTAAAATCAGCCCATCTTGGGTTCTTACCCATAACGATTCCTGCAAACGTGCCGTAAAAATCCCCTGGCGTCGAATGCAGTTTTGAACCAGGAGGAGGTCGAATACCACCTGGCGTTAGGAATTTTTTCTTGCTCTGCATACTTTGATTTAGCAAACGGATGAAATTAATCGATGAAATATAAGTAATCGTTAGGTATTACCAGTTAATTCTAATATTTTTACAAGTGGTTTTACCGGTCCATTATATCTCTCTTGAAAACCAAGTTGAGGGCTTCTCCCTCGAATATTCGTTTGAAGTTTTTGTCAAAATAGCAATCTTGCAGTTCTGTTTTCCATTTGGGAAATCCAGGGTACATTTGTTTGCCTTTTTCTCTTTCAGATGCTGAAAAAAATCAACTTTGTTTACTATTTCAATAGAGGCACATCAAAGGCGTTTGAAAATTCTCGTTCTTTTCCGAACATAGTGGTCAACAATAAGTTGTGAGATATTCAATTGCAATTGTAAACGCAATGCAGGTGGAATATCCCTGCTAGATATTCGCAACTCACTTGGAGGCATGTTCATTCCCAGTCCATGCAGATACATCATTTCGGCGAAGATACCCCATCGTTCCAAGTCGTGTTTCCCTCCATGCATCCCGAAGTTGGCATAGTCGAAGCCTTTCGGTCCCATTTTCCTGAGCAAAGCTTGTAGTTTTTTTTTTTTGTGAGTAGTAAACTATTTTTTTCTTAGATGTTGATCCGATTCGAACCTACTATAGATCACGATTTTGCCTACGTTTCGTTAATTTTATTACCTAACCCTAAACGGATAGTGACATCGGATTTAGTCAAGTTAATTTTTTCATTGCTGTGCAGATGTTTACGCCTCGGCAGGAGGTTAGTTGTCAGGTGGTTGCACCCGTGGTTGCAATGCATGTTGCATGGAGATCAGTATACCCATACTGTATCCAGTATACCCATAATGTTGGAGAAACGAGGATTTTTGGTTTTTACGCATATTTTTTCGTATCTATGATGAAATGATTAGGTAATTTGGTAAATAAGAGATATTGCTGAGACGCGTTAATTGATTCGAATGACTGTTAAATATCAATCTCTCTACATACAAGCCCTCTATCTGAGAACTTGGAAACCCTTGGGCTATTCAACGGCTTATACTCGACGGGTGATAACAGCTGGTGTAAGTCAACAGAGTACCCATTATTTTCATTAGGGCTCTATCCACGAACGAAAAGTGAAAAAGACTAGCGATACAGACCTGCAAATGATCAGTGGAACTCTGTAGAAGCTAACAAACACTCGCTACTTCTGTCAGATGGTCACAGTAGTAATAACGACACCAAATAATTAAAACAATTCTGCATGTAATCGGACAATTTCTTCCTATAATGTCGAATAAAAACAATACATTTTTCGCTAGGATTCACTTTTCATGATTTCTATTTCATAATCAAATAAATCGAATTTAATAAATACGGCCGCAGGTTTTGGCTGATTTGTTTATTTATATATCTACCTCTACGACAAAAATAAAGGGTTGCTTCCCTTAATTGGTTCTTCCGCGAAGCAATCGAAATTTTTGTGGGATTATATTATTTGTCTGGTGATTTGCATGCACCAGACAAATAATATTATCCCACAAAAAAGCACAGGTTTTCACCATCGTTCCGTGTTTTCTACTGTAGCTGTGAATTTCTCATAGGCAAGCGTGTGGTTCATCCAATACCTGAGGTACCTCATCTTTATGAATGGACTTGGAACGGTATTCGAAAAGGCATATTGTCCGGATGCACCACTACGTACGAAAAGCTTTCACAGTTTTTCTGCCATTTCAGTGAGAACCATCGACAGATGGAAAACCACTCGCACATCTCATAGGAGGATGCGTGGACCGAACGGAAATCTTTTTCAATCAACGCAAGGGCTGGCTTGAAATGCGAAACAAGTTTCAATCTCGAAACAACCGTCGCGCGGGAAAAACCTCCATCACCCGAAAAAAATCAGATTCAGTCGCCTGATCAACACCCATAGAGAGCCAAAAGTCATAGGTGGTTTTGCGGTGTTTAATTTGCACTTGCATCCGTATCTCTAGTCAAATTTTCGTTTACTCGGAATATTGATAGGCTGGAAGTATTCCCATTTTGTCAAAACTCGGAATGGAGTAAATTTGAGTTATCAGACTTTGGAGGAATGAGCAGCTTTTTTTTCTCTATGCCAATTAGTAAAAAACACCAATATAATTAACTAAATTTAAGTCAAATGTAGATTGGGGAACCTTTAGGTGATGACTTTTGAAATGGAATCCACAATGAGGGGGAAATTAAATAGAACTCCAAAAAACGTTGTGGAGGAGAATAACTTGGAGACTTATTTCCTTTTCTATAATTGAAAAATAATAATTTTTGCGTATATTCTACTACTTTTGAAACTTACGAAACGAATTCAAGGGTTATATATTTGATACTGACGTTTTGAAACTGTGTTACGCGGTGAAACTTTGGAAACAGATCGATGCGGATTAATAATGACGGCCAACAAGTGGAGGCAGATTCTAGCACGACGCGTCCAAAGCTGACGAGCCAGGAGAACTGGAATGCAGTTGATTGGTGAATATTAACTAGGTTCACAGCAGCAAGGGCAGAAATCCGTTCTCTCTCTGATTCTCGTCTCTCATATCTCAAGCGACGAATTGACACATGGAAACCTAGTGGTGTTTTGATTCATCCGAGCTTGTCGCACTCGAAACACTACCATGATAAAAAAAAGTCACTCAATCCGTCTCCGTCGGAATGCCAATCATCTTCGTAATGGAGTTCATCGTAATTAATAAAAAGCAGTGGTGTTATTGATCACACAGTAATTCCATGTTTGAGTCGGTAACAGGTATCACCAATTATAAAATCATGAAAGTCATACAATGGCCGCAACACGTTAGCAAACTACAACTGTTATTGAAAAAATACACAAACATAGAAAAACGCATGAATTAGAGTAATAATGCGGAAGTGCAGTATTTGAGCGTAGTGATAAGAGCCAAGTTTTGTAAAATGGGATCACTTTCATAGCAAGGACACCTAAAAACCAGCCCTGAAGAGGATAAGAAACGTCAAAATTAGCGGCCTATAAAAATCAAAATACAGCAAAAAAAAAAAAAAATCTGACATAAAACGTAAAAATAATTTCTCCTGCAGTAACGTTTAAAAACCGAAATAGAAAAATTTTGAACGCTTATAATATAAGCTATTATCGAATGCATATCGAAAGCGATATATCTCGAATGCACAGGGTGTTATCCAAAATTCATTTTGCATATTCACTAGGAGGACGCTCCCTGAAAAGTTCATCGAGTTACATTCATTTTTCAAGGAGATATAATATGGCGATTTATGTCACTTTTTAACCACAGGCAAACGAACAGGCAGATACTCAGACACTTGTTAAAAATGTGATTCTGAGTATAGTACTATGAAAATTTCGTCCGGACTCGTCTTCGTCTGAATTTGACTTTTCCGACGATTGCCATACTAACATTTATTTACTACATCTACATGGAGGTCAAAACTACTATGTCAGCATTTTAACTTCGGGATTTTAGCTGTCGCTACCTTAGGGTGAGTACGTGATAGTTATTGCTCAGATACGAACCTTTTCCAGATGAATTACACAAATTCCAGTGAGCAGCTAATTAACGCATCAATTTTCCAGTTTCTCATTGACGTATGCTACAATCTGACATTTCAATTGAGATTTTTAATAACATCCATTGTTGCTAAACTCTATAAGTCAAATCAGAATGATACAGTTAATGCCCTTTTGACGATTAGAGTTTAGAAACGTCACTAAGCCAATCTTCGTACTTGGTTGTTAAGTCTCGAAATAGGTTTTGGCTAAACGATTGAGAAAAGCGACACTTCTGGGCCCAGGGGCCGGAAGATAAAGGTGCCACAGCGACTCGTCGACGGGGATATCGAAATTGAATCTTCTATCGCCGGCGGTTATCTTGTTTCATGAGCGGCAAAAAAAGGAGTAAGCTTCTTCAACCTCAAGGAACGCGTGCTTCCGCATAACAAGCGATTCCTTCCTCGTTTTGCGCTCGCGATGCTTTTTAATACGATGAGAATATCTTTGAAAGGCAATTAGGCCCTGCTTAGGGCGAAACCCTCGAGGCCAACAGGTAGCAACATCTTGACTTTAGTCTTCCTTGTTTTCTCTTGCACTTCTTTGCTAAGACTATCAATTAGCGTAGCTTCGGAGTATCAGAATTGAAGGATTTCTCTTTCTCGAAACTAATGGAATATTATCATGTTATTCGGAGAAGATTTTGAAAAAAATAAGTTGTTCGGACAGGGCGAAAATAATTGTCCCGATATAAATTCGAAACCCTCCGAAATATCTGCCAACATCTTTCCAAATCATTTACTCTGCTACAAAACGTATACATACACGGCAGCAAATCTATAAAAAGTTACCAATTCCAATTCCCCATGAACGATATTTTTCAGCTCACTCGTATTTTTGAAAGGTTGATGTCATTATGAAAAAGTTGATAATTTTTTCGTCCTAATTTTTCAACTCAATTACCTCGCCGTATTTTCAATCGTTTTTACACCCTCTCCTCCTCGTTGTGTAATGTAGAGAAATATGTACTTTCGCAGAACTATAATAAACGAATACTAAACTAATATTTTCCAACATGATTTTTATTTAATTTTACAATAATCAATATTTATTAGACGGGAACACAAACCACAATCGCAAGAGGTTTTACTTTTCATGAGCTTCGGATCAATAATCCTATTTGTTAGTGGAGAGAAATTTAAATATTGATGGAGACATCGCGGGTGGGTCAAAAGCCGCGCCGTCAGACCTGTTACTAACGGGTTTCTTAATCAATGGTGAAGCATTGACGAGCGATTGGCGCTTGATAGGTGGGACTCAAAGGCTTAAATCAAACAACGAACCTTTTAGAATCCCAATAGAAAAGTGAGAATTCAGTGTCAAACACAAGCCTGCTCATTCACGGGGAACTAAATTATCGAGATTAAACCAGCTCTCCAATGAATGTCCCGATGAGGCTATTTGACTGAAAAGTTTATCTCGCCATTTCGTTTAATTATTCGTATGGTAAGAGAATAATTTCGCACGGTCAACAGACTAGGTGCAATTTGAATTAGCAACAGCTGAGTGCATTTGATGGGCTTACTCTGACTTTAGGCTGGAGTGTCTCACGAATTGAAAAACAGTTACGAATGACATGTGAACTCGTAAAGCTCGAATGAAAACTAGGATTACCAGCTGGACGATGATAATTAGCGGGATTTCCCCTGAACTGGGTCGGATAATGAATGGTCAGTGGTGACTCTGGGTTCTCTTATGCCCTCAAATGCCAGATCCTTTAATCAGACGCTCGTCGGATAATTCGTAGAACTGCCATTTTCCGACGACCAAAGCACAGGTGAATAGGTTTTGAGAGGCTTCCATCTATCATTGGTATCTATAAATGAAGCATCATCAAAGAGAACGCAAATTAATCGCTGACGTATGGCTGAAATATAATTTAATAACGAAATTTTACGAGTAGTATTTATGAGAAAACTTAAAAGTGACTATAACAAATAAATAATTCTTCAAACAAAATGTTTTCCGAACCTAAAATTTTTAAATTTAAAATAATTTTGTCAATAGTTCCTATACTTTTTTTTACAATATTTGTTATCAAACTTGAAGGAACTAACATTACACAGCAAGAAAAAAACAACCGTAGCATGAAAATATTATAATGCAGTACCTACCAACTCCAAAGGTCCTCACGATCTCGCACTTATTTCCAACTTCCTTCCATCCGTAGGCCCCTGGTTGCTTAATAATTAGCCAGCCTCTCAAAAACCTCTGCTTGGCTGGCTTCATCTGCGTCGGTGAATCTATGTTGGTAGTTAGTGTGGGGAAAAGGCCTCGAGTATTGCTAAGGTAGGGTAATTGTTCCGCATTATCTTTGCGGGTAGTCTCATCATCTCCTTTAACCTAGAATTAGCCGCTGCGGTCACGGTCGGGGTCTATCTTGAGGCGGAGTAAATGAGTAGTAGAATAGGGCCTAAAGACCTCTTCACTACAGAGCCCTTCATAGAATGTAGCTGTGTAGAGGAACATCTCCATAAATAAAATAAGAAGCATCGAAACTTTTTATATGAGTGGAAAGAGTATAGTATGATTTTTATATTGTATTAATTTTTACATTCTATAATCAAAATTTGTATTTCGGGAAAGTTCAAAATTCTCCAAGCAAGTAGTTAAATTTTTGGGTTAGTTATTCAATTTTTTGTTAGTCCCGCTTCAATATTTTGAATACTAACGTAATTAAATACCATCGTTCATACTACTTCAATTCGCTGAGTTAACCCTCTGCCCAGAGACTCAAAGACTGATCCTAATGATACCAATGTCCACTCCCGTTTTTCAAACCCCTGCGGCATTCTTCCTTCTAATACAACCCAGTCGTAAGAGAGGGAAGTCAAATTACACGAAACCTTTACGAGGTTGAATTGCCAGAGCGGAAGTATCGCTTAGGGGCGAACACACATCAAATAAAACCGGTTAAAAAGGCCGGTCTTTTCGCTGGCTAACCGAAATGCAAATATCCTCGGAAATTGGGTTGCTTGGCTCACGGTGAATGAAAATGGAAAAAAGAAACTGAAAAGGGAAAATATGTTTGAGTTGGAATGTGTGAACGCCTACATAGGGCCTGTTACGATGTTATGACGCCATTTAAGCGTTTATTTACCGTGAGAGGGTGGTCGGTTAATGCTCTCGTAGCGGCCGAAAAAGCTCGGCTGACCTCAACGATCCGACGATGAGGGCATTTGGTTTTCTACAGGGGCTCAAGTCTTCACTGACAGTTTCATCCATGACGGTTGTACTCGATTAGTACGAGTACGAATTAAACAGGCTTACCTCATCTTATGCTAGTCAGAAAAACGTATAACTCGCTCTCAAAGTTACTTCTATACTATACTGATCGCGCTCATTATCAAAATAAAATGGCAAAAACCATTCCTACCACGAGTAAACAGTTGCTGTTTGTGTGTATAGGAGAATGGCATTGTTGAATACCCAATTCGCTAACTTCATCAACTTATTTAAGTGTCAATGAATTAATATACTTCATATGACTGCCGTATGGAACCGATTCGAAGTACAGAAGCATTTGTAGAAATTTCAGCGAACAGCCGTTGGATCTGTAGCAGTGTCAGAAACGAATACTCGGTGGTCCTTGGCTCTGGGGAGCTATAGTGAACGGAGCATAGCATAGGACGTTGGCTGGAGAAAATGAGGGTCCTTGAGGATGAGTCCTCTTTTATTGCTACCATCCCTTTCTTCCCTATCTTGCACCACTACTAGGCAGTCTAACCAAGTCGGCAACTCTGCCCGCTGTGACGCCCTCGGGGGAATCACGAACGATCGCATACAGAGTGAGCTGTCACTACCTACTCCTACCACCTTCGAGAATCCGCTTGCCAGCACCTTCCACCATACTCGTGATGTTATTAAAGATGGAATGTTTGAATAAAATATGGCCGGATTGCGGGAGACGACAGGCGAGCTGGACGGCTTTTACCTTGCCAGAGCCATTTTCCTCTTGTCCTCACAGTCTTCCATTTCTTTCTTCAGGTTACCAGTTCGGCAGTCTTGAATACAAAGCAACTACGATGGGGTAGGACTACTTTCGTCTACCCGTTGGGCCGTCGTAACTTTTTGCATCCATACACCTTTACCGCTTTGTCATCCACGAAAGATCGAGTCCTGCGTGGCAGATTATGTGCGGATGATGGTGGATGCTTTCCGAAACGATGATAAACGGCACCGATTCTTCTCTATTATAGCCAAACGCCAACAGTACTTCCCGGTACGCTTTGGATGAAATACGATAGCTTGCATTTCGTGGACAATAAATTACATGAACGTCTCGTTTTCAATTTTTCGACCGGATACGAGCACAAATAAGCTGAAACTACTCGTGCAAGAAAAAGGAATAAAAGTGTAAATTATTTTGAATTACCTCTGTAGGTTATTCCACGTATTCCACACGTTTTTCATCTGAAAACTTCGTAGACCTATCTAAAGTTAAGACCCCGCAGCTCAGAACTTTTTCCCTTTGAAAAGTGTTGGCTTTTACTCGTTTTCCGCCTGATATGTGATTTGCTCTGATTGAAAAATTAGCTCATGAATTTTGTAGAGTGGGGTTTACAATAAAATATTATAAGCTAATGGATAGTGTAAAATTTTATTCTTTTTTGAATTTCGCTTAATCCCGCTCATTTTCCACCACAGGCTGTGCCCATATTTAGAATTAATTTCCGATACCTACATTATATTATGTTTTTTTTTATGATGTTTTGCTATTGAAGATAAGTAGTAATTTCTGTTTTTAGAATAATAATGAATTATATATTATTATATAATATTTTATTATATATTATTATCACAATATGATTCATGTCTATTGCACCTAACGAATCGCGATAAAACGGAGTAGTCAGGCACCGCACGCTGGGACACTATATTTTTATAACTACAGAGGTTTGTGCCCAGGGAATAAATATTTTGAAGCATTTACGGCCAGCCTAATGTCTTCCGATGGGAAGTTAGCGCCTAGTGTACATCAGAAGCGAGAAGCACTTCGAATAATTTATCAACGCCATGACGGGTCTACGTTGAAGTTTCAAACCCCGCAGTTTTCAACATTGACCTCGAGTTTCCACTTATAGCTGACAGCTTCGAGTATCTAAGGGAAAAATCAAATGACAACAGTGGCCGTTTTTATCGTCGTCTGTACTAAAACTCATCTATCAAATAAAATCGACGATTCTTCATTTTATGAAACTGAGCTATATTTTATTAATGACGGATTTCTGTTTGAGACGCTCGACATTCGTCTACTCCGCGTTAAAAGCAACGGTATATTCCAGTAGCTGTTTAATAATGCAAGGATATTTTCTTTGTGTCTGCAGATAAGCATGATGTTCATTTCAAAAAGTTGACGCTCGATCGAGAAAATCGTGCTGCTTTTGGGAGAAGGACTGGATGTAATATCAAGCACAAAAATGAAACGGATAATACGGAAACTGCCAGTCGTTATTCAATAAGCGCTAACCACTCTGTCTCAAAGCGCACTGTCTTTCAAAGGAGGGGTTATTATTTTTTCTTTGACGGTGAAAGAACGGAGCGCAATATTTAAAGACTGATTAAAAGATGAAGATAACCCGTTATGAAAGCATAACTGAAGGGAGAAACAGATAGAAGATTCGGGCACGATGAAAGGCAGAGCACGTGAGGAAAGGAGATTTCTTTTTCAAAAAGCGATCCGATTTTCCACTTCAGTCACCGTCATAAAAGGGACTGTTACAACTCTGTCTTACAATTTGCTTACCCTTGATGGAAGTAGGTAGTAGCGAATCACCGGTTCCCAGTAAGATATCATTTTCCAGGACTAAACATGAAGAAAACATTGCGAATTTCGAAATGAGTTACATTCATCGACAGAATGCCATTTAATTAAGCCTTATTTTACAAAATGATCGCCGAATGCGATACGCAAATGCAGATAATTTTTGAGTAAGTGCTAACATCTTGAAAAATGTACTCTCGTTCCGGCGTATTGTGCCTTTTTGCCATGCATATTCTTGGTTCTAAAAAGAGTAAAAACGCACACGTGTAGTTTCAGTTTCCTCAGAGGTCGATATTTATTGGATCAAACGAACTTACCTAAGTGAAGTTCGATCTTTATTATTTCAGGGATTCAGTCAGACGATATCGGAGATATTATAGTTTCCCTGCGTGGGTACTGATTACGGCGTACTACATTGTTAATTATAAATACCTATATGGTATCGATGCCTAACACAATGGAATCCTACGTGCCCGCTTCGAAGCGTAAGACATCAAGTTTTGAGAGGAGTTAGCCAAATTTTTTCCTCTTGGCCGAAAGGTAATGTTTTATTAATGAATAAACCTGAAATACCCTCTACTTTGTTCATAATCAATCGAAAGATGGTAGAAAATTAATCTTCCATCAGAAGCTTTTGGCTTCGCTGTCACTCGAATTTGGTTACATTCTTGAGGCCATATTTCATGATTTTCCACCATCAACGTTAATTTATTAGATTCTGATTTACGGTAAAGCCAGTTGTCAACGCCATATCCTGTCACATTCTTATAATCGTGTTGTGGTCGATCACAAGGCATCAAAATTCGCCCCTGGTCTCACCCTCGTAGTCTCTCTTTTTCGTCGCTTCAGTTTTCCACTCCGTTCAATACACGTCAACTGAAAGAGGTTGGTCTGAAAGACTAAAGACTCGAAGCGGCGTCCGAGATGGAAAGTTTCCAACGGCACCGCATAAAATTTTCCGACGCTGTATATGACTTGTAGCTTCTAGCCAACAGTTGACGTAGATCATTTAACAAGGTTGTCAAGCGCTTGGAGCTCGTGTCTTCGCAAAGCACTATAACCCCACCCGAGGTCATGTTGCGAAATCGCTTTATACAGCTTCAAGTTTTCCGCTCAGTTTCCCTTTCCACGAGAGACGGAATACTTTCAGACTCAAAAAGTTGATGGGTCGGAATCCGCTTTCCTAGCGTGTGCTGTTTTCGGAGTTTTTAGTAGGTAGTCGGATGGAAAATACCTCCAGTTATTTTTGGAGTGTGGGAGTGAAGCATTTGAAGGTGTTGGTATATTTATTACGATGGCCTTTGGATAAATTGTTATTTAAGAAGATGATGTACGCCTCTAATTTGTTTGTTAAGCTGAATTCACACGATGACGAATACAATGACCTATCACTTCAGCACGTCATCACGAAAAATTGGAAGAACACGTTGCAGAATATTACTCTCAATAGTTAGTGATTCAATTCATCTGCAAGGTATACTCGTCAGAAGAACGTGTGCGAACTTCATAGCTCAACGCATGGTTTTCGGTTTGACCTCTAATGGGTATAAACGGAATTTAGATTCACACGATTTATTACAACAGTACAATACTGCGTGAATGGTGTGTGTGGATAAATGGGGAGTAGTGTGGGTATTTACTCAACCAGCCGACTCTGGTTCCCTGCCTAAACTAAAAGTTAGACTCGATTCCAACCCACGGCTTTGTATCAGGAGACCAGTTCGCCCCTCACTCTCTTCAGTCCCATTCTTGGTTTGATTTATCGTCCTCGGAGAACCAAGTTTTAGAAATGTTCAAATCTCACTGGGGCTCAGTAAATCAACCACCACTGTTGGACCGCTAAGCGAGTTTACATTATTACGCTATTATGTCGCAGAACTTAATCTCAGAAGCCTAGAGTGAGAACGGGATTTCTTCCTAAGTTGCTGGATATCCAAAGCTGAGCAACAGCGTGCGAGCCTACAGACGAATAATTGAAGACCATGTGAACGAGAAGGCTACTTCAATCATATGGGCAGATTAAACAAATTTAACCGAATTTTATTAAGTTGTGGATCCTGCTACCCCGTTGATTACCAGCGGGACATAACTAATTATTACTACTACTAAAACTTAAATTATCCCACTAAAGAATATTTATTTCCGAAAAAGGATATTAAAAAAATGGATGGAGCACTTATTTGTTAGTATGCCTGCATTCTAGTAGTTGGCCACCTCCTTTTGGAGTTTCGGCCCTTCGAGGTTTTGAGGTTTAGCCGTAAATTAGGGCTCGGAGATATACGGGGCACTTATTAAGTTTGAGCTTCCTGAGGGGGATTTTAAATAGGGTGCGGATGAGGTCGTGTCTGATGGAGCTTTGTTGCAAGTGTTGGTGGCCCATACTTTCAGCTAATTGTGCGCTGAATCCTCTTCATCCCCGTCCGAACCGAGGCATTCATCCGGCGTTTCCGCTCTCAATTATACGGTTAATTACCTCAATTTGAGTGGAACCGAGTCTATATTTTCTCTCCATTTCTTCGCTTGCGAGCGGCGCGATCTTCGTATACGGTTCACGCTACGAGAGGAAAACTTTTCTCACCCTAATCTCTCGAAGCGATAAGCTAGCGTAGTCCTATTTCTGCTACTATATATCCTTATAGCGATACATGCTCGGGATAAATTTCCTTGTTTTGAAGAGTTGAGTAATCAAATTTTCTTGTTCGAAAACTTAGTGAAGCAATTTGCCTGGAAAATGTCAGCAAGTGGACCTTGATTCGAACATCGGCTGATTCTGAACTGAGAATGCATCAAGTAGAAAGAAATAGTAATATACTTTATTCCATAAACGAGTACGTACGAAACTCTAGGGAAAATCACCTGGACCTTACTGGGATGAAGGTATGGCAACGAATTTGAGAAAAAGAAATAAGGATCAAAACCATAACCACCTGTTAGTGACGTCAAGTCGAAAAAGCTACGCTTTCGGACCGAATTGGGTCGGTTTAGTTGACGTTGGGGCTCATTGTGTCGCAAAATGTTACTTTTTCGTGATTTACCAACTCTTCCAATCCTCCCTTGGTAAGTGAAGAGAAAGCGTCAGAAAGTTTGTCAGGGGCTTACGGAGGCGCTTCAAAACTTCGAGCGATTGCTGTATGAAAGAGTTTATTTATTAGCTGCCCCTGAACTTCAATTTTGGCGAAGAACGAACTTATTAAGTACGAATCGACAGCTCTCTACCTGCGGCTTTAGCAATATTTATGTGCGGATTATATTTTGTTATTTGACGCCGCTTATCAAGAGAAATATGCTCTTATTCAAAACCTCACACTCGTACACGTCCATATATAATTGTTGAATATTGTTTTAGTTATTTTAATTCTTTGCAGGAAATCATGAACCTACATTTTCTTTCAGCTGCCATCCAAGGTGTGAAATTTTAGCCAAAACGCCGACATTCATAACAAAAACCTACCCGTGATTCTATGAAGAGCGTATGAGCGGATTCGCTGGTGCCTGGAGGAAGCTGCATGATGGTGAACTGTTCTATGGCGTGCAAAAGTGTGAACAGTGAGAGAAAAGCTAGGTTAATATAATATATTCCGGTTCAAGCGAGAGGTCTAATTCCATAAATAAATCAACCGTTATTTATTATTAGGGTTGAGCATTGAATTGATAAAGTCGCTCTACAGTGGTTTTTACTTTAGTATATTCAGAGGGATCCGGATGGATTAGACTACTCACGTTTGCTTTCATCGACGTTGATGACGGAGCTCGTCAACACGTGCATGATGAAACTTCCTTCGATGTGGTGGCGTAGGGCGTTCCTGTGTGCGTTAGAACGGTGTACGGTACGTAATTTGGCGCACAAACCCGCACTTCGTACAAAGCGAATGTGTGCAGCCCTCGCGGTT
The DNA here is from genome assembly GCA_037159825.1 of Tupiocoris notatus. Classification (NCBI taxonomy): domain Eukaryota; kingdom Metazoa; phylum Arthropoda; class Insecta; order Hemiptera; family Miridae; genus Tupiocoris; species Tupiocoris notatus. Next base: position 416,753 of record JASJUZ010000191.1, on the reverse strand, counting down.
CCTCTTTGCGGCGAACAGCAAACGGATGTGAAGGCAACAATCGGCGGTAAGGGAAGTAGGGGCCTCCTGGCGGCATCTGATGAACGCGCTGAGATTTCTCTTCACGTATTGTCATTTCAACCAATACGTTCAAGCTTTCTCAGTCAACGAATTATGCAAGTTTGCTCCATCTCCTCCTCATTCATTCTCTTTCAAGTGTCTTTCAGGAACTAAATTAACTAAGTGGAGGGTGAGATTTTAAAAATAACAACACCAAATTTCATCAATGCAAGTGAAACAAGGTTGTACTCACGCGAAACGAGAGAATCCCAAACTTTCTTGAAAATCTTCTATTTGATTGTAATGATCTATGAGGAGATAATGCTTGATAAGCGAAGCCCTGAGCTTGTTAGGTGCCGTTACTTTATTTTCCCAGCCTATTACTTCCCGTATAGAAGGTCCCTGTTTTTTCAGGAGGGAGAATCCTTTGAAAATGATAAGACATCACGGAACGGCAAGAGGGAGCAAATACGCTTAAGTAATGCAAAGAGGGTTTCACCAGCAAAGGTGAAAAGAGACTGCGGGAAAGTGTGAGTTAGCCGGCGTGTTGACTAAAGAGCGCGAGATCCTTGTCGAATTACGAAGGTTTAGGCACCTGCGAATGATTGAAGTGATTTTTGTTTGAAAGCAGATTGTGTTCTAGAATCTAAAACAAGCTTTTTCAACCAGAATATTGTTGGGTTAACAAGTATACTAATAAGTTCTTATTCATATTTTTCTGCATTATCATCATACTCTCTCACGACTAGAAACGATGGAATTGCTTCACCCTACTCAACGGGGTTTTTGCCTTGACCACAACGACAAACATTTTGAGAAGTTCTAATTTTTCGAAAATAATTATTTTTGGAGAAATGAGACAACAGAATTACATGTCAAAGAGTTTGAGATTAATGTCGAATCGAGTACTGATCGGTGGAGAAATTTAGCTTGGCTGTTCACACAGGTTTCTCCTGATTCCATCATATTTCGTGTCGAGTTAATTGATATGAACAATCCCTTGCTGTGTTTAGCCTGGACGGAAAGGTTGGCAGGAAGGAAGGAATTTAGTAAGGAAATGGGCACATTAGCCTGAGGCGGTGAACCAGTTCCTCCAACCTTCACTCCGATAACTCAGGACCCTTCGCTTTCCGTGCCTAGGACAATCTATATCCGAACATGAATACATTTGCCTAATGCACTTCGGTCTTTCTCGAGCCACACCCAACGAAAGTATACCCGATTCAAACGATCTTCCGGAAGACCGATAGATGGCAATTTTTTAAACGTTTTGTCGCGTCAAAATGTCCTCTCTTGTATTCATTGTTAGGATCTCGCGCAGCGCTTCCTTGTGATTTCTGGACAATGGTATTTAAAAAAATCCCAATTGTGGTTGTTATCAATAAACAATCTTATTTGTCAACCCAATCATAAATTAATTGGAACTTCAGGTTTTTTTTATTTTTTTATTTTACAAATTTAACTTGTTTTTCAGAGTATTACCGTGTTCTGCAATGCGAATTGGTGTTCACGCCTACATACTGTAGTGGTGTTCAAACCGAGTCTGTTAAAAAGATATGGGAACATTTTCTCGGTCAATAATTCCCTCTGTAAAGGACCCTCTGGACCAAAATTATTAAACGAAAAACGAAATGATAACTGAAAACTTACTAGAACAATAGAGAACAAATCCGTCGCTTGATTAAAACGTCAAATATTCAAAAGGACTCCAATCATCGAATGCGTCGCCACCGCTGAACAAAAGGGGCCTTAATAACCCCACAGTATAAATTCATGTAAGCCCTTTTCATGGGCGGGAATAAGCTTTTTGGAAAGAACGCAAATATCTTTTGGCCGTCGATTAGAAATCATTAAAAATTCAGAAGAACCATTTCCGCCCAAAACCTTTTATTTTTAATAAGAACACCCTTTGGCACCTTGCTCAGGTATTATTTTATATGAACTAACGGTCTTGATAGGTCAGAAATTATAGGGTTATTCCCGTTATCGATCTTCCCGTTATTTTCTCTATCTATACATATAAAACTGTACAACGTGGAGGAACTGGGCGAAAGGATTAGAATGAAAAAAGGGGGGTTGTTTAAAATTTATGGCCGTCTTCATGGACCTTCATTGAAGGTCTAATTGCACTTTAAATTTTCATGACCCTGATTTGTCCGTTTTTTGCCTGTTTTTCGCGATTAATTTTTGAATCAACCACTTTTAAATAGGTATATTACTCAAAGGCGAGAAAGAGCTATAAAAATCCCACAATTTGTTCATATATTTATGTTATATTCCCGCGGAGGTATTAGCGCTCAAAGAAAGCTCAAAAGACTTTTATTCAACCAAAAAATAGAATATATCTCGAAAACAAAAAAAACACTGTATTATTTATTTTCAATAAATTCTAAGTTAAATTTCCTCAATTTGCTTACACAAAAACTACTTTTTCAAAATTCGCGAAAGTGGCTAAAAAAATCTAATGTTGAAACCTTAAAAGTGTAAAACCCCGAAAGAATTGAAAAACATTTATTAATTGCTAGAATTTGATTCTTATCAATTCAACCTAGAAGTCTGCGTTTCATTTCCTGTTGGAATCATTAATTAATTTAAATTGAACAGTGCTTCAAGAATTTTCAACGAATTTTCTAAGTTGAAAAACATAAAAAAGGTGTAGTACTAAAACTGGTAAAAAGTAATAGTTGTTGTCAAATTTCCGTCGTTTTGACGTGAAATTTGGATTCAGCGTTCAATTTCATGAAGAATAGCTTTTGAAAACACTTAAAAACAAAAGTTTAATTTTTCACCCTTGCGGATGTCAGCGGAGCTGGAAACTCGATTTACGGAAAACAATTTCTGTGGCGCTGTTTAAATTTTTTTCACCAAATTTTTTGTTATGCACGTGTGTAAGGCATTCAAATGAATACTTCTGCTTAATAAAACAATTGATTTACATGAATTTTGACCCTGAAAAGCACGGTTAAAGTCCTATTTTCGAGCTTTCAAAAACTAATTTTTTTGGACCACTTGCAGATTTTTCCGAGAAATATAAAAAATCACAAGAATACATCTTGGTAAGACACAACTTTCCTGAAAATTTCAGATTTTTATCTGTATTGAGAGAGGAGTAAAAAATCGTTAACTGTTCGGTTGAAAAAAATCGCAGGGGTACCCATTGAATTTTTTGCGAAGAATTTTTTGAAATAGATTTCGCTCAAATTCAGCATAATGATAGTTGATGATGTGTACATCAATAATATATGGTTCATTCTTTGTTTCTTTCGCACTAAATAGATGAAAAGAACGTTTAAAGTTGAAAAAAGTGATTTTTTCGTGTATATTCCACTATTATTGTGGAATAACGCAAAAACGGTTGAAAAATGGATAGGTACGTTACATTGGGAAAATGTGGACAGTTAAATTACCCTCAAATTCAGCATAATGATAGTTGATGATGTGTATATCAATAATATATGGCTAATTTTTGGTTTCTTTTGCACTAAATAGTTGAAAACAACGTTTAAAGTTGGAAAATATGATGTTTTCTTGTATTGTCTACTAATATTGTTGAATAACGTAAAAATGGTTGAAAAATGGATAGGTACATTACATGGGAAAAAAGAGAACAGTTAGATTACTATCTTTTGGTATATTTAAACATCTGAATTGTCAACGTTCTGTTATAGTTATCTACTGTGCAAGTTACAAATCAAAGTTGGACAGGTTTAGGGGGTTGGTCGACGAAGCCGGATCTCTGTACAAAAGAGCGATAAAGAATCCAATTTTTCAACCGAATCGAAAACGAATTTTTGCGAAGAAAGCATTTTCCATGTGCGAGTTCAACTATCTAGAAAAATGTTTATATTCCATGTTTAGCTTCACAATTGCTCCGTGCTAGCTAGCTTCAATCCTGACGCAAGTATTCACTCCGATTTTCACCTAATATCAACGAATGATAAGAAAATCATTATTATTTGTCTCTCTACCATTTGTCCCATTGATGGAGTAGTCGGAAAAGCGCCTGCTTTTCAACTGAGATTGAATTGAATTTCAACAGAACTGTGCTCAGATGTAGCACATACTTGAAAAGGATACAAGGCTTACTTTGTTCATTCAAAGCAATGCCGTTCGAACGAAGCCTTTTGAGACGGATGCCATCTCGACACATTCGTTTGAATTGACATTCATGACCGAGTCGGTCGCTCTAATCCTAATGAAGTACAATCCTTAATTGAGTAGGCAACTGATGTAGAATGGAACGCGTACATTCATTGTATAGACGTTAATGAAGTACCCTGCTCGGGATATAGGTGGCGACCACGACCCATCCAAACAAGGGAGACAGGTCGGCGTAGACCTAAATAGATAGGCGGGTGCATGTATTTTGTCGTTTGTAATGTCTGGTTCAGTTAGGTTTCCCATGCGAGTCACCGAACTAATCTCTACCCCTCCCCCTCTTCAACGCTTTGTGTCTTTCTAGACGAAACAAGAACACTGAGGAGTTGGAAAATCGAAGTTGCACAAGAAAAGGAACAACGTTCCCCAGCATGCTTCGTTGCTATGTCAGCTATTACCTAAGAATTATTAAGAAGGTCTGTATGGGCTGATTGCAGCTACCCTATCTCTAACAGTGATACCTCTACCAACTCTACCCATTCCAAACCCTACCCTTACCAAACCTACTCTTACCAACCGTTGCCCTAACGCCACCATACAAACCTATTAGCTTCCACCTACTCTTTGTCACCGCATTATACTAGGAAATAAGAGCTGTCTTGTGCGTTATGATGGTAACATAATCGCTATAAATATAATCTTTCACCAATATTCTCGCGCATCAAATGCAAGCAATGCGCAAGCAAAGGAGCTCGATACTTGGCTGAATTTTCAAGCATGCAAAACTACGATCGTGTTTTCACTGCCTCCCGCTTGCCACATATTAAACTGTATCTCCTGGGGGCACATAATGAATTTGGTAGATCGTTCGCAACCGGCGAACCACGTGGTGCTTTAGCTTTCGAAAGCATTGACATAGAAAAGACAACATCGCTGCAGCGTTATGGTACTACCTACGTTAATCTATAATTTATTTGGAACCGGTTCGGATCTGCGGCAATCCCTGCACCTATTTTCGAAGAATGACCCTGTTGAAGCACAACAAAAGCGCCTCGAAGTCAATTACTTCGGAAACAAAATACATCGACCTGAATTTGTTTCGTTTTTGAGCGTTTGTTGCGTTATGGAAGTGTTTATATTGAGATCGAAATGAACTTAGTTGACTTCGCATCCATGATAACGACATACGTACAAGACTCAGTACGTATGACGTTGGCGTGAGGTGTGAATTATGGTCAATTATATAGTGGTCGCTCATTATTCTCAACTCCGCCGCTTCGACTAAGGTAATAGGGAGATCCATTATTATTTTTCAAACCGACCTAAAATTACGAAGCGTTCAAAGCAGTCAGCTCCGCATAATTGCAACGAATCGAGCTCAGTTCATTAATTTGGCTCGAAATCCGAAGGCGTCAATGATTTAAATGGCTTTTAGCGCTTCTATTCTCGTTTTAAAAGGCCATAACCGCTGATGAAAAGGGTTGGCAAAATACGATTGGCTGGTAATGCGGCAGCGAGCCCAATACTACCGCCACCCAATAAACCGAGCCCAAATTACCCCCTTTTAAAATACAGGTCACTCGGACGTTATAATTCACCCTCAGAAATGGGGGTGAAAGAGATGATATCTCTGATCGGCCGTTATGGTTTGCATCCGACGATTCGCTGTTCGGATAGAAGGAAAATGCGGTGTTGGATTGGATGGGGATTCAAACGTCGGTAATTCATTGTAAAATATGCTTGTCCATAAAGGTTCCCGCAGTAAGGGGAGGAGGGTACGAGATCTGTTGGGACGTTTTCGAATAGGGCACTGGAACGATGAGAAGGCGTTGGTATTATGAAGCTGGGATGGAAGAGGTCTCAAGCACATTTTGGCCCAGTTCCAGATCGCCGGATCAGCAGTTCGTCAACCGAAGGTCTCGAACGCTGAGAATCTCAACCCTGGTCCAAGTAAGCTCGGACCAGAGGAGAGGTTTTGTCAGGTCAGGAGGCGACGAGAACATTGTTTCGAAGGCAGTTACTTACCTGGCGCAAGTGCCAAGGCAGCTACTCCTAAATTTTGGAGCTATCAGGACATGGCTGGTTACGCTTGGAAACATGGTCTCAATCTAATCGCAACTAGCGAAGAAGGCTTGCCTGAGTTTTCCCTTAATGCCGCTTTCAATTTCGGATCACGCAGATAATGAGATTTTGAGGTGAACTAGGTTATGTTAGCGCAACGATGTTAACGTATGCTGTAAATGAGACGAATCGATTTTTGTCTAGGTAGCTTCAAAAAGTAAAAATTCGCTACGTAGTAGCCTGAATACGAAAAATTTACAGTTTCTTGAGGAAATTCAGTTCAGTTGGATCGCTATTGTTCGAAAGTTACGCAAACGTTTTTTCCTATAGCCTTTCCGAAACGAATTCCCTTAGATATCCTTGATAATTGACCTCAATTTCAAAAGCACCTCCGAGAAAAAGATTTCCTCGCTAGAAAGAAATAGTCACGCAAGCAAGAGAATCTCTGTACATTGTAGGCGGAAAATTAGCATGAAAGCTTCATAAAGGAGAAAGGGCCTCAGCTGGGCCCATTGCCACCTTTATATTTTCATGCAAAACAGGACTTAGCGCCGTTACACGCGCTTCGGACACATCAGAAGCACTCCTTCGCCTTGGACGCAGCTGGTTAGCTGAAAATTCTGTAAAAGGGGCATTCGCTAGTGAGTCAAAAAGCCAAGGGAACGAATTAAGGCCGTTTGAAATATAATAACATTTATTATCCCCTAGAAATATTTCTCGCCAGCCCTTGACAAATTATCGAATTTTATCTACAGGGGCGTAATAAGATTATAACGCGTGCTTTTAACCCAATAACGCCTTATTTGTGTTAATATTATTTTTGGGCGTAAGCATGATTTCAGAACATGTTTACAGTGTTTGTTGTTAATATGATATCGATTCTTATTTAAGGTTGTTATTAGAAAAAATTTCTTTCCACCCAGCGGGTTACAATAGAAGAGGGAATCCACATGGCTAGTGCAAGGAGAATTCACGCGAGACGTATATGATAAATGCTAGGAACAGCCAGCGATGTGAGAGACACTTGGGAAATATAAAATAGAATGGTACATAACTTCGGCTACATACTCTCACGAGTCATAACGATAAGAGCGTGTATTTATATCCTTCTAACTCCTGAGCACTTAGATCATATATACTTTTCAACCTCCGAACTCTTCGTCGCCTGACCACTCAAACATGAATTATTTACGTCACTACTAACTTGGTTTGTATTTGTGATGAAGAAAATGGTTTTTCGATGTGAACAATTGAGTTTGCTTGGAAAACATTTGCCAGAGTCGTAACACTATCACAATGATACGGTAAATAGGTAATATTTAAATTTTGCACTCAAGTTTGGATTTTTCGTTCACCTTTATGTAAATAAATAACGGTTCACCTTTTTATTCACTGCTGATTTGAATCCTGGTCAGATAAACCGCTCTGTTTTCAATACTGACTAATTCAAAATATGATAACCGCAAGGAGGTAATGTGTGTGATAACACGACAAGAACCCGTACATGCTAAAGCAAAATCTTTATATATTTGGCTTTTTATTTTTAAAATTTTTAATGCTCTGGAAGGTGTCTCTGGGGCAATTGATTTAACAAAAAGAAAAAAATTCACCTTAGAACCCGAGTTTGATAACGATCCCATGATTGTTATTTATCATGGAAAAAGAAATAAACAGCCGGTAGGATTTTGCTTAGAACTTGATTGAACTTCTGTATTTTATGTGCTTGTCATTCAATGGCAGCAATCGACGCATATACGATGGAATATTCATGGGTGGGGAAGAAGTCAAACAGTAATATTATTCGAGGAGTAACGACACGCTTGGGACGCGACCTGGTTTGAGATGAATTATTGTTAGACGAGGATACTGTGTAGGGGATAGATCAAAGAGGATTCCGAGTAGTTTATAGCTCAATCGAATGCGAATCCCTCCAGCACCAAATGCCGCACGCCCCAGACGTGGCACTGCTACGTCCAATCTGAAACGAGCAATTTACTCGAGTAGTCCGAGAATGGGGTTCATCTGCGGATAAATATAATCAAAACTGTAGATTTTTTATCTTCATCTACATTCCTTCCGGTGAAGAATATTTGACAGCGCCATAACGCCGCAGAACTGTTGACACTAAAGAGTTTTGTTGACCTCTGAATTTCCTGAAATACATTTAATTTTTTGCGCTGAGTGGATGTGATATGTGGATGTGATAGATTTCATTTTCATGTGGGTATATCCAATTTTCCAAGCCTCAAATTTCCCTAACTTCAATTTGTTAGTTATTTTGTAGTAAACTATGGTTGTCTCACAAGAAGTTGAGAAACATATTCAGAGTGGAATGTTTATTTTGGAGTACGAACTACCCACCACTCAGCAGCGCTCTAAAAAACCGTCCTTCACAGATGCCTGAGGGAGTTGCCGCATAGGCGTTTGTATTGTGTCAGTGAGTGTGGGGTGATTGGTCGGTTCAACTTTCGCCGAAGGCTCGCCTTGATGCATGTCTGGATTATTGCACTCAAGTGTACTGTTATCTCCTCTGAATTTTCCTTCTCTTCATACACCCATCCTTCGGTGGTCGGTAAACGAAGGTTTTCCATCCCATCGTTTCTGTGCAACCCTTCTTTGAGAATATATGGCCTCCACTGTACCTCACACAAACTCACATTATTATACTGCCCAGGTGAGTTAGGTATTATTGTTCAGTCGTAAAAGTTACCATAGCTTCAGTTAATGACGTCGAGGTTGATGAGAACAATATCAAGCCCTTGTATATATTAGCTTTTTATGATCTGTCCAAACACTTTGCTAAAACCGATGTTGACATAACTTGACGATTCCCTCCGGCTCAGAACGTTCAACGCATAAATTTCTATACAAAGTCTCCTTTACAACCTGTAAGGTTTTCAGTCTTAGCTGATACATTTTTGTATCAGTTCGAATAATATACCATACTCAAAGTTTCATGTCACCCGATTCGAGTCTGCTGAAAATCGCGCCAATTCCATTTTTTTATATCAATTAAAAAATTAATTCAAATCTCAAATATACGAGAGTGAATTTAATTTCTCAAGTATACAATGAGCCAATTATAGATAGTTAGATTTAAACTACAGACCTGCAAAATTTAAGTTACATTTTTGCTGTCATAACAGCATTTGAATTTTTAATCTGATCTTTGGTTACGTCAATTTCTTCGCCTAAACGCTTGATATGGTTGGTCATTCGCTTTGCCTTTTATTGCCCGCTCCCGATACCATACATCACGATAGCAGGGACTCTTTTGTTCAACTTCGAACCATGCTAATCAGCGGTGAATTTTTCGATCTAGCACCTAAACCTTTGTGGCACTATACGACTCAATTGTTGCACGAGCGAGCATTGGTCCGATCGACGAAGTTAGTCAGTCGTAAATTCACTGCCAGACCGCCCAACTGAACTTCATTCGACCGGTATCCAGGCCTGCGTACGCCAGGGTCTTTTATTGTTATTCGTGCGCATCTCCGTCGGTTCTATAGCGAGCCTGTCAAGTGGTATGTATAAATAATAATACACATAGCTCGAATCGTTCGCACTTTCTGGCTGAACCGGAGCTGTCATTGTATAATTTATTTATAGCCATCTAAAATAACCATTTTATATACTATGATAAAAAACGTACTAGGATAAAAATGGCACTATGATAAAAATTTAATTTTTCAATAACTTCCCTTATCTGAAAAAATAGATTCCCTTGTAGATTTAATTTCTAAATAATTTACGACCAATTATAACAGAGCGCGGTTGTTGCCGCAAAAATTAGGGGGCTCAAATCCCGTCCATTCTGGTTCACTCTAGCTGTTTTACGATTGCTACTCGAATGTAGCTTTACGAGACCGAATTCGAGAAAACTTCGGTGCGCAATTTTTCAATCCAACATAGCATCGCAAGATCCAATTTTAAACGTGGTCCGAATCGTACCTCCATCCGATACATCCAGAACATTCGTGAAAATGTACGACATCCAGCAGTAAATCAGAGAATTCGCGTTGGGCGTTACCACACTGCATTGTCACGTTCTCGTGGAAAACAAGTTAGATTTGATGTTCCTCGAGGTTGAAACCCCGGTCGTGCATTACAATCAGCGTCTGGTCGTATTATGCTTTCAAAATATCGGCCGCCGATATCCGTCCGTACTCTCGAAAATATCGAGAAAAAACGAAAATAACTTCAACAGTAAAATTGTTATCAAACTGCAATTTATTCGTGCCAATTAACCAACTCACGTATAAACTACAACAAAATATTTTTCTGTATTTGATATTCATTTCCCTCACGGAGGTTAGTACATTGTAATAGTCTGAAAAATCAACTCAATGACTAGTTAAAATCACACATCAAATTAGAACAAAGGAAACCAAAAAATGCATTTTCGATGAACTCCTAAAATTTATTATTGAAGTTTGTAGCAGCATTTTCAGTTTGATAAATTTCCAAGATGACAATATTAAATTATACAGCAGACTTTAATTGGCATTGACCTTTACGATTCTGTCTTTTCATGCATTGTTACAATGTAATTTGTAACAAGAAATAATTTACGCATTATTCACTCTTCTTGCATCTGTTTATTTTGCATTGCGTCTATGAGCGCTTTAAATATCGACGGTTTCTTGTCGTAAAATTTGCTCGCCGAACTGTAAGTTGAGTGTCTTGTTAACTTTCGCGGTTTGCTCTCCGACGCATTCGATCTTATGTCATCATTAACAGGTGTACCTCGACTGTCTCGTCGCATCGACGGCGACCTGTAAGTGACCAGATGGGTGAAAAGTAAACCATGCAAAGGCTTGGTATATTTTTATATTTTCAACTTCACTGATTCACACGTGCTGTTTATTCTTCCTAACTTACCGTTGCCGACCCTCATCGAGGCGTGTTGGTGCTTGCAAGTCACTGGTTTCAATCGGAATACTTGACAAAGTTGGATTCATTTTATTCGACATTTCTCGTTTGTATTCGCTGAAACGAGTTTTCATCAGGTCTTTACACGGTCCCAGTAGACGTTCAAAAGCTTCGGAACACAAATAGCCCACTTTAACCGGACATTTCGCAGTTGCGGACGCAGCTCTTGGTTGATTCTCGAGTAGCGCCAATTCGCCGAAATAATCTCCGACTTCAAGTTCCTTCGGTTTAACAACAATATTTTTCTCTTCAGTATAAATATTTTATGCGTCAATGGTACTATTTACATAAATTTGTTCTTAGTACCAGCCTTTGCATTGGTGCTTTGAATGATGTACTATCTTACATATTATTTGTCGTACCTGCAATGCAATCTCTTTTCCTGCTGTATCCATCACTTTGACGTCGACTTGACCATCTTCAATGAAGTACATTCCATCGGCCTCTTCTCCTTGCCTGATAATATAATCGCCTGCATCGAACTCTTTCAAAAAGCAAGCATCCGCTACGTTCAGCATTTCATATTCGTTCAGCGTTTTCAAAAGTGGAACCTAGAATTATCTATTTTTAAGTTTGCGCCTTTCTCGACTGGGAAAACTTGAGAAATCGCCATAATTTTTGGAGCGTCCAAACCTTCCTTAAAGAAATGATTTCGATCATATCCAATCAGCTTCTAAATTCTATTCCTCAGACTGTAAAGTTTGAAATTACTTTATGAAGGAAGTTCATGTAGCGCGTGCGCTTGTTCATGGCACTTTTTACCACTACACGTTTGAACGTGTCTCTGTCTAAAGCCCATAGCCCTCCTCGTGTTAGAGCTCTGACGCTGCACGTCCTTGGAACGTTGTACATCAAGGCTAGTTCGCCGAAAGTACCTGTATTCATAATATTTTGTGATATATTTGTTCGTGAATGGAATTACGAAAATCATGTTTGTTTTCTATTCATCTTAAGGTCTTATGACATAATATGGTGGAGGGACGCTGTGATTTTTGACATGGCTAGAGCTGAACAATAAATTCGTTTGTAACCCTGACAAACTAACTCCTCTCTTACTTAGATAATCGGGATAATGTATTATTTTGATGAATACCTTCACGCTATTAACAGAAAGTAGTAAAGTACGCATTTGTAAATTACGTGTGTATAGTTACCATGGTTGTTGTACTTTGCAATACCACGTACACCATCTGAAGTGGCGTAGTATGCTTCGTACAGGCCAGAATCTATCACGTAGAAATAGTCACCGTCTTCGCCTTGAGCTATGATCCTCTCATTCGGCACCACATCCTAAATATTGGACCGATATTTTTTTTCAAATATTTATACGCTTTTTGGTAGGAATTTGGGAACAGTAACAATGACCAGGACTTGGGAGCTGATTATCATTCAAAAGATTCATTCGGAACAATTAAAAATCGCAGGAATCTTCTGAGGAAGAAGTTCCATTGCAAAGATTAATTTATTTCACTATAAAAATGATGAACTAACGGAAAATCGCAAATGTGTGCTCATCGTGTACCCCCCCCCCCCTCCCACGAAAAACCAAGCAATTATTTTTTACATTGAAAATGAAACTAGTTTTGTATATACCTTGTAAAACATTGCGTCCACAAGTATGCTCAAATCTTCCGATGGTAGCTCCTTGAAAAGCATCACCTCTTTCATTCGCTCACGGCAGGTTCTTCTCTGATCGTCAGTTTTCGGATAAATAGCTGGTTTCCACTCATCATCGTCAACACTTGCACTGGCCTCTGCGTATGAGGGGAGGAGTTAAGCATGATACTGGAGTAATTAACTATCTGAGCGCCACATTTTAGCCACAAATCAAAATGAAATACATCCCGAGTTTTTTGGTATAGTTTTGCAACGTTTTGAAATGCTGAACAAGTTTCAGCACAAAAATATTGAGTAGTTCACTACAGCTATCATTGAATTTATCATCGTATACTTTTAATGTACCTACCGGATTTAGAAAAAAATAACCCGTGTTTTTTTTTTTTTTTTTTTTGTTCAAATACAGCATCATATACCTGAAGTTTTCATTATTTATAACCGTATTTTTGTTATAATTTTTCAATTACCAGCGAAAACCGACTTCCTTCTGACCCTAGGTGGAGGCGCTGTGCTCGAAGGTGAAATTATTTGTGGTTTTTTAGTTTCAACATACGTCGCTGAGATCCCAGTATCTTTTGAATCGTCGTACTCATCGCTGCTCGACTCGGAATCAACGTCAGCCAAAGAATATTTCTTCGTCCTTAAACTTTCAAAGTACTCCAATCCAAAAGTGATCAGATTTTTCGGATTCGTGATTAGAAAGTTCATTGTCAAGTCGATCAGTAGACACTTCCAAACCGAAGGGCTGTAAACTAAGCCGTCTCTTTCGCTCGGGTTCGAGAAAAATTTTTTCGCCTCTTTAAGAGATTCGACCGAATCGTTCTTCATTGTAGATCGCTTTGAACCCATTATTTTGGAAAGTTTGGTTATCTTTTGAGGGATTTGAGTATTCTAAAGTGGAAGCAACTACTTTCATCTAGCATTAAAATTGCGAATTTCGGTAAATTCGTTCTTTGATATCGCAGTTTCGAAAAATGTGGTTGGGAAACTAAGTGATAGCCTAGGCATAATCATTCATGGATTGAATATTTATATTCAATTTCCATGTATTCCCACACTTACCTATTTGTTTCCCAAAATAATAATTCTATTTTTCTCTTCTAGGTTGCTATAGATTAATTTTCATTAAAAATTCAGAGGGGTCGCCGACGATGAAGCGTTGTGTTTACACCAGAATCACAACTCCTCGCTCAGCCTCTGCATACTCATTCATAATCTGCTAATAGGACGGCCTTGTACATTTTGGAAGGTACCTTAATCTTGTCTGCATACTCTACTTCTGCTCCACCATCACACTCCTGTGTACACCGGCTAAAATAACTCCTCATTAGGCGTCAAGCAATATACCAGCAGCTTCGCCGTCCTACGCATAACCAAGAATTATTATTACAAGCATTCCATTTTAAAGTTGCCTCACAACTTAGAGCAAAAGTCCCATTAATATCTCGTACGTATGGCCTTCTCTCATGTTGAAGCCGTAGTGGCGAAGGCGAAATCTCGGGTGAAATTGAAATCAGGTGAACGTGGGAAAAGTATCGCACGTGCTTGGTTTTGGGAGATTTATGAACAGGAGAAAAACTCATGTTACGATCGCTCACTCTCACACACGTAAAACGAAGATTCTAAATGGATGATACGTATTATGGACAGTAAAGTAGTCTCCAATTCTATTGGGACTGATGAGTAAGTGATCTTCGGAAGTTCTACTCTTAGTCTTGCTTAATCCCATCTTACTGAAATTATTTATCCGGACGGATGAGCTTTTGGCAACTGTTAATATTGCCCGTTAAAAAACACAAGTCTTCTACGCGAGCTGTGTAAAATAACATTTATCAATTTTACGACGGCATTCAGAAACTTCAGGGGCTTAAATTTTTTTCTATTCTATGAAATGGGTTGTCGGAGTGAGACTATTGAGGGCAATTGAAAGTAAAATGTAGTGGTCAGGTGATGACGCGGTGAACTTAATTCGAGGTCGAGTTTGAGAGAGGTGAGAGCCGTCAAGCGCAGCAGCCATCCTTCAACGTTGGAGGACGTAAGCCAGTAGAATGTGGATGAGAGAATGGATAGAACTTCCTCACCCTTTCCTGGAGCACCCCTCATAAATATTTTCTTCAAGCCACTTACTCATTCTCGGACCGAGGTTTAGAAAGCAGCTTTCATCCGTCGTTTCAAACGCGGTCCCTCCGGGAGAAAACTCGCGAAAATCCGAAGGCCCGTCCCCACCCTGCTGTTATACCTTCCTCCTTGTAATAAGCACACACAACACAGTGACCCATAAATTATTCAGAAGGAACCTACTACCGTGGCCGAGACGGGAAAGAATTTGAACAGGGCTATTTTCGGCTGATTAAAGCCAGCTAATTCTAAAAATAAACTCGTAGTTATGCAACTCTGCAGTTACAGCTATAATACGTCGTGTTTACCGCAAACAATTTGCATACAAAACTAATAATTTTGTGTAGATTTATAAACAGTCAGCTCTGAAACTAGTTTTCTCAAATGAAATCTCGTAAAATAGGAACTTTTATTGGAAGAAGATTCGCGATCTGAGAAGCATTATGAGATTAACTGGAGCGAATCTCTGTGTCTGCTTTGATCACAACAAACTTTATTTTTCTCCGTAAAAAGGGTTAAGTTGGGAAACTTTATAGTTTTCGGGGATAAAAGGTTAACATTTTAACGGCACCCATGTCTGAAAAAAATGTTTATTGAAATTATTTACAGAATATCAACAATGATAATATTGTACAACAATAAAGTTTCAAGTTTTCATTTAAATGGATTTGTTTATGCGTATTATCCACTGATAGTACGCATTCGCTAATGAGTAGTTTAAGATAAATGGTGAAATATTTATACATAGATGGCCTGGAACACCAATTTATGTGCAAATCGACTATACACTTACTAGTTATTATTTTTAAATCCATTTGCAGGAATTATAGTTTCATTATTCCATCTACAATTTTCAGCGTAGTAACATTTATTTAATAGAAAATAACGTCAATTCGATAAACAGAACCGTTTCAAATAATGAACTCTTCGCCTTTCAAGAGTAACACGTAGTAAAAATTACACATTGAAATAAACTCATTTAAAAATAGTTGAATTCGTTTGTCATAATAGTACGAAACGCTACCTAATCTTGAGCTGCAATAATTCACGGTGCCAGTTTATTTTCTGAAGTTTGAAATAGTGAATAATAGAAATAGTCGAATTCGTCCGGGAATAAATTAAACGTTCGCTCTTATGAGATAAGTCAGCATTTTACGAATACATTGAAGTCGCGATGAACATTTACTTAACATTTCAATGGAAAAGATTCAAAAAACTTGGCACACATAAACATTTGACCTACATTATCGAGATTTTGGCTTCCTCTCGTCCATTTACTTGATTTTTTTTACACTAACGGACAGCAGAATCAGTCACAGCCCCTCCTACGGAAACTAAAATATCAGCCGACCGTTCTCACAATCGAGAACTTTTCAAAATTGTTTTATCTCTTCTCAATGTTCCGCCAATTTTTAAAATACAACCTTCAACCAACAACCAGTCACACAAATGCGGAGACTATTTTATTCAATACGATCACGTTCATTTTAATCAAAATCACACGTAGAATGCAAGATGTTTGTTTTTCAATCGAGAGCAATCTCAGTCCGATAAACGTGGAGCATCCGATTTCGGAATGGAATATAGAGTTAACTTAAGGGAATAAAGTTTTACTTCTGATATGCAGCAGGTAGATTTTTTCTCTTATTTTTTTCTTCATAATATCATATTATTTCAATGTTGGAGAGGTCAGGACGGTGTCTAGAATTCCAGTCACGTCGAAATCCCCAAGCGTAGGTGCACCAGAAGAATCAGAATTAGGCTCGCCTTTGCCAACGCACCTGCCGACAGAATAAATCAAAACTCAACGATGACGTGTATGAATGATACATACGAATATCTTCTCAAGGAGATACAGAGAGTCAGAAAAGATCCAGAAAAACAGAGAAGTTGAAAATTGAGGGAAATGATGGAGTGAATTTTTTTCAATAAGCCACATAATACCCATCGTTTGTGGGCACAAGAAAAAATATGATGCGACCGCATATCTTCTTTTTTTTGATTCACCAAAAACTTTTACCCATTTGAGCATCTTCAAGGTCGTCTGTTTAGTCATAAAACACAGGTGCCATGTTCATTAGTTATAATGTATTACTAATAGAACACCAAAATTGCCCTAAGTGTGAAAAAGACCTAGCGGAAAAATAATAGAGAAGCGGTCGCATTATTTTTATACAGGTCAATACGATGAAAGACCTTCCCTTCTTATGCATTGAAAACGCAAACCAGTATTCTGTTTCAAGGTCGAACATAGTTTTCAGTTCGTTGTTCGCTTGCTCGTCCAAAATGCTTCACTAAGTTGCCACCCACGGCTTTGAATCTTAACTCAATTGAGCGACCTGGTCTTCGCGGTCAGAAGGCGGATCACGTTCGCTGTATCTTTCAGCTTTTTGACTTATACTTTATAAAACCCGAGCTGAATCTAGATGAATAAAGAACAGGACGATAACGCAAAGCCGTTGGAAAATCAACGCGCCTAACTCCCACAGTAGCATTTCCCAGCGCGGGAGCAAGAAATAATAGGCAATGGTTAATTTTTCGTTGAATATGAGCTGTTAGTTTTAATAAATTTTGATTTTTCAAAAGAAAATAGCTTTTTAATTACGACGGGGAAATACCTTCTAAACGTTGTCATGCGAAGAACGTTGAGCGGCTGAGTCACCATAGTTTCCCCTCTTGGTATCATTTTCATTTTCAAATAACAACTATCCTTATATGAGTCCACTTGATGTTTAAGCAGTTTTCTAAAAGTTATTGTTGCGCCATTGAAAAATGCAGCCTTTCATCGATCATCAGTCGAAGTACGTATTTTGTAGCTCGTGTGAATGAGAAGCCGGTTGATCATTCGCTGAGCCAACATGATTTCCCGTCGAGTTTCCATCGCTTCTGTGTCCACCGCCGGACGTCACCCAATCCGCCTTGCGGAAGTTCTATATACTTAAAGGCTTTTTGGAGACGAGAAAGAATGATAATGGTTCTTTTCCTTCCTGAGCCACGCCAACTCCAATGCTTCCTTTAGGTCCTTGGCTCTTCCTCCTCTTGCCACTCCGTACAACTACTCTCTGGTTTCTGAATGGACGATCGATAAATTGGAAACGTGATCTCGCAACAGTTCCGTTAATGTCCGCTCTTAGCTCTCGCCCTGAAATAGCGTTCAGCTCGAACTGTGAGCTTGTTCGTGTTTGCCTCTTCTTCGCCTCTTCGGAAACCTCTTATCCGCCGCCTAGTATTTATTCAGGGGATATTTATTCTTCCCAATGCGTGATTTGATTCCATACATCCATTACCGGCTTTGTTTTTATAATTTTTCGAGTCAACTAGATATTTTTGGGACCTTACAATGGGAAGTAGAAGTGCCAATCGTAAGATTCTATCGAAACTAGCCTCGGTAAATGCGTTAGAATTTTGAAGGTTTCTCAGATCGTCTCTCTAGCTCCTTCGAAGTTATGTAAAGGGTTGGCGTACTGGAGAGTTCTAGTGCATTCCTTTTTTTTCGAAAACTTAAACGTAGGAGTTTTTGTTACTTTGTTACGCTTCTTATCTTTACCGTCTAGTGGATGACGTATTTCGGTGAACCAAAACTCCTACGTTTCAGTCTCGAAAAAAGACAAATTGCACTAAAACTCACCATTATCGAATCCCCAACAACATATCAAACCCAACGTTGCAAGACTTTATCGATGTTTTCTTCCAAGTGCCGCAATTTCTAGTAAAACTCCAATGGGCAAAAACTGTGTGGTTACTTTGCTTCCACAATGGCTCAATTCCATCCGTTGGAGCATTCTCCAAAAAAACTCTGATATATCCCAAATTGCTGTATAGAACAGGAGTCAACTTGCAGTGATTTACTCACAATCGGCCGAAGAAAGTTGGGCAACTTGAAGTTCGAGTGGGAGTAGAGAAGTTGGGAGTTGATCATTGGTTTCGAAAATAGAATAGGACAGTTAAAGGAATCTGTAGTACGGCAGCAAGCCTCCATCCAATATCACCTATTCACCACTCTGCTCTCTCTTTCCGAATTAGTACCTGGATTAAAAAAGAAGGGGAAAACTTTGTACTGAAACCTTTATTCGACTTAGATTAAGCAGCTTCCTCGGAGTTTTAATTAGCGCGATCATTCTGCTCATAAATCAGAAACAACTACCCGACCTAAGATGTTTCTCCCTCATTTCTTGTTAAAAATTTATTTCCTCCGCTCAGTTTAGCCATCCGTTTCTCTAACTATTAATACTTGGCAAAAGAGTTCGACGTTTTCATCAGGATATTTCTTCAACGTTTGCGTCAGGTGGGGCAATTAGAATTGTTCAATAAGTATTATCGAGTAGAACTTTTTCTCATTTTGTCACTCCTATTTATTTTCCTTTTCATTCCTCCGGTCGAATTGTCTTTTTAGACGCAGAAAATGACGGTATTTATTTTTCAATTGGTTTCAATTGTATTTTGGCCGATAAATCGAAACTATTTAAGGAAAAACAATTTCCCGTCGAGGCCTGATTGATGAAAGATTATGCCACAGTTAATTCGATTTGAAAATAGCAGCACCTTCAATTCCTAAACTGAGTAAAACACCAACGATTTCTTTTGGTTGTCCTCGCATCAAAAAGCTTCTTGGTTTTGCGGGCTTAACCAAACTTTTTGAACCGGGTGTAACTTTTGGGCGTTGTTCAAAACAAAATCGTTCAGCAGAGGCCTTTCCAAACGGTAATTGTTATTCCCGTCACGAACCGATCCGAACGTGAAGAGACACCGACCGATCTTGGGCGAATGTTGTATTCAGTCTGCGCTTCTCAAAGCGTGAGTTTGTTTGTCACCCTCCTTCTCCCACACGATCGAATGAGAAGAACATGGAGCGAAAACTGTTTCCGTCTACGTTGTGTGCCTGTCGACGAGCGACATGAGTGTATGCTTGAGTATCTGAATAAATGAAGGGATAAAGTGCGAGTATATGTGTGCAAGACCGAACGGACGTATTTCTGAGTGTGTACGCGTATTAGAATGGGGTGAAGACATTGAAGTTTGAAGGGGGACTGCGAACTGGGACTTGGGGGCCATTTCAAAGTTGCAGCTTCATTCTCTAATATAAACCTATTAAACTGCGAAGCTAGAGAGAGCTTTTCCCATCTGAAAGCGACGAACAGAGAGAGCGAAGGAAGTCATAACACAAATCTGCGTTAAACCTCCTCGGATCATTCCCCATCTTCCCATAGCATCCCCTTTGGCTCATGCTCGCCGGTTATATTCAGCTCGCGTTTGTATCCAACTTTAGTGGGACAACTGTATTGTAAGTTATTTGTATGGCAAAGAGCGCATTAGCCTTCCCTTTCATTTACCAGAGAGATTCTAGCAACATACCAATTGCAGTGCTCGAGAATCGTTCACTTTTTCGACCATCGATTGGGGACGCCTCTGTTAAAGTGACAGCAATGGCTAAAGATATATGAAGGTCAAATTTTGATTTAATATTAAATAATTAACCATCGTTATCGCCCAAAAAAAAAAAACATGAATATTAAAAAAAAAATGTATCCGTAAACACTTTCTTGAGGAAACTATAATGGGAACTAAAATTCCAGAAATTTTTACAAAAAAAAAAAAAAAATCTTGGCCTTCCTAATTCTTAAGCCAAATCGCTACCTCAATTTTAAGGGTACTTTTAGGGGATTTTGAGAGAAAATATCGTTCGTTCCAAGATTTTTGAAAAATAAAAAATAAAAATATCAATTTATACAGAGTTTTTGACGCTGAATCGAATGAGACCTTACCTGAGTCGACAGCTTGGATGGTTGTTGAGTTATCATGACTTTTGTGTGGGATTTCAGAAATTTCTAGAAACTATCCATGTTGGTATAATTTGAAATTATTGGAGCTATAGAAATTGTTCTTTGGAGATGGAAGGTTCATTAAACATTCTCTAAAGTTTTATTGTTTCGCAAATAATTTAACTTTTAATTAGATAATCAAGAAAAATGTTGAAAAATACTTCTAAAAAAATCCTAACGGGTTTTTTATATTCTGTTCTTAGGTGGAAAACTTCAGAAAGTTTCTGGATAGTTACTATCACATGCTGTTGGTTTTCTTAATTCACATTGAATAATAAACCGCTGTTCCCTAATTTTCAGCGCTTTTCATTCGTAGTTTTATACTATTTTCTTATGAACCTGATTATCGATATTATCAAATCCTGGTAGATCACACATATGAGCTATTGATCATTTGTGGATTTGCATTTTATGCCGAAATTTGGCCGTAGATAGATTGAATTTGAATCGCAAATGGGAACTGCAGAACAATTATTTGACTTGAAGAGACGCTAATCTTCTCGGGTTGAAGATTTAGCTCTGACAGGAGTCCATTCAGTTTCATTCAGTTGGAATAGGAAGCTTGAAATTCTCTTAATTCTTTCAGTTAATCCGAACCTGACGCTTGGCCTTCCTTGAATTTTGTATTTAGCTCGAGGAGAAGGCTTATTGATCACCTATAATTCTGAGAGCTGGCTCAAACCGTGCCCTATATTCCAACTTAAAATCCAGTTGAAGCCTTGTTTCGCCACCCTTCCTTTTTCAGGCGCATGTGAAACTGTTTTCTCAACAATATTCCAGGAATTATTCGCGTTGGAAAAGCAAGTTTTCGTTTGAAGACCAGAAGTGCAGACAAAATACGACTGGCTGGAAAACGTTATCAAATCAACAGTTGGTGGAATTTTGGGTCACTCTAATTACTGCGACTCCATCCAATGGCGATTCTTAAATGAGTCTGTTTGACAGCAATCAGATTAGAAAATCTATAGTTTCATTGAATGACCTATTTTCATATACTATAACGTCTGTCCTTCTAGCTCTGTTGAGAAACAAGAAAAGAGAAGCTTTTTCGAAAAGATTTGGAATAATAATTTCGATTAAGACGATAACGAAATCTTCTAGCAAAGGTAAACTTCGCTTACAACTGTGTTTCGAAGTGAGCAAAAATCCAGGCTCATTATCGACCTTTAGTTTCCAAGAACTAATCCACCTAGCAAATTTACAAAATCATATTATAAAATTATTTAAGAACCCTAACTGTATCCACATAATATACCATATACATTATATATATACTGTGTAAATTACTTGTGGATGACCGTATTAGTTGTGGATACTGACGAACTCATTAACAAATATGCGGCCAAGGAGCTTGTTAAATTGGTATCCACGCAAAAATTCTTATTCATTTATGTCGTCTGTTAAACTGGAATTTTGGTGTTAGTCGTACGCAAAAAAATTATCGGTCCATTCTAGTCTGCTCTTCGCATTTACGTTACGATTTTGATTCCAAGATATTGAACCAGCCTCTATCGGGTTTCTCTACAATCAAAAGGCTAGATTCAGCAGCGTAGGAGACCTGGCCAAACAATAATCAGCCGATCGTTTTTCGTACAAATCCTCTGAACCAGAATTCCAGTTCTGCCTCTGTAATCCAACTTACTCACGGGTTGTCCTCTCCTAATTCACTGCGGCAGGGGTTTTTCAGGGGCAAAAAAGATGTTATACAACTTGAATGAGGTCCCTTGTTATGCGCTCCCGGTCGGCTTTAACTTCCTCCGCTGATTTATGGAGAGTTCAGTTTCTTGTGCGACAATCTAGAGAACGAATATCATTTATGTTATATGGGACCGTTCGATTGGCGCCATTTATGATGAGAAGAGGAACACTCCGGTGCCGATCCAAGCAATTGAATCTACAGTCGATAATTTTCAGTGCTCATCCTAGAAGCGAAACTCGTGAAATCTTAATGCCCACCTCAAAATCGAGTTAGTTATTCGAATCATAATTGCGGTGAAATAGAACAATAATTCAGTGTTTGATGGAGAATAGAACGATTGAATTGTTGATGGTGAATAGAGCAATAACTGTGGTAAAAATCGTATACGATGGAGAGTTTTAGAGCGATAAACAGAATTAAAAAAATGATAAAACGTAAGAATTCGAAAAAATTTAGATTTGCGACGTTGAAAAAAGTAAATAAATAAACTGTCGAGACCATATTAAAGCGGAGGGTAAATTGGTTTACAAGCGGAAAAGGATGGCTAGCTTTTGAAAGGCGAGCTGAATGAAATTAGCGGTTACATCAAATTCCGTAGGCTCGAGCATCATTAGGCTGCGGTCGGCTCAGAGGCTCCAGCTACAAGATCACCCTTTATCGACATTATCGTAAAATAAATAATTAATCGTGCCACTAACGTCGTTGATAGCCAATCAGTGGAGTTCGTGTTATAGACTAATGGTTTTCACGGTAGAAAAAAAAACTGTAGAGGTAGCAAGGATGATTCCTAATAGTATTCATATAGTCCAGCGCATCTTATATTCAAGTACTTGTAGGGCGCTGAAATTCCTGGTCTTGAATGTTTCATGTACTCAAAATGTCTCAAAAGTTGGGTTGCTCCCGGATACTTGCCATAACAATTTGTAAATGTACATCACATCATGTATCCTGATCATTCGAATGATCCCATGCTGATGACCCTTGCCGAACACACCCACAAAATTCGCTTCATGAAATTTCTGATTTATTGATCCTGTTAGCGATCGACTGAATACAACTTCACAATTTTGGCGAGCTACACATAAAAACGCTGAAAAAAGCACGTTGAAAAAAGCGGGGGCATTTCTAGTTTCATGTCCGATTGATTGAGGCTGCAAAGATTGAGCTTCCCTGAACCTGTAGAAATATTCAAACAATATTCGACACGCTCAAGTGGTAACGGTAGATGCCTTGAATATATAAGAGAAAGGTAGGTTGAGGGTAACTCATACAGGAGCGAAGATGATGCTTGAAGGGAGTTTTCAGCCTACTCCATCCTTACGCGACCTTCTGCACTAGTTCTTTCGGCCTTATTAAGGATTCAGGTCGCGTAACTTGACCGTTACTCACTTTGGCACACTCGGCTCGACTTCATGACATGACACCTTCCTCGGCCTCTGCTCCTTCAACTTCCGTCCCATATTTCAAGATCTGCTTGTCTCTCGTGTCAGCTTGCCACCAGGTTCCGTGTACAACACATCTTGCATCGTCGACGACAGGTAAGAAGCCTCCGACGGAATACCAAGTACAGCTGGTCTCGATTTAACGTTGTATTGAAGTTTGCTCGGATTTAGAGGAAAAAGCCTATGGACGTAAGTAGTATTATTGCTGAATTTAATCTTGAACATCGAATTCCTCAGAAATTTTTCGAAAAAGGATAAAAATAAAACATTAGCATAGTCGTCGGACTGTCACGTTATTCATGAACCGAAAAAACCTCAAGACTTCGTCAATTAAGCTGAAGTTGCTCTCAACAACTCCGAGAACTGACTTTGAAAAGGGCAATGTCTACTACTAGATCTTACCTTGGCTGCTTCCATACTCTTGGGCAATACCATGGGCAGAATTGGCGGTAAGGAGACGAGGCGTGACTTCGACGACATCGGGCGGCAAATCACCAACTGTAGACGTACATTTTAGACTGATCGATGCATCCTTGCCTTGAAAATGACCCTTCTCCGCTCTCGTCCTCATCCCAAGAGATTTTGAGAATAGTATGCCAGCCGATGGACGCGACGAGCTTGCGTGAGCCACTCGCGGTGCTGACGTATCAAGAAGGTAACTGTCGGCCTGAAACAGAACGAATTTGCTGATTAGATACTATAACGCTAATTCGATTTGCCCTGTTTTAATGCCATTTAACTTGCGAACAGACTATCGAAATTTTTTCTGATGTATGCATTAATTAAGACCGTTAATCAAAATTCCCCAACGATCACAAGACGTTTTTCTAGATCGGAGAGGGGCTAAATATGGGTTTCTATTTGAACTATCCGAAAATATTGCGATACGATTAAGTTTAAAAATTTATTGTTTTATTCCCCAGGAATTTTTTCCTGTCAGTCTTGTGCCTCGAGTGGATTTTACAATTTCACGCTCGGAAATTTCCCAGAGTTTAATCTCTCTGTAAGGAAAGGACTTAACGACTTCGTTTTCGCCTAAGCATTATGAATACATGATCAAAAGAGAACGTAGCCTTGGTGATTTTCAACGCGAGCACAATAAATTTTCAAAACAATGCGCCATTCCAGGAGCTTGAGTACCGACAGAAGGTAAAACGTGATGAAGGAATATCAAGGATGGTGAATATTGTGTGTAGTGGGTATCGGAGGGGTTAGAACTTCTTGAACTTCCTTCAAGAGATGAATCGAAGTTGAACGAGAGGGTTAACTTTGAAGCGAAGTTCAGCGCGGAAGGGCTAAGTAAGTGGTGTTTTCAATATTCAGGTGAGAACAAATATTTATGTAGAGCTGAACTCCGGGCGAAGTTATGCACTACGGTAGAGACGCGTTACAAAGGATGGTCCTTTGAAACCGTGATCCGTCGGGTAACGCGAACGTACCTCTTCGTCGGTGTATGTACTCCCCGCTTTATCTCGCCTAGCATAATTCGATCGCTAATTACTCCCACTTGCCTCCCTCGAAGTTTGTCAAAACTGAGATACGGGTTTATTGCATCTGAAAGCCAGACCTTTTGATAAGCCATGCGCAACATCGAATATGAATAATATTATGCTAACATAGTCAAAGGTAGGTTGTGATTTTTATTCGAGAACGAGGGTAGGTGGTTCCGAATCGTTGGGTGCTAAGCTTCCTGCTATGCACTAATGATAATAAATAAGTTTTATTAGAGGTGAATAATCTACTTCGTTTACATGTGAAAATAATAACGATGTGACATTTTGATACAGCTTTTACAAGAAAAAATAACAACCACAATCGAGAGGTTGAGTCCCATCTGAATCCACCCTCTTGTTGCCAAGCCAGCAGTTGCTAAAACGTACAATATTGGCGCGTAATTTTTTCGGAATTCCTTCATCATAGTTTTTGATAATAATTACTACAAAAATTTTAAATTGACTGTGCTATTTAATCTTTCAAAATCAATTGGTCCAACGAATCTCGCGAACGAATTTTCGCTTCAGAATTAGGGTCATCTATTGCACGTGTTAAATTGCGAATACGCGAATGATTGTTTTCTTCGAAAGATATACTTATTTTAAAATTTCACTTCGTCGAATCAGAGATCATTCAAGTTCAGTTTATTTATTATTCCGTTTATTGGCATGGTAAACTGGAAATGTTCCGGCTAAAATTCGTTGGATCCAGAATTGGATAGTAGCACGTGGAATGAACGATCGCTTTCCATCAATCAACTTCCTGAAAATCGCCGGCTTACGTATTATATTAAGACGGAGTCTGATGGAGACGAGTTGAATCTCTAGGCAGCGTTTCTACCTTCTACGGTTCGATCTTGGAGCAAGCAGGCTACGCTTTCCCTTGAGGGTTTACAGCCGACCTGGAATAGGTAGACCACTTCCCCTCGATCCTCACTAATTGGGTCATTATAACTCGATGTCACGTTTACTCGCTGATGCAATTAATTTGACTGTAGGGGAAACGGTAATTGAAACTTCAGAAGACAAAAGCAGGTGGCACGATTTTCTAACTAAGATCTTGTCAGTTTAATCAAAGCAAAGAACGGGTTTGGGGGGATCGTATAATTACTATTAGTGACAACCTATTTCATCCGCGTCTAAATTGAAATTCCACCGACAAGATAGCTCATCACATTTTGACTTACCTACTTGGTGGCAGATTAAGACATTCATGGAATAATTCAAGTTCAATGACCGGTTGATTGATATCACCCAAGGTTATTATGGAGGAACGGCAATTCGGTTATATGCTGGCCAAAATTGGCATTTTATGCGCCAAAGTCTGACTAAAATTTCATACGAATAAAAAGACCACAGGTAATTACTGCTAATAAATGTTCTTCTTTTTTTTCAAAAGTGCGAGTATTGCGCGGAATTTCGTACCACTAATCAAATATGGAGAAAAAGAAAAAAATACTTCCATTCTCTAGGTAAACATGAAAGTAACAAAAACAAAAAAAAAGTATCTTTCAAGTGAGTGTTTGAAGTGGTATAAATGTACTGTTATGAATAAATCAATATTAAGCTTTTTCTCATTGACATCTTGAAATTCAGTTAAATATTGTTGAATTTTCTTGAAGTTTCCTGGTTTCTAAAATATATGATGCTTGAACTCAGCACGCCATATAATCCATGAATCTGATGTCTGGAGGAAAAAACGAACGTAGAATGTTTTTAGGAGTGGACGAGGTTCAATATAGATCCTACTAGTCAAGTTTTCCCTACATATCCCCACCTTTTTTCAGCCATCTTCAACTGAGCGGATTTTCAATATCGCTACATTCCAGTAAATCTGCCTTTGTTTGTTCGCTCTTTGACCACGAAATATGACGGTTTAATTTTGAACCCGCGATGCGAAGTCGGACGGGAATCAAATTTTAATCAGTTGTTTGCAATCAAGAGGAACACGTTGTTGGACGGATGGAGATGAAAGAGGAGGTTTAGTTGAATCCATTGTACTGATTCATCCTCTGAACTTATTTGATTAAGAGCCTCACTCCCAACCCATTCTCCTCCACTTCGGTCTCCCACTTCTCGGCTGCCTTGTAAACAGTGTTTCTTCGTTCAGCTGAAGCGACGTTGCAGCGCAAACTCAACTTCAGATCGTAATTACATATCAACCGAGTTTCCTGGGCTTGTCGACGATAGGAAATGTTTAGCAGTTGCTATCCAATCGAAGGAGCCGATGTTCGTTCAGCTCTTGAACATTAAAATGGATTCTCACTGTATCGGAATCAGACGGCTCAGAAACGGATATCAAACATTTGAGAAGCATTCCAAATCCAGAGCTCACAGTGTCCCACCAAGTTGATAACAAACATGTTCGAAAACAGGTGTTTCCTTTCGGCGGAGCAAACATTCACCTTTTGGAATAAGCGTGGTTGGGAGAAGAGTAGAATCGACCTTGCGTGCTGGTTTACCAGTGTTTATGTCTCAGGGGATACCCGATCAATCACTACACGGACGGCCCTCTTATTTCGACGCCTGGAGGGGCTCGGAAGCGATTAGAAATTTTACTCAAACCCTGCCCTTTTTGCTGCTTTGTCATGTGCTTGGCCATAGAGAAAGTTGAACGACGTTCAACATGATTATTCATTTCCATGTTTACATAAGAATTGAAATATGAACCTTCCATAAAATGATCGATAGCTACGAGATCCCATAAATAACTCGTATAAAATATATTTTGATCGAACCATTTATTAATAATGAAATATTCTTTATAATCACTTTGACTAAGTTGTTGAGAAGACCTCCGGCTTGGTTTCTGGGCTTGACGAAGTTCGAAGCGTAACATCTTCTTTTTGCAGATATTCGATGGCGATCATTATGTCTCTAATGGTCAGCCCAATACGCCATCCACTTGGCGGCCCATGAGAAACGTAAGACTGAACAAAGTAACCAATACCCCTACGTTTAAGTCTTCGGAAATAAGAAATGTAGTATCCAAAAAAAGTATTGTTCTACTTGTTTTGAATTTAAAATAATGGATACTCCTGGTGGATGAATGGGAGGAAATTAATATTCCTGCGTAAAATGCAACTCTTTTACTACCCTACAAGGGATCGCCTTTTTTTTTTTTTTTTGAGGATGTGTATAGTCCGAAGGGGCTAGCTGACCATCGAGTTATCAACTGCCTAGTGTTTTCCTTTCAAAAATATCGATCCACTTCTTTGGAGCATGGAACCCTTCAGATCTGACCTCCTAACTTAAGACCGAGCTCAACCCAAACCCTCAGCCCGTCGAACTTCTCAACAACTTTTCTTTTTCCGCAAAAACTAGGGAACCACACGGCTTTTCGAGATCGGCAGCCAACCCAGCAGCCAGGCATCGTGTTATATTGAACAAATTTTTAGAGAAACTTTTCCAGTCCAAACCCGTTCCGACCCTATCCGCGAGGTTGTGAAGTGTTTGACGAGGCATTCAATCAATATCGAGGAATCAGGCCACCATCGAGTTAGATATACCTCCTGCCGATACTATCCAGAGAAGTTCTTCGGATTAATTCTATCGGACTGGAAAGTTTCTGATGGGAAATTGAGGCGAAAGAAATATATCCACTATGGCTAATGAATCTCTTCAACTTTGGACGCTTTAAGTGATTGATTCGTTATTAAACTGTAATTCCCTGATTGAAGAATATTTTCACTCTTTGACTATTGAAAGAACCACTAGATGAACTTTATAGAGTAAAATCGTGCAGTCTGGGAGTTCCACAACATTTAAACGTTCAAACTTAATGTGTCGTCTGAAAAACCACCGACATCAAACAAGTATCAATTAAAAATTTTCCATGATACTCCTATAGAAATATCATTATTAAATGAAATTAAATTATTACATACCTTCATCCCGTTGATGTACCAAGCTAACTTCGGTTCAGGATTGGCAAAACCAGATGTGCAGTTCACAGTTATGAAATCCCCGACTGCGTAGGTTGGCTGGTGACCTGTGATAATTGGAGGCCTATCTGGATATGCTGCAACAGAGTGAATGCAAAAAAGAATGATCCATTTGTCTTTTCGAAGCCGCAGGCAGTCAAATGCTTGGGTGTTTTTTCAACCTCTAGCTGCAATAAAAAAGAAATGGGAACGAAATTGGACGGATAAAATCGCCAAGGAGTTCAGCGGCAAATTACTTCCATAAATAGTAGATGCGATGAGGAATGAAGACATCGTAGCAGCCGTGAACCGCCGGTTGATCCTTATTGTAATGGAGAAGCCCGAAAGCCGTCTTGGCGGGGATAGGGTTCCTGAACCTCGTCTGTTTTATTCATGACAAGGTAGAGAAGATAGAGAACGGAAAGCATGGAGGGTTCAGGAAGTCAGCGGTTGGCAGGTCCTGCGGTTGACGGGTATTAGGATACACTGTGCTACTATGTACAGAGTAAGTTGATGAAACATGATCGAGATGAGGGGGAATCGGTACACATTGTAAAAACTGCTCGAGGGGATTCCGTTGAGATTATATTATGAAAATCTGTCCGCTCATGTGCGCAAAATACTTGAGCGTGCACTGTTTTATAAGTGTCATGAAAATATAAAATCGGGAACGATATCGCCGTCACAGGGAAACTGCGTTCGTCGTCTTATCATAAAATGATCATAATGCCAAACATTCCTAATTACAAACACTGTACCTAGCCTGAAATAAAAACGAAAACATATTTTTCTATTTTCAATTTCAAATTGAAGAATATTTTTCCAGGAAAATTGCCTGGAATATACTGAGCTTGGAAGTTTGATTTAGAGGCAATATCTACCTTTAGTCGATCTTAACTTAAAAATGTTAAGTTCATTGTTTTGAACTCTCGTTGTTTCAATATCCCGCCCAAAGTTTTCGTTTCTCGTGTTCATGAAACATTTATTGTAACTGGATTGTTCAACCAGAGAAGACAAAAAACTGCGCGGTTTAACAGGCGGAAATTTCATCAAACGTTTATCGACGAACAAATTGGCGTTGGAAGGTACCGATCGCGAAATCCCAGGTGGTGATGCGCGGTTTTGAACGGTTCGGTTTAGCGAGCAAAAAACCTGAACGGAAGCTAACTCCAGCGATGCTGCCTACTGGTACATTTTAGATTTTTTTTCGCCTGCTTGCCGCTTTCGACGATCCCACGAGCTTATCTCCCTCGAGGTAGAGAGAAAACGAGAAACAAATGAATACTGACAAATCGCAGGCCACTTATTTCGAAAAAAGGCCTCAAAATAAAACTGATGGGAAAGAGGAGGAACAAGAGGGCAACGTGAAGAGGGTGGCGGATGTTTCAGAAAGCCACACAGCAGAGGTAGTAAGTGGTATCATTGTTTACACAAGAGAAAAATGGCAGGCGGGCGTGACGGAGTCGAGCGCGAAGTCGTCCCGAAGCGGAAGATAGCTCGCGTGCTCAACGGAGATAAATCAGCTCGCTTGGAGGCCCGCGAGGTGCCCTTATAAAAACCGTTGAAGAATTTTCTTTCCTGTCCAGAGCACAGCAGCTGTACCAACTAAACGAAAGTATCGTATTTACTTTTCCGACGTCGAGCGGACTGTCCAGGAAATAGCCTGCCGCAGGCATTTACCCATGGCGCAGTATAGGATACGCATTGCACGCAAACCTCGAAGAAGAAGTGAGGTCGCATATCCAAAGTGAACGGAATCATCGCGGAATTTCCATTGTTTCGTTAAAAAACTGGCCCGACCTCCAGTTTTATTTATTTAGAGACTATTTGGTTTCTAAACGGGTGGATTCCAATAGATCGTCGTTTTCAACGACATGATCAACGACAATATTTATCTTCAGTAGTTTACAACTGACTTACTTCTTCAACAACAGAATCGTCAGTCCATCGATGAAACCATCAACCTTTTTCAATGAATTAACAAATCATTGTCACTTCCCCCAACGAATTTCCACCTCAAAAACTTTCAATCAAACACCTAAACCTCCAATCGACGTAAAATTAATGGCGAAATTGTATTGAAAGAAATTTCAAATGATTCCAACACAGATGAAAATCGTTTCAGACGATACCGTCGATTGATTTTGCCACAGTCGTCAATCAAAAGAGCTAATCAACCTCCACAAAATCATGAATCGATCAGGATTATTACTGTGTATAGGTAGAAGGAAGAAAACTACTTTAACGGATGATCGATCGTGAAAACAGAACTCATGAAATCTCCACAACTCATTGTTCCTACCATATGTAGCAAACAGAATCCGCTCCCACGGTTATTTTAATGGATAGGATCTTGTCGAGAGTAATGCCAATCGAAAAGAGCCCAATGGGCGGGAGGGAATGACAAAGGTAAACATTAATTACGTTCGAGGGAGGAGTGTAATGTGTATAGATAGTAGCACATAGACGCTTTACATCATCGCAGCCTGGCGACAACAAATTGAATTAGGCCGTGAGGCCTCAGCCGAGCGTTCGAATATCTCCCCTGCCACTAGAGGTTTCCTAGGTTCTTACTGATCACCCTCTTCGTGTGCTTCAAGGCCATGCCCTTTCCGTGTACATAACACACTGTCGTTCCAGACATGCCTATGCCTTCTCCATGAATCTTCCCTGCTTCGTTACTGAACGTGTCTCCTGTGTTCGCATGAGGTTGATCCCTTCTCCTAATTACTTCGGCCTTCCCTCGGGACTCTTTTGATCAGAAACCGGGAGGCTCGATAGTAGCGGTTCGGTGTTGCAGTGACTACATTTACGACTAATGTGGAAATCTTACATGTCAAAGACAGGTTTTTTCTCGCATTTATTGAAATATTAACCGTTATACTCCTCGGTAATGAACACAATTGTGATTCATCGCGTGAGATTGACTGGAAATACATTACACCGTGTCTTATTCTTAGCTTTCTTCATTTGGTACCAATAGTCGTAAAAGAACCAGAATAGATTGACCATTTACGGCAAAATCTATGAGCAACGATCGATCCTGTAGTTGGTGTAAATTAACCCTCTTCTCACGCACGAACTACTAAATTTTGATTGCCATAATAGGTACGCAGTCATTTTAAGTAATGCAATCTAAAATCAGTCGGTCACAGGAAAAAAATGACAGATCACATACGTTTACATGAAAAAAAAAAAACCAAAAAAAAAAACCAACTCTCTCCTAAATGATAATTGGTAATTTAACAGTTCATGTTTTTATGCTTCATTATTCAATTCTATTTTAAGTTAATTCATCTCAAGTTCTAAAAAATTAGACAACTGTTTGTCGGAGAGCAATTCGCTTTCATCTGAAGCAATCGAACAATATTGCGATTGTTGGAATTACATACCTCGTGCAAGTTCGTCGCGACCGTCCTATTTTCATATATTTTTATCATTCGGACGGAGACACTTTCGGTAACCGTCGGCAAGCTAAGCTCACCAGTGGTTGTTTATGTTTTTTCTCTGTCTCTTATTTTTCACGGTGTAAAATGAACGAGAGTGGTCGTAATCCCAGGCGAATTAAACACTCGTTGTTTCTCATACGGCTCTCCGATCGCTTTCATGCGCGAAAGTCAAAAGTTTTTTGTAAAATCAGAGGCATTTAAAGTTGAAATTGCGATTGTTCTAAATAGCGAAATTATCCCAACCGAACGTAACATTTAATTTGTCTCATTTTTCCAAACGTTTTGGATTAGGTGCTGTTCTTTATTTAGGTTATTTACGTGATTTGGTGGATTTCGTTATCCGGACAAAGTTTGGAATCCATTTTGACGTAAACATCTGAGGACAGATCTAAATCAATGTCGGATTTAGAATTCAGCGCTGCACTTTGAATAGTGTGTAGTCGATAGAACTTGTAGTGGAAATGAGAAAATAAATGGTGTTCTGACGGAGTTTCAGATTCCTTTGAGGTTGCAGACGTGACCTAGAGTTCGACAATGGGTAAAATGGCCACTGTAGATAATACACCATTCACAGCCTCCGAATAGATCTCGTGCAAAATTCACGCTCTCGACCCGACAGAACAATGATGTAGTACGAGCCGAACTTCCTCTAAAGACCCCAGGGCCAGACCCTTGTGGCTTTCGCTTATGGAATCATTTCTCGCTTGAAGTGTTGTAGATGAGCGTTTTTTTTTTTTTTTTTTATCAACAAAGTTCTAATGTTATTAAGTTTGAATATAGTGAGAGTTAATGATGGTCCGAAGTTAAATAATTCTATTTTTCTAACAAATCGGAAGGACTCCTCTCTTCTTTTACCTTTTGAACTAATTTTTAGAGAGCACAATCATGAATCGCAGATTAAGAGCTCAAAGCGGATAGTTACAGGTAGACAGCAAAGAAATAAAATCCATTTTACCTTATCAGACGTCAGACCATTAATTCAACACGGTCAAAAATTTAAAGTACTATTTCTTAAGGTACTTTCAAGCTCCCTAGAATATTCCAACACGGTATCCAAAGCTGGCGCTACTCAGCGCTTACGATAAGGAGTTGCTACTTTTGAGTTCTCCGAACTAATAAATGAGATGATATTCGGAACATTTCTACCTTTAGTTTGTAACGACTTTAACCTGAATTTCCAACAAATGGAACAGTTTATGAGAGGATGTAATATTCAGTAGTTTCAGTTCGTTAGTTACTGCTCGCGATAAGACCTTTTTAGACGTACATTTTCCAACTTTTTTTTGGCAGAAGTAATTATTAAGATTTCGCGAAGAATGATGAGTTGGAGTGAGAAATGTAAACTCTAGAACTGTCGCCTAATCACCGCAGACGACTGTAAGAAAAGAGCCAGTTTTGAAACTTCGAGCAAAAAGGAGAAAACTATGTAATCCTCCAAGCCGTTAGATCAAAGGTTCGTGTTAAATTTTTAGTCGAAACATCCAAAAGCCCAGTCACGCGCAGCCTGAGTTTTTTATGCGACTCGAATACAAAGTGGAACGAGATAAGTGAATATTTCGCCGGAATTAGAGTTGAAGTAGAGGCAAAAGTACCGTGCGGCAGAACAGAGTAAATTGTCCTGGACAGGTACGTAGGCGTGGCGCAGTACGTAATATTTTCTCGTCTCTACCTTCCTATTCTTTTCTACGTCCATTGTTTAATCTTGCGAAAAAACGAGCGAACGGAAAGAGTTATTTTCGAAACTCGAACGAAAAGGAAGAATTCAGACATGAGTAAATTACGAGAGGATAGTAGCATAATGTATGACAGTTATTTTTTCAGTTTCGTTAGAAATGAACTAATCTTTCGAGAGTATATAATACAGTAGTATGGGGAATAATTTTTGTTTATATTTTCTTATTTACAGTGAACGTTGACTTTTGTGACTACTGATCACAAACACACTGACCCTTGTGAAGACATTGTTCTTGAATATTAGACGTTTCCCCCTCATTTGCTTCCGTTCCGAATTAGACTTTCACAACGACCACAAAGCATTCATTTAGGCTAAATGAATATGATAAGCTACAACTTTAAAATCTAAAGAATCATCTCACCTTCATTGTATGCAATAATTTAAGCGATTTACAATTATATGCCCTGAATCATGCTACCTACCAATTTTTCATCCTTCAAGTAGTTTTAAAAGCACTTTCATACTGAATATCGCTCGGTAAAACTAGGAACACGACTTGGAAGAGGTTGACTATACTAAACTGACCTCCAACATCGGATGCTTGGCACTTAAGCTTGCTGCTTCTAAATACGTGTGAAAGTTCACCCTTAACAGGCGTTGTTAACCCTAATCCCGGAAAAGGTAAACATAATTTCCCAACCTGGGAATAGCTAGGCTACGTGTTGTATTCGTACTGCCTACGAGCTAGGCCTAGGGGTTCATTCTCACCGACATGGTCGCACACTTGAGGTCTCACCATCTGAGTCCGCAAACCCAAAGATCATCAAAAGCGAAAACTTTCGCGCTAATCTCGCCCTCACTCTTCATCTGCTCTGTGGAAGGTGGAACGTTGTGAGCTGGAAGACCTTCGGATAGCGTCGGATACGGCTAAACTTCATAACAGAGCTGATATCAAACAACCGAGGGTACGACGGCCACCAGCCCATCCCAACTAATTTTGCTCTCGGTTCCCGCCCTATCTAGTAATCCCCTTCGAGTCAACATTGTCTCAGCAACCGTTGAGTTTGAACCGTTTCAATATCAGTCTCCACCACCTCTACCGCAGACGCTCAAACGACGAATAATAATCCTGTGATGTTGGCGTGTTTGGATGCAGCTTCGAAATGATCGGGCCGCTGAATTAAACTCGGCTGTATCAACATCGTTCACACATATCCAATTCATGAGCCCCACGGTTCGACGTGATGAGAAACGTTTCATGTTTAATATTAGTAATAGGTGATCCGTCGCTTCGTTGAATCGCCGGAACATATTGTAGCCAAGCGGTTTGCTCTGAAAAGATATTTCCGTTTATATCCCGACAATCTGCTCCGTTGATATATAATTTTGACTTGCTTCTTCCACTTGCTTGAAGTGATTGCACATTTATTGATATTTTTTCAATTCGAGAATTTTTAATTTAAATAATGTTTACTTGAATTATATTGATTGCCCAGCGTGCTGATTCTGCTGCCATCAATCAAAAGAAATTGATTACCTGGTTTAAAGCTTTGATTAAACTAGATAATCAAGTTTCTTTTGATTTTTCCTAACTGCTGACCACACTGGCTGCAGAATCAGCACGCTGGGCCATCAACATAATTATAATGCAAGCAATGCGTACCCAGCTACATCGAAAACAATTTGAGTAATGTTTACTTTTTCAAGCGCTTTCGTCTCCATGGTCTTCTTCAGGAAATATTTCCTAGAAAATACGATATATCGCTTATGTCAGGTAGGTACTGGATATAGAAATGTGGAAGTAAATCTACGGTAATAAGGCGTTAGTACGTATTTTACGAATAATCCAGTGTGATGTGAATAATGATGGTTTTCATACCAAAAGTAGGCCTTATGTAAAAATATGAATTATTCGGATCTCAAATGAAGGAAAAGAGGGG
The DNA here is from genome assembly GCA_037159825.1 of Tupiocoris notatus. NCBI lineage: Eukaryota > Metazoa > Arthropoda > Insecta > Hemiptera > Miridae > Tupiocoris > Tupiocoris notatus. Next base: position 380,448 of record JASJUZ010000191.1, on the reverse strand, counting down.
GTATTCATTTCGCAATTTAGGCAATTCAATTCCTGATTCACAAAAATAATTTCCTCAGTATCTTGAGTATTTACTTGAATTATGGAGCCTGTTGGTATGAGCGCTATGCGTAAACAAACGGAATACACTCGAACTTTGTAAGAACAATTTTCTTGAATAAATAATTATCGTTCCATCATATTGAATCTTGTTTATTCGGCGAGAAATCTCATTTTGAGTACCCTTTCCGACGTGGAGTAAGTAGAATATAAGACGAACAACCAAAGTAAACACATTTACCAAATTGAATACACCTCTTTACATTCGTGTCTTTACATCGTGCTTTTTTGCTTATTAGATTTCCCACGATAGACATCGTCCGTTGGGGAAAAAAAACGGCGGCATAAAGGTCCGAAAAGAAGAAATGTACAGAACTAAGGGAATACCTATAGAGCATACCTGGTAGCCATTGCTAAAGTAATAGCCCACCACATCCCCCTTTCCTATCGTCAAGATCCCAAGTTTAGCCTTTTCGCATTTTCTGGCGCGGAAATTCACATCACGTTCAGGGTTATTTACGCATGCGCGTTCACTTCTCTCGAGGCTCGCCTTTAATTTTACGGATGGAATGAGATGTAATTAACTTCAATGCCGACGTTTGCCCCTTCGCTCTTCGCGGTACCGTCCAAGTTTTAATTGACATTTTGAAAGCTTCAACGGGGAGCTTTTCAAATGAATTATAGATGCTCCTCAGCTCAAATACGTACAGCATCGCTGTGTTTGGCCTATTTTAGTTCTTGAAAGGAAATGAGCTGGTACCTAGTGGAAATGTTGTAACATTTACTTCTTTGATTGCTCAAAAAGCATCTCGCCGCTGAAAGGTATTTTGATACTTATTCGTTTCGTCACTTTTTTCTCACAAAAGAACGCTACCCGTGTTCGTTGAGAGAGCTTCGGAAATTGACCAATTTAAGTTTGTTCGCCTGAAAGATACTCGTACCTGCTTCGATAACATTATTTTTTCCCTATCGACATCCTTTTCCAGGCTGGAAATTGAGGGGGCATTTTTGAACTTTCCGCTAACTCGTTTAGAAGTTATATATAGTGAGCGGATTAGGTTCAAGAGATCGTTTGATGAGATTGTAAAGGGATTATCCGCTGTGTATTATCGCGTCGTTAGAACGGACGAACTTCGCTTTGAACAGTGTTCAGATGGAAAAAAATATTCTCACTCTCGAGAAAAATGAATTTTGGTAAAATTTCATACCTTCATTGGAAGCCGACGCTCGGAATCGCCAATAAAGGAATTTTTGTACATTGATATCAGTGACATGAAAACGTAAAATGTCGATGTTTAAGAGACTACGAAATCGTGAAAATGAGTTTTAATTAAGGACTTGAGTCAAGGGCGTTAAATGCCAAGAATGGTTTTAAAAATGTGGAAAATGGTAAATCTTGTACATGGCATGGCATTTTAACGTCTATTGCTGATTCGATAGTGATTTATATAATCGTTGGCCTCCTAAAATCTCACAAAATGGTCAAAGTGCGTTAGAAACAGGGTACGATTTACCACTTGTATTTTAGCGTTGGGAAATGTGAGCCACTTACCTACTACAGTCAAATTCTGACTCCGAAAAACGGTTTCGAAAGCCGGCGCTTCAGTGCTGACTTCGCACTTGTACGTTCCCGTACTTTTGTAATCAACTCGAGCTAAATGCACTCGGTTTTTATCGGACTTGGACGCCTGAAACAGAAAAAATAACAACATATTAGTTGATATATTTGTTCGGACAACTCGCATCTGCATCAGGCCAAACATATCGTTTCGGTATAAATTTTTCGTTGAATTCGATCAAACACTGCTTCACAAATTGTTTGTACTAAAAAATAAATTGTCGCTCGGCGCTAAAAGCATTCAGTGGAAAACACGAGGGGGTAACGCCGTTACTTAAATTTCTGCAATCAGGTTATCCTTTTATATGAGTTCTATCCTGTTAGCTATGAAGAGGCACTCCGCTGGTGTCATTCATTAACCTTGTGAAAACCTGCCTTGGATCTAACATGCTTTGTAAAAACATCGAGAGCAACTACCTCGAAATGCACTAATGGAACTTCAGTGGAAACAACTCGAAGAAAAAATGCCTTGAAACTAAATCCAGTTGAACTGATAAGTTAGTAGGTCGTTTTTCTCAATTAATTCAACCGTTTACATGTGTTTTTATTTGTGTTCCAGAACGTGCACGTTCTGCGAGCAGAATATTGTTAAAAATCTCGAAATGCAATCTGCCTCAATTTCGGAACGTATTCGATGAAAAACAGCATTTAATTTCAAACCATTAGCTTATTCTAAATGGCTTCTGCTCTGCGAAAATTGAACATAAACGTTCCCCACGTGGCCGAAACAATAAAGCGGTAAGTAAAGGCTTGCCACTAGACGGAACTCATTACCAGTTCTTTTTTGTCGCTGGGGCCTTCTGCGAAGGATAAAAATCAAGTTCATAAAAAATGTTGCTTGGTATTAAATATTTAATAAAGGGATCCGAGTTAAGCGAAGCGGTATTGGACCCCTTTCTCATTTTATTTTCATCAGTTTTTACGGTGCGATATGAGAGAAGAGAATATTGAAAAATTATGGACTGACACTTTCGCCTGTATAAGGGCATCCTTTCAAGGGAATCTGCAAATTTATTACTAAACGGTATTGACGAAAGCGTTTAAACTCCATTATATTTCAGTAATACTTTCAACGTTAATTATCATCCAATGAAGTTTCCAAAACGAATACACTTCGAAACCGTTCATTATGGGCTGTCTCTATTCTATTCTATCAATAGAAACTCATGTCTCATGGAATAGCACTGTCTTTTCGATTCCGAGTGAAGAAGTAGCAGAAGATGTCTGCATTGACTGGAGGTCGTATTAGCGCAACGATGCGGGACCAATAGCAAAGAAAGAGTTTCGACCCCCGGATGAAAAGCCGATGGGCCAGCTAGACTAGCTACTAACACAGTAGCTGCCGTCGACAGCAGCCGCTTCATATTTATAGATGGTCCGTGGGTCGAATACTCACGTCTACCGACCAACGCCAGAGGGCGTGAGTTTCGGATTGAGTCCTACACATCTACACTCAGTTCTGCTCGTTTTGTTCGCACGTATCATTTCTATTTCCCTCTTCCTCTGTCGGAAGCCCATGCGACCTCAAATCGTAACAATAAATGGTATGATTGGCATTGCCTGGCCTCTATCGCGGTTTACCGTCCCGGGTTCAACGATGCTTTCAAAACAAACATCCAATTGGGCCTCTGGATCTAAACATTTCGCTCGACATTCTGCTAACTCAACTCGACGCATACTGTGAAGCATTATAAATGTTTCTCGTTTTTCACCTTCCACTTAACTAGGCGCTGCAAAAAGGTGTTCTCACTTATAAAATTTGATTTACGTTCGCCTCCTGCGAATTTTTGTTTGACAAGAACCGGGAAATCCAAAACCGCAAGGGAAAATGAATCTATTTCAATTTCGTCCGTTCAATTCTATCTATTCAAATCCACTGCGCGTAAATCGCACACTCTACCAACTACTTGGCTCATTTCCATCGTTCGAACCGCGAAAAACTCTTCCGCTTCAGCAATTCGAAACTGAAAAACGCCCTTTTGCCAACATTTTTCTCGCGGAGGGAAGCGATTTTTCCTCTACCGACAATCCTTGTTATCAGACTTTCCAAGACATTTCCGTCCGGAAATATGGCGCATTTTAGGCGGATGGTTTAGCGGGAAAGTTTGCTGCCGAAATCTACTCACGCACGACAGTGGCCGGGTGCAGCGAAGCCGATCTTAGCTCCCTCGTTCAACTTTATTTGTCGGCGACTACAAGTCAAATATTTGTCATACAAACAAGAAATGCTGTTTCCGAGGGAGAGATAAACGAACGAGTGTAATTTATTGCAACTCGAACCGTGACATTGCTTGAAATGGAATTCAAATTACGAGTCACCCCAATGCAATTTTCGAGATGAGAGTTGCAAAACTGGCTCAGCCTCGCAAACAAAAGGAAAATCAGTGGGAGAATTTTTTAATACTAGTCGCACGTAGTAAATAACTATCATTAAAGTATGAAATAATACGCTAAAGTTTCTCTTAATTCGTTTTAACGGGTTTGAACTACTATCTCACTGAGAGCCCAAAGGAACTAGCTTGACTTTAGTTAGTAACCTCAGGGTGAAATTTTCAGAGATGCATTCACCACTCGGTTTAATTTTGTAAAATAAGTAACGAATCACTCAACATTTTTCCCGATAATCTCTCTAATCTCTGTTTCCATTCCTAAATTGAATCAAATTAAACAATGCCATTGGTTTGAACGTGAACGGCTCTGAACCCATTGAGAACAACTGAAAACGAACAAATCATGCGATAAAAAGCCAGCTCCAACTTGAAGCGCCTAATTGCTTCCCCTTTCCTTTTATTCCTCCTGGGTTGTGTTTCGGAATTAGAATATTCTTCTTGCTACGAAGTTTGCTGACAAAATGCAAATGAGGCTTGGAACGAACTCGGCTGGCACGTTGAGCGAAGACGGATCGCTTGAAAATCAACAAGACGGCAGTGGAGGTTTGGGGGATGTCCCAGGGGTTGAGTTTTCGAGCCTCGACTTGTAGATCAGCTCCTGTCCCTAAACCTTAGTCATGCCCTCCTGGAGACTCCTAGCCATCCTGTTCGAAGTAACTCTTCCTTTCTGCCTTCAACTCAACGAGGCATTCCCATGGAATAGCTGCTTTCAAACTTTCCCCTTTCCCACCGATTTCTTCGCGCCCGTCTTCAGGTCAGTTTAAGGAGTTTTGTTGAAACGACGCTGACATTAACGGAAAGTGACTTTTGCTTTCAGTTCACATTCAAAGCAGGTATCGGATGAGGTTAACTTCAAGTGAGTTTAATTTTGCCACCTTTGCGATCATCGACTCAAGCAAAAGCTTGCCATTGTGTACTACGAGAACGAGGTGACCTATTCGTCGTCAGCTGTTGCTGAAGGTTTGCACTCGACAGTAGAGGAATCTGGTGTAGTAGAGCGGCGATCACGAAGATGGTTTTAACAGCTCTTCGGTAAGTTCATAAACTTGAACTTGAATTCGCAACATTATTGGTGGTGACTGTTTAACCAGTAATTTATTTAGATTCACATTTTTTGTGTTTCATTATTATCGTTCACTATAGTTTCGGAAAATTGTGCATTATTAAAAACATCGACGTTTGTTATTTTAAATTAGTCTTCCTACTTAAAAACGCTGCAAATGATTGTACAGTGGTTTATTATTCCTTCGCTTCAATATTGATTTATGAAGACTATCCATTTGTGATAGTAACTATTCAGAACATTTGTGAATGTTCTCAACGAAAAACAGATGGTAACTATAGAGGAAAAATCCGTAGCAACTATTGTAATTTTAATCATTTTTATTTTTCTTAATTTCCTAATTAAAAACTAAATTTTTTGCCTAACGGTACAGCTGGAGAGAGTGTTTGACGACCATTCCAATGAGTATAGAACGATTTTTATAGCTCCAAGAACTCTCGAGTTATGCCCTCATGTCAAATTTCTGAAAATCTCCAAAGTTCGGCACAAAAGCTGCGATAACTCGAGAACCAATAAAGCTATCGACCCCGCGATGGTCTCATTCGATTCAGCGTCCAAAAATCTATAGAATTTGATACCACGTACACATTTTTCTGAAAAACCTTGGAAAATATGAATTTTCTCCCCCTCAAAACCCCCAAAAATACCCTTAAAATTGAGCTAGCAAGTTGGTTCAAGAATTGGGCCGTCGTAGGTGCGAGATTGATTTTTGGTGAAAATTTCAAGAATTTTCAAGAATTTCAAGAAGAAGGAAAAGTGTTGACGGCGTACGGCGTACGGCGTACGGCGTACGGCGTACGGCGTACGGCGGACAGACAGAATTTTTTTTATTGGATATTCGGATTCTACATGCCTTGAAACGTAAAACATCAAATTTTGAGGGGGGGTTATAAAATTTTTTTTCTTGGGCGATTACAATGGTTTATTATTGAATAATAAACCAAAAGTAGGGAACAATGCGGACTACTACCAGTGAGACCTCTCAGAGACGCCGGTATTCGCTTTGTCGGCTCTCGTTCAATCGGAAACCATCGATTGAGCGTGCGAAAGCGAGCAGAAATTTTTTCCCGTGTTTTTACGGAGAGTCAGAGCCGACTTGAAGTGAAAAAGTTTGAGACGAGTTTTCAGAGCGAAAAGGACCGACCGAACGGATGAGCGGAGCAACAAAGATAAACAGATAGTTTTTCCTCATAGGTGGTCTCCATTCTGGAGAGGTCTCGTGAAATGAAGGAACGAACGTTTTTTTTAACGGAGCACTTCAAAACCAATACGGTCTTTCATCTCTCTTTCAGACCTCCTTTATCTGCCTTTCGGTTCAGTTGTTCACAACAACTTCTCCGCTGCCTTTTTACTGAAGCGATTGAGACATGAGAACAGTCGAAATCGACGAAGGAATAATCCGCCAAAAGTACGGTCAATAGAAGAGGTGTGACGTCGATGAGTGATATTCATGTAAGACATAAATATAAAAAAAGGAGGATTTGACGTCGCAAAAACGAGCCGACGGTTTATCAGTTTTGAAGGAGCCAAAGAATTTCGAAAGTATTGCTGTATTTTGATCGGGTAATTTTTCTTTTCTACGATACTGCTCTTATGCTTATACTTATGATAGCATAGGCGTTCAAAGTGAAATTATATTGTCTTTACAATTTTGTGTCATCGGTGGACTATAACAAGCTAAAGCAAATATCTCTTGAGTCGTTTTAAGTTGTTTAACTAGATGATCTATTTAGTTTGTGACCTAGAGATCTATTTAATTATCGATCGCAGTTTGTATTACTCTTAGAGACCAGAATATTATGCTTTCGTTTATCGATACTCATCACCTCTTCTCTAAACCGAATGCGGTGCAAAGCTCTCGAACATCTCTCGCCACAGGCTCAAAAACACATCAGCGGATAAGCCTGTAGCCTCTAGTCGCGTGTAAACTCTTCCAATCCTACCCGTCCGCACACAGCCTTACATAACCCACTAGACGTGTATCCAGCTAACAGTATACGCTTTAATACACCCTAGCACACGTGCGAGGGAGTTGGTGTATCTACCAGTTTATACTCACTCGTATGATACAGATGCGTTAGTGCTGATACGAGGACTAATATCACAGAATAGATGTAGCCAGGCAGTGTTATCCTTGAATCGCCCTATATCCGTTGGGAATATCCCCGAGCTTTGCATGGCTCATTTACATTATACCATAATAATTGGGACGACTCTAATCCCATCCGCGGATGTATTTACGAGCAGTGTAGTCTCCGACAACAGTTAGCAAAATGCTGCGTTGCGTACGAAGTGTGGCGTGATTTGTGAGCTCCAAGTTCTCTCGAAATTAATTGCATTCTTTTGTCAAAAAGAAATTATAGGCATTTGAAATCAACGAGGAACAGAGTTATTTTTGAAGGATGAATTTAAATAAAAATTTTGAATACGCATTGGTGTAATTTTCTGAGAGAAATTCTTCCTTCCCTTGGGTCTACACATCGATAATCACCGCCTAACCGGACATAGGCGGTAACACAAAAAGGAATATCCACATTAAAATAATAGAGTTTGCTTCTCTAAAGACTTACGAGAGCAGCACAAATTGATCGCGAGGTCGTAAATTTGTCCATTTCATTATTTTGCACGTTCGAGTCCTCTCAAATAATACTCTCTGTAGTGTTCCAGAAAATAATATGGGCATCGAAATGTTTGCGACCCACAGCAGAAGATTGCCAAAGGATTTTGGCCAGATTAAGCAATTATCCCTTCGCTCTGGAAGGGCGAGCCAGAAATGGGCTAGTCTCCTATCCCCCAGCCCATCACGAGTAAGGTTAGTCTCTGGATCGTAGAAACCGAATGCTCAATGGTTTGGAAACAGTCCCTACCTCTAGACTGAGATTGTTCCTGCTTCCGCAGATCTTCCTTTCTGAGTTAAACATGTCTGTTCAATGAAAAGTTGTAATCCTTCATTGCGTACTACGATGGTATAATATTTTGAAAGATAGAATCAGCTACAATTAATATTTTGGGCAGGCACTGGAAAATGAGCAAAATTTGGTTCAGGAAAGTCTCCCGAACACCATCGATTGAGTAGTTTCTCCTGCTGTATATTCCTTCTTTTTTCAATTCAATTTAACTGTATCTTTTTTTCAATTGTTTGATCAATTATTGTTTACGATTCTTTAATTTCAAGTTTCTCGTCCTATTTTTGCCAGTAGCTCAATTTTCAATCAAGCTCAGTGTAATATTATGTCGAAATGTAGGTAATCTTAGCTCTAAAAAGGAGTTTCTTTTTACCTACCAGGAAGCTCTCGTAAAACGAGATAAGGACATGTTTTCGGCGCACGCTGGAGAATATCGCCGTCTTTACTACCTTGACCTGTGTTCTTCACATAGCTTGTCACTGTAAATCGCTCAAGTTTTCCCCGAGCTGCTCGAAAGCCTTCGTCACTTGTGCTACATCAGTTTTTCATGAGGCCGAGAGTCTGAGTCGGGTTAAAGTAGTCTCGTCGCAAGCGAACAAGAAACGCCGTCCTTCCAGTTTTGGAGAATGCTCGCCGAGACGGAATGGAATTCGAAAGGGACTCACTGATGATTCACACGACTGTTTGATCTGAAGAGCGACCGAAAGAGAAGGAATTTCCGTCGTTGTGGAGGGTTTTAAACTTATTTCGCCCATCTTCTTTTCCATCTCTGTTACGATAAAACTTGGCTTGGATCTTCGGAATTAGGGTACCTCCGTTCTCTTGCGAAATCCCTATGATGTATGCGTGGTTTTTCTCTATTCCAGGGTTATGGCTCGAGCTTTTGGAAAAACGGAAAAGAGGGAAAATTGAAACTTTGTTAGGAGGAGATGGCGAAGCGGCGAATAAACGTGAAAATGCCCTCGGGGTTAGAGTAGGGTATAGCGTTTGTCCATAGTGGAACACTTCTGCGTTTCCACTGGGGAATCCGAATACGTATCAGCGAGAATATACCCAGCTCTAGCTCATAACATCTGAGAAGCTTATCCCTTAGCACATTGCGAGGATATTGATCGGGTACTGAGTTGTCTCAGGCGGTTGTACGCGAGTGAACCAATAACAGCGAAACTATAAGGACGAAACTTGCAAAGATGTATTTTTTATAATACGGGTTACGTAAACACGGATGGGCCTACTGGTTTTTATGTTACGCGCAGGTTAGAAGAGATCGGGTTAAAAGGTGAAGATGGGCGAAGCATAACATCGTTAGGGAGAGTATCCGATGATTCAATCTCTTGAAATTATGTTTTTTCTTACAGTTCATTAGTCTAGCGATTTATCGCTGTATCTATGGGATGATTCGAGTGACAAATATTATCGTCTCACAATATTGATTAATGCCGCACATTGGTGACAATGATTGACGTTGATAAAAATGTCCAGTTTTTCATCTTGCTTTATTGACCTTTGTGTTAGAGTAAGGTCGATGTTGTTTGCTTTTTATGGATTGACGTCCAGCTAGAAAATAGCAAGTCCATCGTTCCTGGAAATATGGTCTTCACGAAGCATTCTTCTTTGACCCTTCAATGATTGCGAGATTAAACCTGGCTTTTCTTTCTGACGACGAGCAAAGTGACCTCGAATTTTTACTCACATTGTTGCTAGCAGATATGGCTCAGCCTCTCCAATGTTCAGCGTCTAGTGGATACAATAGCCCGAAATGTTTTGTCCTTGAATCAATTTTCATTTCACCTTAGGCTATTTGCAATATTATTTTTCCCTTACCTCAATGAATATTTTATGGATCGCAAACCGTTGCATTGAGGCAGCTTCGTTTTTTAACTACATTGCTAGTAAATCTTGCGTGTGTATCCACTGCGTCCAAACATTGTCTCATATATTCTATACGATATTTTCATTGCTAGCACTCGTTCCTGTTGACTGGACTTTATTGTTTTCCTTTAGGCAGCTGGTCAGGCCTTCACGTTCGCGATGAATATTCGTGGTATAATTGTTTTACCAAGTTTAATCAATTTTAGTAGAGGGTTCCTTCAGAGCGCGAACAATCTAGCCCGCGCGATTATTGAATGGGAAAGCTGCCCTCTGTGTGAATCACACGTGAGAAGGGCGAGTGGTACTGCAAAATGGCATCCCCTGGGAGCACAAACTGTGACATTTGTAACTTTAGTTTAGGAAGTGTAATTTTATTTCGATTAACCCAAACGAAAAAACAAATTTTTGAGCCGGTAAAAAATTCGATTAAACTTGAGAGTAAGTAGATATCTATAACAAGCGAAAAACGTCCGTTGATTATAGCAATATTTGGGAGGTGACGGTTTTCGATAAATTGTCAGTTGAGAGATGAATTCAATGAAAAGCACACAATCTGATAGGAAAGGAAAAGGGCGAGCAACTGGCAAACATTTGTCCAGATGCCATCTTGTTACCGGCTGTTGAACGAAGGGCTAAGTTTGATCACAACGTTTGTTCAACATGAACACATCGCGAACTGTTGACCGTGAGTGGAAGGTCAAACTCGGATGGCAACATCCACTTCACGGAGTTTCCACTCGGCAAAGTTTAATATAAATCAGATAAAAAGCTGTCGCTCTCCTGACCTGATCATGTTTACACTATCTTCATCGCCGACCGAACGGCAAAAAGTGATTTCACCCGATCTGTACCTTCGATATGGCACAATAGAGCACTTTAATAGTTTTCAAGTTCGCGTTTCTCGTGAGAGTATAATAGCGTCAAAATTACGGTTTTGGATTTGGCGTTACATTTCCTATATGATGAGTAAACAACATTTTTTTCCACTTTCATTAATTTGTGAATAACATCGGCACATTTACGGAAAATAAGATTCTACTTACTGTGAGATCGATGCCAGCAACTGGAAACACGTGCGAGTTGGGCGAGCTGTCCGGCATGAACCGGTAGAACTCGTAGTCATCTTTGTACCATTTCACCGAGTACAAATTCTTGTCTCCCGTTTCGAAAAAACAACCGAGCATCACCGATGAGCCGATGTCGGCATTTTTGGGCACCTCGAGTTCGGTTAGGTGGAGCCCAAAAGAACCTGCAACATAAGAAAATTACTATTAGTCACTAATGCTATGCTAGACTGGAAAAAGAGGTGTATTCACTACAGCACTGCGTAATGAACACTGAACCGAAAAGGGGAAGGCTACAGATGCATTTTAAAAAATACTTTCAAAATTAAAAAAATCAATAAAAGTTAATAAAGAAAAAAAAACGCTGAACGAATAAATATGAAAAGAATTTATGATCTATTTGGCTTAAGGCTAAAACAATGTGAATCTAAATAAACGCCTTTTTTTTGGAACAACAACATTTTCACCATTAATTCGTTTTACGAAGGTATCTTAAACCAATGACAATACTCATGCGGCTCTCCCAAGCTCTGAAATACCGGAAAAATATCAGGCCAATAAATAATGCATCGTCAGTTTCCCTTAGCCCTGGCAATCAAAATGCTACAACAAAAATATCATCTTTATTCCTTCGCAATGCGTTCGGTCCACGTAATCCGTGTACGTGTTTCGGCAGGAAAAAATACACCCGAACGTATCTGATCGGTTCGATGGGAGTCGTTCGGTCTGCTTGTATGATTTATAGCTGCGTGGGAGTGCGATGCGTAGATCAGTACGACAGTGGGAGGAAAATACGATGCTGAAGGTGAAGGTACCTAGTTGGGTGAATAGATTTGGTGCGGGGGAAGGATACGCCTGCGGTGATACATCTGCGACGAGAGCGGTTTAGGTCGTTGTTCACGCGGACGCCGCTGGCTTTCCCATCCCTATGGCAAACTCAAAGCCCAGAGGACGAGAGCATGGTTTTGCGGTCTGAAGCGACACCCGCGAGTTCCACGGTCGTGTTGAGGTTATGCGAGGGGGTAGGATCTCCGACCTCGCGTTACGTCGATGAACCGCAGCGATGCGTATCGTACGTGGCCCTTTTGTCATCCTTGTCGCGGTCACAACTCAAAATTTTGACGTGACTTGCAGTTGTAGCGGATGGGTTTACGTTTTGTAAGGCTCCGAAACGTAACTCTCTTCTGACGTGATTTTACGAGGTGTATCGGTCCGATTCGTGGATGATCCATCTCCATAAACAAGTAAAAACCGAAAGCGAGGCAAGAGACGACATGGCGAAAAAAAACCTAGGGAGTAAACCTGAGTGTTAACTGGGTCACGTTTGCAATTCAGTCAGCCAATAGCTCTCCATAAACGCACGTTCTTTCCCTTGGAAAATCACGGCGCATGGAAAATGAGAGGATCCGCCAAGGGAAGACTGGGTAGAGAAAGCTAGGTGACTTTGGTAAATCGTGGCGCACACAAGGAAGAAAAACGAGAGGGGATTCGCCAAGAAATTAAATGTGAAGGGAAAATTTTGATTGAACTTGCGTGTGGCAAGCTAAGATGATTTTCCATGATATTGTGGCGCGCCATCATTTGAAAGTAAAAAAACGTGTGCGAGGATAACATTCAATAAAACTGTCATTGCTCATGCCAAAGTTTTCACATTCTTCGAATTGCATTAAAATTGCTCACAAAAGCTGAGAATTTTTTCATATTTTCGATCAGGTTTAAGTGTGATTTTGTGTTTCAACAATTACACATCACGGGGGTCACAATACATAATCGTTTCCCCTTTTTGCAGCATTCCCTCCTCACAAAGTTCCACCCTTCCCATCGTACGGAGGCACATATTTTCATCAAGCAAAGTTTATTTATAGTTCCAACAATCCTAAATCATGACATAAAAATAATGCTCCCGTATTCCATCGAATTAAAATTTTCCTGGCAAATCTAATTTTGCCCACTGAAGTAATATTCGCCATGCTTCTCTTTCCTTTGTCTAGAATTCGTTAAGCCTAAACATCGTCTCTCCGACACTCTTGACTGTCCCAGCGTCGGATAACCTTTCCCTACACTTTAACGCACCAACGCAACGGTAGGTCGAAAGTCCCTGAAAACCTCTATCCGGTTCCCGAGAGTAAAGTGACCCTGCAGATAACCTTAAGTGGACTCTCCCTCCCTCGCTATGCTTCGAAAGCAAGTGGTATGTCGAGAGGAGAGGTCAACGTACGATAGCGATGGAGGAAATAGGTTGGAGTATAGCGCAGAGTCGAGATAGGGTTTCAAGAGGATAAATCAACCCTAGAGTCAGCTTCAGCTTGATACCGAAGTATCCTTCGTCAAGTCCTTTTACGGTAAATCCTACTAACGTTGGCAAAATACTAGCAATTTTCGGTGAAAAATATGATGTGAATTGGGAGCTTCTAATTTAACATCTAGATCAGAATTGTAAAGGGAGGATTGCCTTCGAGTTCTGGTCCCTTTCCAGGAAATGTACCTCCGATCTAAATATTTCTATATTTAATTATGACCAAGAGAAGGGTCACATTTCTCGATTTCATTCTTCTGTAATGTTCTTCCGGAACAGTAATTTTTTTAAAAATCTACAGGCTATTTTATTAAATAATTAAAACGTTTCAAAACTGGCATGCTAACTAAAAAAATTAATTAATGGCGATGTCAACTAACGCAACCAGGCACTTATACAAGTTATTATATAGACTATATAGATTTAAACATTGACAATTAGCCTCACGTATGGGTAATATCTTATGTGCTTCATAATAATTTCCCTTCGTAATGACGACTTGTCAAAAGTGAGCCAATCGTATTGCCCGATTCAATTAGCCTTAGCGAATGAAACTTTAATACGTCTCTGGAGCGTGTAATTGCTGTTTGGGCCAGCAGTTAATTACTAACACTATGAGACTCAAATAGCAACGTGGAAAGGAGGTGCGAATAACATCTGGTATAATTATTAAACAGAACTTGCTCCGAACGAGAAAAGTCGATCCGAATAGACTTTCGTTGCCGGAAATTATACAATTCAAGTGAGAGACCAAGTTTTGCGGTTTATCGCGGCCAACGAGGAACCAGCCAAAGTTTCATCTAGCGCGCAAGCGCTCTTGAGGATTATTCGCCAGGTGGATATCCATGCTCTCGGGAAACAGGAGACTTCCTTTGTTCGCGGATGTAATTTTCGACGTTATTTCCTCCCGTCGAGAAACTTGTTATTTGATCATGAGCCATCTCCACTTAAAGTCTTCTGAAATAGTCAGCGTTATACTTATTATACCCCCGGCAAGTGTCAAATAAAATATCCATGCATAAATTTCAATAAAATATAATGAATTAAAACTTCGACCTTCCTCCTCTATTGATAAGATATTTCCAGGGGGGCTAAAGTGATAAAAATGAAATTATCTTAAGGGACGAGAATATTTTCACATCTCCAAGTTTACTAATTAAATTTTTTTTACTAAGAGGATAGCTTCCAGCTATACTATAAAAATGACGTGCCACCAATGGCTAAAAATCTCTCGCGTTTCTTTAATGGCAGAACGCTATAACAATGTTTAAATATACCCATGACTTCCTACGGTAGTACGCGATGAAGATTGTCCAGAAATTGTATAATACCGTCGAGCCGAAGGTCTACCAGAGATAAAAGCTCGCATTCTAATCTGATTAGAAACAACGTAATTTCAAAGTTACATGAAAAAAAAATCGGGTTAGCTCGGAATGAATAGAGAGCAGAAAAAATCTGACAACCGGGTCACCGAGTACGGAAGGGAATTTCAAAGCTGGATCGGTTGGGGTTCTGGCGAGTGAATCAATTCCATTTCCTCATTGCTTATCGCGGAGGTTCGCGCTTGGCCGGGCTATTGTTTCAAATATGAAAAGTGAACGATAACATGAGACACAAGGATGAGCGATTTAAATGCAGGAATACATGGGTTTGAATACAGCCTGATATGCAGATGCCAGGAAGGAAATTTGAAAAATTAAATACTGCCAACGTTGATATTCCCTCTGAATATGAGTACAATCAACAGACGAGGATCACACATCTTGTTATTGGAGCCGATGTATCATCAATAATAATGACCATTATTTTTCAAAATACCGCGGATATCTGATCTACCCATTTCGAGCGGTATGAAATATCATGACTTGATGATACATTATACTAAATAATGATATCTGCCGTATATATTTTTTTATTTATCAATGTGCTATATTGATATCATAATACCTAAGTAATGGCCAAAAAAAATCTTAGTTGCAGATATGAAACAGTTTTATTGTTTCTGTTGACGATTTTGTTTTGACACTTGAGTTGACAATACTCGCACATCGAGGTATCCTCCTTGGGAGACCTCTTTGTGCACTGGCGTATATTGCTCGCAGAGGCCTTTCAGCCGTGTCCTTTCTTGTCCAGAAGACAGAAAGGAGAACAGAGGATCAGCGGTTGAAAGCGAGATGGCATTGTGTACGTGAGATCGTGGGCACCTACAGCAATGATAGTGGTTACCACAACAGTGGCCGGAGAAAAAAGGCTTGGCAAATCGTCTGAGTAAGAAGAGGTGGACATGTGCTGACGTGGGAGTAGGTGTGAAGAGTAATAAATGTAAAAGTATACGACGGAAGGTCGGAGCTTCTATTTTCTGCTGATTCCTCCAAGAAGATAAGTCCCTTCGCTATTGTGAACACAGCCTTTTATACGTACGATCCCGACGGGGCAGAATTTTCTCCTTGCTCCTCCGTTTTGAACATCACATCCCGCAGTCAATCCGGCGAACTGATCTCGTCCGTCGAGGGATTTCCACGTGTTCACGAGAGACCCTAGGTGGCAGTTCTCCCATTCGATTAACACCTGATCTGCCAAGTCGTACTGTCCGGGAGTAAATCAGGTCTGACACCACGTTGACTGTGCTAAGATGCAATAAGCTGCAATACTTGGGTGCAGTCGTAAAATCATGAGTTTTATTCGTAACGAGCTTAATTTATGGTGGTCGGGATCTGGACATTTGTGGAGTAAAATATTTAATCGTTGATATGAGGTGAATTGACACTGGAGAACGAATTCGCGATCAAATTCTGTAGGAATGGTAGAAAAAAAAGATCATTCAACTTATAATCACGCGTATATGAGATTGTTTTAAACAAAATATTAATCACCATCTTAAACTATGCGTTGGTGCTTGAGGCGAAATCAACAAAAAATATTAATTAGGATACTGTTTCGCGAGACCTTGCTTTATCTCGACATTTTGGAAGTGCTGCAGTATTTTCAGTGCGGGTTTGGAGTCGGTTAAATGTAATCGAACGTCCGCGCGGACAAGCGTGCGGCTTTTTCGAATACCTTTTGTCGAAAATAACATTCCACCCCTACTTCCGTTGTGATTTATCAGTTAGGGCTGAACTCAGATTTATCAGACCCAGAAACAATGGGAAGGATGAAGATTAAAAATTTCGGGCTCAGGTTTTTTCCGGAGGGGACGAGCAGTGCTGATGGGTTCACAAATTTACGATGGACGTTTTCACTATGGAGATCGCGGAGGGGTTGCAAACGAAAACAAATAACTCGATGTGTGGAGCTAAAATGTTGAGCTGATAAAGGCTGGTCAAAAATGGCCGGTTGCGTTCGTATGTAGGTGAAACAATTCGTGTTTGTCGTTTCTGTTTCTGTATTTTCCGTCCAATCTCACATTTTTATTGGCTTGCTTCGAAACTACTTGACCTACATAATTCTGACTTGGTTTGACATTAATTATATTGTCAAACTCAACGTGTTCTCGACGACCGATTGATTACGTGGCCTGAGTATGTAGGCAATATCAAAGGTCGATACCAAACAAGAAATCATTACAGGAAAATGAGCATGATTCACAGGGAAGAAATTATTGTTTCATTCTTTTTAACCTATTTTCCGACAGAAAAAGAAACTATGAAGTGGCTTGCCTGAAGTGGAGTGTGGAAAAGGAAAGACTTGACAGTCAATAGAACGTCTGGTTAAGAACTCAGGATGTGGTTCTTCGAAGTACCCATGGTAACTCAGAAGGACATTTTCAGAGGCCGAGGGGTAATAGGAGTGGTGGAACATGGAAGCTCTGTGTCAAAGCAGTAAATGACTTCCTGAGCCAGCAGGTTCCCTTCTCCGCAACTTCCTTCACTGCCATTCCGTTCAATTATAGAACCTTCTTCTCACGTTCGCACTCGTTTTCTCTCTTCCCCAGGAATACGTACGTTTTCGCCACCTTGCTGGCACAATCAGTCTCAATCCGCTGAGGGTAAGCTTCACAGCAGTTCGCCCACTATTCACCAAGACCCTCGATACCGGTGGGCACTACTATCCTCAATACGCGACTCAAATTCTGAACAAGAACCCTCTCTTACCAAATGGACGGCTCTTGAGAAAAGCAAAACTGCAGACGAAACACCAGACCATCTAAATAAAATATCACAGCATACGAACTCAGGCATCTAATTCGGTTCAGCAGTTGCATCTAAATATAATTTAAAATCATACTTACTGTTGGAATTCACTCTAGTGATGATTTAAAACTGTCTTCACTTATTTTCATCCAAGTGAAGACAGGTGTTTTTTGTGTTTTAGGAACCAACAATTTTTGAAATTTGGGAAAATAAATTCACTTTGGATTGTGGCAATTACTCGCGAGATCATTTTAAACCAACAATTCACTCAAACGAGAAGAGAATTAAAACTTACGATGTTATAATAATGTATTATGTAGAACCGAGGGTCTAGAAATTTATCCGATTTAACCTTCTCATGACCATAGCATTTTTTGAAACTGGAATTAGCCCAGTACCTATTTCAACTTGATGCGAACCTTCGATAATTATCCACCATAAAAACCTATATACAACGGGAAACCGCTGTATTTTTGCTGTCAGCGAGGAAGACGATTTTCGAGAGCCCGCATTGGACAGAAGCAGGGTTAGAGTGTGCTACCGTCTAATGACTAGCTTCAGCACTCCGGTTCTATTCTATACCAATCTTCCCTTCTATTCGTTGCCGGTTCTTGGCCATTAATCCACCCCATTTTACAGATGTCCCACCGAATTTACTGTTATGCTCCCGGACTAGTGGAAATTGCCTGGAAACTCTCTTTCCTTCATTCTTAGTCTCCGCCTCCGCCATCAGCATCCTCCGCATTGCCAAACGAACGCCCTTAGAAAAATCTTGTTTTCTTTTCGTTCCGCCGACGAAAGAGGAGAGCTGTCCTTGTTTTTGCGACAGTCTCCGTAATTAAACGAACGGATAGATGGAGTGGCGGCAAAGAAACTGCGCATAGTACTTCGACCGTGTTGAAAAACGGTTGGCAATGCGGCTGGGAACGAAAATGCTCGTGGAAATGTCCGGAAACAACACATGTGAAATTCTAAGTCGGACTATCCTGTGGAAATTGAAGTGAAGAAAAGAAATTTGGGTTTTCTTGTCTCGTTTGTTCTTACCATGGGAATGTCACCAGCTTTGTTATAAAAGCGTAGGTGAAATATCGAACGTCGTAAATGTTTTGTAGTAGTAATGAAACCATAAATTTACTTCCAGGATTATGTTATCCAAGTAGGATGAATGGACACCTGAAACACAAACAAAAGAAGCGCCTACCTATGTAACCTGGCATAAAATAAACTCAGTTTCTTCTAACCTGATTCTAGAGTTAATTAATTTCCACTCGTGTGGTCCAATTCGTTAATTGATAATAATTAAATGAGTAAAGACATTTCAACAAAAAAGTATCGTTTAATTCCAGCCGAGCAGCTTGTTCAACTACATGGAAAATATATTTAAGGCTAACTCAACGGCATCGCTTCGGTCGTATGAAATATGAAAAACGGAATGCCTCCCGAGCGAGAATACCTATATCCGTTTTTACGGTCAGTCATAATTCTACAGACCGGTTTCGGCTTTGGACCGAAAAAGAGGAGAAACGAAGGAAAGCCCGACTCAAATTGAGCAAGTTGTCGTCAGTTGGTACGGTATGGGTACGTTATCTAGAGAGTCAGAAAATACTGGGGGAAAAATACCGAGAGATAGAATTGCGAGAGAACAGGATTGAACCGAAAGCGAGAAGGAGGTTGGACTGTTGGTGACCGCATTTCTACCTGGTAACAGTGGATCTTGATTACATTGGAAAACGGGTCGGATGAAACTGAACGCGAGGAAACGCAGGGTTTCCCATCCGTCAACTGATTTCGCCGCCTAGGCGAGTTTTTCGGTTGAATCAGCGCATGATTACGGAAAAATTTCGAGACATTTAACATCGACTAACTAAAGTTACTAATCCACAAGTTTGAATACAGTTTTCAACAAAGAGACGGGACTCGTTTTAGCTATCCACTGCTACTTGAAAAAATATTGATGTTTATTAAATAAACAATTGCTTTGTACTGATCTTCGTAATTCGTGTTTTTTTCCTTGGAGAATTGAAGGCTAAACATGAGGAATATTAGTTTTTATTTTAATGCTTTATCAGCAAGAGGAGGTATCCTCAAAAAGTGTCAATTTAGACTGGAAATGAGGCCTAATCAAAAATTGGATATCATGAGACACTAAGAATGTTGTATTACCGAAGAACTTTAAACCTTTGGAAGGAATTCACGGACATTCAGATCCTCACAATTCTGGCTTGGATAAGCTTAGACCAGGTGTGATAATGCGGCAACACAGCTGCCTCTGCGAATTCTGTTCTGGGCATCGTAGGAGCTAAATTTCTTGAGCCGGAATGCTGCGACTTCAGGGAATGTGCCCAACCTTTGCCTGTCACGCAAACCTAACAGGGATTAACGAGAAGCCTACGGTTGGAAATTCACTTTACACAATCGACCAGAATAAATCACCTCGTATCCTGATCATGGGGATTATGGTATTAGTTTTTAATAAGGAGTTCTTAACATAAATGTCTGTTGCACTCTTCCCGACAAATTCAGTAATGCACAAACTAATTGTACGAGTATATTCCACTGGAAATGTGGCATGGTTCGAAATCACACCTCTTGTCGAGCATTTCCGGTATGCCAAGTGGCCATATTCTGGGTGTGCCTTAATAAATTTTACGTTCTTCATTCATCACGTATAAAAGCATTCTGAAAATGGGATGTAATTTTTTGCGGCAAAAAAAATGTCTGAAAATGTTTAACCTTCAGCAGTCGGTTTTCCAGTCGCTTGGTGAAATATCTATAAAATGCAATTCGAAAAATTATATTTATATTAATGTATGATATTTGGCGGAACGAATTACGGAGAATGCTCCATGCTCCAAAGTGTGCGTTTGGGTGCGTGAGGTATATGGAACTCAAAAAAGCAGAAAATGTCTTATTGTTCGCGTGATAAATCATTCAGTCCAAAGGTGGGGGAAAAGAATACATCATAGTATCCTTCCGCTCGGGCAAAAAAAGGCTATGTTCGCCAGCTCGTCTGATTCTCCCCGGTGGGAATGGAGCCCGACTCCCGTGATAGATGTTTCGTCCATTAGGAGCGCTCCAATCTCCAAAATTACTTTCTTTGCACGGCAGCGAGAATCTTCGCTGAAAGCTGAGGCTGTGCAGATGGGTGACGGCGAGAACGGTAAACAAATTACTTCCGTTGATACATCTTGTTTCTTGCTTCTGTCTTGACATTACTTCTGATACGCACGATGTTGCATTCTTTTCAGGTGACGAACATTGAATTTTTCGGCACCGTATGATTAAATAGGTCCAAACTTTCCACTAATTCCATTGATCAGAAAATTCTCCTCGAATAGTAGAACCCGTATGTTATGGTAAAAATTCACGCTAGGAATGAACCGAAATGATTAATTTTTTTCAAATTTCCTATAGAAAGTTTTCACAATTATTATAACGACATTAGAATTTTTTGTCCCCTATGTAATTTACATAGGCAGGTGCACTTCGATGAGGAATTCCGTTCTAAATACTGTCCAATTAATACGAACGAGGTTTCCGATTTAACTGAATCTCAGAAAGAAGTTTTTGCCAGCGTTGGTTTTAGTGAAATTTTCTGCTTGAGCGAAACGAATTTATAAATGAAACACTCCAAGGCTATTTATAGTCAAATGGTATCGAAAACGGGAAAACGAGAGCCATTTGAATGCATATTGACGATTTTACCGTCCCATTCTTTTGAAATGAGTGTTCCAATTCGGATTTCCGGTTGCGACGCCATTACCAACATAGAACGTGATCAACTCTGCCTCAAGAAGCCCGGTTATAGCGAGTTAGGCCGTTCAGTTTCATGCTTCTCATTTCGCTCTGTCTCGTATAATGTACGCATATAAATTCATACAAGATAAAGGCAAGAGGCAAGTCGGTGGGAAAGACGTGACTTTCCTTCGGATGTAGGTGCCCCTCCCTACGAGCTACCCAGGTTGCTAATAATATGCAAATAAATCACAGACGCCTCGCTTTTTGCTCACGAAATTCCCAAAGTGAGCTTTTCACCGAAAATCGTCAACTTTTGAGTGCCTCGTGTTTTTGCACATGAAGTGAAGAAGTAAGAAGTGGTAATCCCTCATGTATTGTTTCGTACCACATTCATAGGCGAGTCGCAGAATTATCCATAAATCCCTTATTATCACCGTAAAAACGCAGACTTTTTTTATATTACTATCCGAATCCATTCGATACTTGTAATGTGTGATTGTCAATTCAGAGGTGAAAATCCTGGCAGATAATTTCGTTCGCAGAAATATCTTCTGAACTCTGTTTTCACTCTATTTGGCGAATTATATTATAATAGTAGGTTTATTATAGTAGAAAGTATAATTGGGTAGGTAGATGGTGGATGGTGGCATGTAATTTGGTATCATAAATAAGTAGTAGGCACTCCAACTTTTAAGTTTTCCAAGATTAGTAACTTGCACAGTGGATAACATAAACAACTCGACGTCCATTCAGATATTTCAATATACCGAAAGTTGGGTAATTTAACTGTCCACATTTTTGCCATTTAATGTATCTATCCATTTTTCAACCGTGTTTGCGTTATTCAACAAAATTAGTAGACAAGACTCGAAAACATCTCATTTTTCAACTTTAAACGTTCTTTTCATCTATTTAGTGAATAAGAATCTAGGAATGCACCATATATTATTGATATAGACATCATCAACTATCATTATGCTGAATTTGAGCAAAATCAAAATCAAAAAATTATTCACGAAAAATTCAAGGGGTTCACCTGCGATTTTTTTCAACCCAACAGTTAACGATTTTTTACTCGTCTTTCAATATAAAGAAAAATCTGCAATTTTCAGAAAAGTTGTATCTTACCAAGATGTATTCTTGTGATTTTTTTTAATTCTCGGAAAAATCTGCAAATGGTCCTAAAAAATCAGTTTTCGAAAGCACAAAAATTGGACTTTAACCGGGCTTTTCGGGGTCAAAATTCATGTAAATCGATTGTTTTATTAAACAGAAGTCTTCATTTGAATGCCTTACACACGTGCATTGCAAAAAATGTGGTGAAACAATTTAAACAGCGCCATAGAAATTATTTTCCGTAAATCGAGTTGCTGAAAATTTCCAGCTCCGCTGACATCGGCAAGGGTGAAAAATCAAACTTTCGTTTTCAACTGTTGCCGAGAGCTATTCTTCAAGAAAAGTGACCGCCGAATCCGAATGTGACGTCAAAACTACGTAAATTCGACGACAACTATCAGTTTTTAACATTTTTAGTACGAGTCGTAGTATGCCGTTTTTATGATTTCAACTTCGTTGCAAATACTAACACTACTGTTCAATATTATTTTATTTCTCATTCTTATATTCTTATAGGAAATTAGACGTAGAATTCGAATTTGAAGTGAAAAGGATCAACTTCTAACAATTAATAATTTTTTAGAATTTTTTCGGTTAGTCATATTTTTGAAGTTTTAACGTTGGATTCTTTCGACAAGTTTGTCTCTATTTTAAGACTGTATGATCAAAATTTGATTACCTTGCTCCAGTTTCTTAATCTATTAGATACCCAAGATTTTTTTACCTTCGACTAAAATCAACCTACGAACAAAATTCCTGACATTTTAGCTGTAAATGTTGATATATATTTTTGAGGTTTTGAATACCTAGAAAACGTTTCGGTGATGAATTATTTGATTGATTATTAGCGCAGATATACCTCATCAACGATTAGCACCCGATCGCCGTTCGTTGGAATTGGAAAACTCTCTTCGGGTGATTCCGATCTGTGAAGTTAAGACAAACATCTGTAAATCGTTAGTCATCCCCAAAGTTTAACTCGTACAGAATGAAGCGCACTGGTCAAACTGGAAACTTCCTCGCATCGTTCGTACAGCCCGGATGGCAGACGGGAGAACTTCGCTGATTTAGACTCGCCGAACTTCAGTTAAAATAGCATCTTCTCTACAGAAAGATCACATTTTTAGCCGTTCTAGAAACCCTTAGATTTTTTTTTTTTTTTACGCGGATAGTTTGAAACATTGGTAATTGATTACAGCAGTGTGATTATTTATGACCGACATTCTCAAACAGTTGGTTTTCCCGTTCCAGTCTGCGGTCCCTTTTCACTGAGTATTCGCCTTTTTTTATTTCTGCCTATTCAGTGAATCCAAGCTAGCATGGAAGAAACGGTCACGCCCCCGTGCGGCGCAAAGGGAAAATATATCACTATGGAACCGCGTTCACTCGAAGAGACACATAATGTACGCCAGCTCTGGGGCTCTAGGCCGCACTTATGTCAACTTACGAGGTGAATTATTGGAGGAGAGAGAAGGCATGGAAATAAGCGGCGAGGACATTCATCTTCTAGAAGGAGGCGGCTTACGTTTTATTGGGCACCACTCAATGTTGCGAGCCTCATACTGTACGGTAGGAACATTGGTTTATAAAAGATACTCTCGAGAAATTGCTGATAGAACGTGAATACGAAAATTTTTGCTTGCGATATGTTTTCGTTTGAATTGGCAAGACAGAATTGTCAAATTGTCGTATCTCGAAAAATCGTCAACGGATTCTGCATCCATTTTTTGACCACGATTGATTAAAGTATTAGCTTAGGCAATTTTGTCATACACATATATTGGTCGAGGAGTCTACATTATTAATTTGTATCGGTAAGAATTATATCAGTTGTATAAGTTACCGTTAAATAGCAGAAAAATTATCCTCTCCTCTAGAGATATCAAGAGGTCGAATATTTTTCATTCCAATGCTCTTCCTGACGTTAATTCTAAGATTTAGAATTCTTCGCTATACTGTAATCTTTAAGGCGATTTGCTTTCACCAGAAATCTCTGGTAAACGGGTCTGACTAATTTACGTATGGCACGTCACGGTGGAAAAGTTCCCCAGTTGCAAAGTATCGTGGGTCAACGGTTGTTTGATAACATGCGATCCATACGAAACGTCCTTTGAAAAATAAACGTCACCTGGTTGAATCGCTTAAACGCTTAGGCAAAGGATCGGCCATTTTTCTCGGACTTAGCCAGCTTCGGAAAGATTTATCAAAGTAGCGCCCACTTGGAAACGCCGTAAGTTATGACTAGCCTACGGCTCAGCGACGAGTGCACAGAAAAGGCCGTTGAAACAATACTGGATATAAATCTACGGCCGGCCGACCGATCCCTCGTAATGGTCCGAACAGGTGAGAAACCCCAATAAGCCTCAGTCTTGCGATTCTATACCTGTGCTCACGGCTCGTCTGAAGAAGGAAATATGGGGTAGAATGGGGAGCAGTTAAAGCCGGCCAATTCAGCAAAGTAAGTTTCACGATGGTAAACACAATGAAAGATGGAAGTTGTTCTATGTTATTATTAGAACGAAATTGATCGAATGTTCATTATAAAATTGCCTCAATTGGAACCAATCAGATATAATATTATTATATTATCTTAAATTATAGTAGGTGAATAAATAATAATTAAATACGGTTAAAAATTAATTAATTGAAATGTCAGCAACTGAGTTGCATTTCTATAACAAAATACCAACGGTGAAGCACCTGATCTATTCAGCTAGGACCCGTGGACCTCTCTATATTATAGTAGTATAATAGCTAGATGAATCGAAAACTATAATTTCTATTACTCGTGGTTTCCTTCGGCAGAAACTAAGTTTCGAGGTGAGGGAAACAGAATTGGCCATTTTTTTTTTTTTATCTAACCGTCCTAGGTGCACGCGTTCTTTCAAACTTGTCGATCGGCCACTTTCGATTAGTAGCCCAGTAGAGTTCGAGATTGGGTACCGTTGACCTAATCCGTCTTTTGACACGGATATTCGTAGACACTGATATACAGTCAATTAAATTTAAGTCACTTTCTGCCTTTGCACATCGATATCATTGGACACCGATATTCGCTGTATTTCATCATCTGCTAACGTATAATCGTGTCTACAAATATTCGCGTCCAAACGTAACGTTTTGTACTGTCGTATGTTCGTGTCAAAGATTATCGATGTGCAAGGTAGCCGGCCTCTCTTTTGACACGGATAATTGTAGACACAAATATATTGCATGTTCGAAAAATTATTTTGACGTGGATAATTGTTACACACCCTCATAATTAACCTCGTTAAACTGAAAATTACTCGTTGCTTGAGGAACGTTTCTTCTTGAGGAAACACTGTTTCTTCAAGTAGAATTAACCGGAGTGAAAGAAGAGAAAAAGCACGATTGCGGCGACGGCACTTTCTTCTAAATGGCGCTCACCACTCGGCCGAGGACTTATCGCCCAGAAGGGATCGGTTCTCGGTTGAGAGAAAAGCACCGGCGGATTTTTATCGCCATCGAATCCTCGCCCCAAGAATAAGGAGAGGGCTTTCGGCGCTAAAGACTTTAGGGCTTAAGGCTCAATTTCATTCGGTTCCTCCAGTATAATGATCCTGGATTTAGGGATTCATGATTGCGACCTCGCGTTAGCTGGCTGTTTTATGATGTTTAGCAGGAGAAGCCAAAAATCGAAGAGAAAAGCCAAGCTAAATTATCATCATTCGGTGGCCGAGAACTTGATCGAGCACATCAATGTAGAAAAAGCATTCTTGGCACGAATAGAAGAGTATTGAGCAAAATAAATCATGTTCCTATTTCATCAAGCTGGCTAACGATGGTTGAAGCCTAAAGCCAACTACACACTAGACTTGAACAGGCTTTAAGGCGATTAATCCATCTCCAGCGTTCACTTACAACATTTTCTTGATGCACCAGGCTGTAGAAATCGGATTATTCACGTGAGGATACTCTAATGGGCGAAAGTGTTCCTCTTCAATATTGAAAACGTGAATGTTCAAGGGCCTAAAAACGGGGCGGCTCTTTTCATTTTTTCTAACAGGCAACAACAAAATTCCTAAACGAGAGAAATCCTTGATCGTCAAGGGTGATTAACTGTTCTGTTTTTTCAACCTGTTAACAGCAATTTCGCCTCACTGGCACGTCTAAATAGAGCGTAGAAAACCATCTGAAAACTCTAACGCACAGCGAATGCCGTAATTGTCTATTAAACCCTCAGAAGTTATAACGCTCAGTACGTTTTCTTATTGGACCGTTTAAAGAAGCTGCGAAATTCCCCTCCAACGCCTCCGTTTATGTTCGTTTTTTCATTTCCCAAGCCGAGACGGACGGCGAGTCTTGTATCACTTTCAACAACGTTACACAAAAGAAACTTTTCTCAAATATTTGCCTTTAGTGAACGGCTAGAGTACCTATATATCCGCTTGGCTGCTTCTTTGGCTGGCTGAGATTTCCCTGAGGTGGTCGTCTTTTCTCGAGTGTTGAGAACTCATTAAGAACGGCTCGAAGGCACGCTCGTTACCGTTAAACGAGTAATTAGGGTTGTGATTATCTTTAACGATGCAGCAAACTACGACTGACTTCACGTAACCGAAATCCATGATCACCAACCCAAAGGCTAATGGGATGCAAAAGAAGTTGTGAACTGACCTCGCTTCAAAAAACGTCGTTTCATTTGCGGGTCATCGAGCTTAGAAAAGTTCAAAGTGGCCTTAATTACGAGTTGGTAAATAAGTTGTTCTTAATAAGAGTACCCAAATTTCTCATCGTAGGATCAAGCCTGGTCAATGGGTCTGCTGTGATATTATTGGGGTAGCTTTATATATCCGAAACCTCTATCAAAAAGATGAGAGATATTTTATTAATCCAATGTTATACCTCTGTGGCGGTGGATGGTTTTCATTACTTTGTAAAATCATGGAGGAGCTAAGCGAAATTCATTCATCTCGAAACCGTTTATCATTAATATTGGGCTCAAAATAATACGCGTATTCGAATAGGTTTTAGCCATGTCAGGGTTAGTCATTAAAAGGCAATGTAAAGAACGTGAGAGCTTTAGTACTGCATTAGAGAAGAATGGAGGTAGCTGTGAAGCGGAAATGAAGTAAGAAGTAGGCTACGAGACTTTCCTCTGGCTGTGATGATATACTCACTTTTGTTAAGGGTATGCCCTCAGGGTACAGGGTTTCGTCCACCATAGTTGCCTCCTCGTCCGCTTCTATCTGTCTCGTTCCTTGACGTATCCATTATACTCGACGTTGCATTCCCCGACCAGAAGTCTCCACCATTCCTGTATACCCTGCCTGTCTCCCAAAGCTGACATTTGCCACCCCCAGGCCAGCGGCATAGCTTCAAATCTCTCCTCTCTGTCTCTCTTTCCGTTCCATTCTACGGCTCATTTCTCGTCTAAGCATAAACGACCTCTTACGGCTTTTAGAGCATTCCTAAATCCTTCCAAATACTCCGCATAATCCCTTAATTGCTCTTTCTCGTGTTTAGTGAACTCATAATGAACAACGAGAATGTATTTCTTTTGCCCTGTTGTCTATCGCTCAAGCTAAGACGCTTGTCGATTGAAAGTATTCAACAAGGCTTTTATTTAGAGTAATGAGAAGCATTGGTCCGCCCAACCTACCTTTCTACCTTCTCTCTAATCAAATCAATCGTAATATTTTATTAATCCTTCAAACATTTGTACTGCAGACCAACTGCCTTGCGCGTCCATGGTTACTCATCTAATTTCACACTGGAGTGAAGTCAATTCACCACAACGTTTATTCCAATGTTTTCATTCCACTTCATTGATGTCATGAGCAATCGAAAAAATCAACAATCTCAGTTCCCCATCAGTTCAAAAATAATTTTAAAAATCTCAACAATTGATTATATAGCCGTGGCCATAATTTTCAATTTTCTTAAACGCGTGGCCGAAAATGCCAGAAATACCTATGTTCTTCTCTTTAAATTTCTATAAAAGTGTACTCGCTTCGTTATCGTTTTTGTGTATGTAGGCGAAAGAGAAAAATAAGTTTAGCAGAGGAGGTCATGGTTCTATAGAAAACCTTCCAACACAAAGGTCGTAGAGTAGGCGGTCGACGGAAGCTCACGACCCTACACACACGCTTTCCTTCTCTCGATCACGGATTCAACTTAATATTGAATGGGAGAGAACACGAAGGCAGGATCCAAGCCGCGGGTAGATCAACAAGGCCGACCCTCGGAACGCGCACGTACGAGTTCGGCTGCACCGCTCCTATACCTCTTCAACCTTGTGAATAGACGGGAGCAGTCAGCGATGTCGAACGGGACAAGCTCATACATGTTTGATCGCGAGCACTCCACTTCACTCCCCTTGCTAAGGTAGTACGACTCGATTATCATGCAAATTTTAATGAGCGACTTGTGATGAATCAGTGGCCAGTATTCGAAAGCTTTTGACTTGGCAGGGACAATAGAAAGCGTATTTTGAGAACATTTCAAAGAGAACCCACCATATCATAGTACATTGCCCTATTTAGAGCTTCAATGTTTTCTGTGTTCTTAATAGCCCAAGAACAAAGATGTCTAACCCTGCAAATTCGGTATTTCACATCAAAACATAAAGAATGTGAATATTGAAGAAGCCAGTAGTGTGTATGGATCACACAGTACTTCCATGTTCAAGTCAGTAAAAAGGTATAAAAAAAATTTTAAAAATATAAAAAAAATCAAGAAACTCATTCAGAGGCAGCAACGTTAGTAAAATACAATATAGGTAGTCCCTGAATAACTAGCCAGAAGACCCAAAAACCGAATCATTAACGAAATTGGATAATAAAGTGGAAGTTCGGTATGTGACTCTACTGATACGTTTTGAAGTTTTGTGTTGTTAAATCATCTAATAGGAAAGGCTAAAAAAACGACGTACTGGTACTCGAAAAATCTTTAAAAAATTGAAAATACATATCACGGATCATCCGTAGAAGGTTTATAGAGAAATTCATCCTTTTTGACAATTATTCGAGCTAAGTTCATAACGGTAGACTCAAACCACCAACGAACAATTGTATTTTCAAGGATAACTCCGTTTGTCTTCTACATTCAAATAATTGTTTCACCGAAATCATTCCGCCCTAATAGTATTACGAACATGAAGGGAGGCCTCAGTTATGTTTGTAGAGCTTACGAAATAACATTTCAAATCGTACGGTTCTATCCTCAAATTAAGTTAAAAATCCGGTTTTGGAGTTGGGGGCTTTGATATTACCAGCTACTTTTTATCCGCACGTTCCACTCACCGCATTGAATTTGCCTACTTCGCTGCGTCCGTTCTTGCCCTCTGCAGGTACATTACTTTCCTTCCCTTGTTCCACCAGCAGCCATTGCACCATAATGGCAAGGAGGCGAGCCCTCTTTGAAGTGAAGCAACCTCTTACTTAATTATCGGTTCCATTTGCTCCCACCTCCGTCTTTATCATCTGCACAGAGCGAAGCGCTTTGATCTTACTTGTGCACCTTAACGCGATTATTCGAGCTCAACTTCGAAAATTTGATTATTATTTAAGCAGAGCCGTTTCAACTGTTACAAGCGGAGTGAGTCGAACCGATTGGCAAACTGATCTACATCACGCGCACTGCACAGTGAATTGCAGGAAAATTCAATGTAGCAGGTGGTTGAGTAAAGGTAATTCAAAAGTTCTAGCCATGCAGCATGCTTGAAGAGCAAATTTTTTTTACTGGTGATCGAGAGTGGTGATCGGGAGGGTAAAATTTGAACTCAGTCACCTATCATTGGTTTTCATATATTGTTCAACGAAATACGGAAGTACTGTGTGGTTTATACGCATTAATTTTAATTGATGGTTATGCAATCCATTACTACGTATGAAATCCCTTTCTATGGTAGTTTAAAAACGTAAGAGCAACAAGCAACAATCTGTATGTTTATACCGGAGTGGATTCGCCTAGAGTTGATATTGATGTGCAGGGAGAATTTCGGTCGAACTTGCGTGCAGATGACTTTGCAAGTGATGGTTCGGCGCGTCAACATTTTTCTATGTTGAAAAACGTGTATGGGGAAAAACGTTCGATGAAATCGTCATTTGTTGCGGCTCGGTGTAGTGCTCGAAATTCCGAAATTTTCGAGGAAAAATCCAAAAGATTCTCAGTCAAATGACCTCTTTCCAAGCGTGTTATAAGTCTAGGTCTAAAATCACTGGTTGGAGGTACTCTTTCGGAAATTCTTTTCTGAATCACATGACGATTTTCATGACATGTCCACTCATACAAATGATTCTTGAAAAAAAATCCAGCTAATGTATGCTAAGAAAGAAGACGTTCGTGAATGGCCAGCTAATTTCTTTGTATAGCTATTTAACCTATATTTCCCCCATTTTAAAAGAGTGACATCGTTTATCGAATGGTTTCAGAATCAAACTCGCTGGTTACTATTAACAGTCAATCCATGTCATGCAGCTATGACCCGATATGTTGCCCAACCGTATGTCGTATTCGCGGCTTACATATTGCACGATCAGACCTATAATTTACGATGGGTTATCACGGATGGTCCATTGTTGGCTTCGCTGAGGTTGAGGTCGTGCATCATAGCCGTCGACCGCGCGTCCCCGTTCTATTATAAATGACGTCAGTCCCGCAAGTCACATTGCGTCCCTAGTTGTCGTAGGGAGCAGGGCGACATCGGATCATCGGCCTGGAAGATTCTGCTTCCCGTTATTATCCACGCAATATGCTCTCCTTGGCTCCATAACCAACGGTTGAAACACCAAAGCACAGCACAAGTGTAAAAGTAGCGAACACATTAAAATTATAATATTATAAGAGTTAGATATAATTATATTATGAGTCAGGAAAGTAGACAAATAACGAGTAATTGGGGAGATTAAGGCAATCAACCTGGAGAAATTTCGCTTATAATTGTCGTCCTATAGTCAATGCTGATTCTAGAAGATAATCATTTTCTCGGCAGCCTAAGGCGCCAAACCTAATACCTGAAGCAGTGAAGAGTGAAATGCCTCTAGTTTGGGTCTGCAGCGAGAGCACCAAGATATCCAGACATAGTAACCACACAGACACTCACAGCGAACCAACACCCAATAGAAGCAAAGCGAAAGCAGCCGATAGGGCGATGCAACCCTTTCCCATTGCCGTCAGATCGAATTTGCATCTCAATCGTGTCCGAAGGCCCCTGACCAGCTAACGACTAGATACGATGGTACCAGGGCGACGAATGGCATGGTAGTTGGGGACGTGGAGGAGATATCTGGGATAGGGTACTCCGTCAAGCCTCGGGGTAGTTTACTGAATGAAGTTGATCGAGGTCAATGCTGCGCCTGCTGTATCTCCTTTAACGAACTCCGAATCACCGTCCGAAAAACAACAATTTACGTAGGTAAATTTTTGTGAGTAAACACAAGGAAATAATTTGGAATTGGTTACCCGAGTCAAGGGAAGGAATTTTCACAGATTGTTGAGATTATTTCGAAAACGCGCCCTAACATAGTGTATTCGGCCCACTCTAAAAACTGTCCGAAAATTTGTTTTCTTGGGATTTCGAAATACAAAGAGGGAGAGAGAGGCCGTTAAGAGGGGAGAATGAAGCTCTGGATCTCTAGGCATCCAGGTAACAAGCTGTAAAATATTCAGATCCGGAACAGTAGGTATCAATGCCAACATTCCATAATGCGTCTGCAGCTTTTTTCAAGACATAAATTCGGAGGTTTAGAAATATTCAAAATAAGAATAACTCCTTCTTCCCATCGCTGGAAATTCCTTTTGATTGATGGAAGGAAAAGAATTCCAGTCCTTCTCACTTTTCATTTCGTCCTTCTCAGCCACCCACGTTACGCCTCAAGCTTTACTCTCCTGTGAAAAGAAGTGAAATGATTTTAAATGAAAGAGCCGCTATTGAGTATTCTAGCGGACGGAAACAAGACGGAATGAATGAATTCCTTTTACCCAAGAACAGGGACTATACAAGCGGAAAAAGAGGGCGGCCGAGAGCAGCGATGGAAGTTAGGTATAATATTCATTTATATTTTCCGAGGGTGGATAGTCCAAAGAACGACGATAGCGCGAAGATGAGAGGTAGAGTTTCGGATTGGCCAAAAGAAGAGCACTTTGCATTTATAGCATGTTGTAGGTACATGAATATAAATGGCTGAGAATCCGGAAACCTATTCATTGGAATGAGAAGGGCAACGGCAAGAGAAATGGCAGGAGCATGAAGAGGAAACAAATTTAGTTCAATTACTCCAAGCTATACTAACAATATCCCAAGGAGTTTCGCTACTCGAGCATAACTGTTCGGGCAGAGAGAAAATCGGACCATTAAAAAGCCAGGCACAACTACGTTAGAAGACATTTTTCACGGGGATTCATCAAGGAGAAGCAAGATAGGATGAGAGAGGGAAGGCTTTTATTACAGGAATGGCCTCAGAGACCATTAGTTTGGATTACGAGTTGAACAAACTTGTTCGTGTTCATTTGGATTTTAGCCTCCTCAATACGTCATCTACGATGATTCAATTCTGTGTATGATAGTACTTTAACACGAGCAGCAAGTAGCTTATATTATCTTCAGTAGCCAAATTTCAATTATATAGCTCTGTTCACGACTCGGACTTGTCTCAATCAATTCAGTGTCTGAAATCATTGAACGAATCGCTAAGTTTTCACCCATTCGGAATATTATAATATATATGAACTGGTCGTATTAAAATGCCGAAATCGATCCTCACCCTTCAGAGCTATTATGTTTCCCCCTGAAATGTGAACATCTGAGGCAATAGAGGAGACGTGGTTCGTGTTGTTGACAATAAACTAAGTTTAGTGGCCCTGCAGAATTTGGCACCTTCTCTGAAGCCCTACTATGAAAATAAATACATGTATGGCGGCA
This sequence comes from Tupiocoris notatus, assembly GCA_037159825.1. Classification (NCBI taxonomy): domain Eukaryota; kingdom Metazoa; phylum Arthropoda; class Insecta; order Hemiptera; family Miridae; genus Tupiocoris; species Tupiocoris notatus. Next base: position 347,335 of record JASJUZ010000191.1, on the reverse strand, counting down.
GCCCTAACACAGTTAGACTTCTCAATCCTATCTGACGCACTTCACTCGAAGGAGTGAAGCTATTTTATGCTGCTCATACTTCGGCTCTCAAGCCCTTTCAGCGGCCACGATTTTCCAAAGAGCCCTTCGAGTTAAAGTTGTGTATATACATGGATTGTGAAGAGGGTTAGAAAACTTAAAGCAATGGGTATTTTGGAGGGTGTGTGCAGTCTGAAGGGCATCACAGACAAGAAAGGGCATGGTGTGTGCTCAGATGATGCTCTCATAATCCATTTACCTCTCATCAGCCAGAACAAAGGAATACGAGAGTGAGCCGGGAGAGCGTATCTATAGGAGAACTTTACCGGGAGTGAGATGCTTCTGCTGAAACCTTACGGATGGCACGAGGAAGAGCTTGAGTGATGAGATGGTTCACGACGATACTCGAGTGAATTGAAAATGAACCCATTTTACTGTTTGATTTATCATTTGAAATGAATGCTCCCGCCAAAAGGGTATAAGGAAGGAGATTGACTATTCTAATGAGAAAAGGCGGATATAAAGATTTGGCGGGGGATTAGAGGGACGTATTCGAAGATACGTTTCCACAACTGGGCATTGGGTGAACGCATCGGTTTTGGTTGCTGTTCGTCCTCACGAAGTAATGTCATGTGTGCAGAATCCGAATAGAGTGATTAAAAAGTGCCTATATGAAAAATCGTACACGAAGGAATCGTATTGAAATTAGGTAACATTATTATTAGAACGTCTTCCTGTGGTTTTGGATCTCAATCATTTTGTGAAACCAGCCCATAAGCATTACAGTGCATCTTCGGTTTAAGCATCCTTCAGTTTCAAATTGATTCAAAATTCGATCGACACCTTTAAAGTTCCAACAATTATCGTAGTGAATGCTTAATGAAAGAATTGAACATCCGCTTTAGAAAGTAGCGACTACGGTCTAGACGTACATTTGAAAATGAAAAATCTGTTCATCTTCCTCTTTTCGTTCGAACTTTCCATTTCGTTTTTCCCTTTCTCTACGTCCTGAAACGAAAACCTTTTTTGCCGAAAAGATTAGTCCGTTTTTCCTCGGCGTTCTGATAGTCACCGTTGAAAAGAGGGAGGAAAACAATGGAGGAGTAGAGGGATTAGAGGAGCGTTGCCTGGGCAAACGACACAGCACCCGAGTTTCTCTTCTCAACCGTTAAATGTCATTTGGCTTTAGACAGTTTCCAAACTGATTTTAAACTAAGGTTGAGCAACGTTGGGGAAAAAGCCGATAGAAAAGGCTTCGGGGTTTTGTTTGAAGAGCGGAAAACTTTATAAGAAGTCGAATCTCAGCACGGCACCGAATGGAGAGGCGCTTTCATCCTCTAAGCAAATCCGAGAGATCAGTTTTTTACAAGTTTTATCGCTGTTGCTCAGCTGGCAGACGTTATCGGTGTTAAATCATAATAAAAAAAGCCGATATGTTAAGCACCGTCACGTTAATTCCAAAGTTTCAGTTCTCTCGTAGTTCCAAATTACACAACCCAAATGTCTTCCGATTGAAGCAAGCAAGCAGATTCGCCGAAATTTGAAATTTGTTCATTTTATCTATCTGAACTGTCTATCATAGAGGATGCTGTCTGTAGAGGATGTCTCGAAGATGTCTCAAGCAGATCTCAAGTCTCTGCGAGACGGCTCTGAGGACGACATTGTAGATAGTAGCTCTTGAGATGAGTCAGAGACATCTACCTGGAGAAGTGCCAGAGATGTCTCACTGATGATGTTCCAAAGAGGTCTAAGGTCTGGAAATGTTTCAGAGCCGTCCAATCGTCGTGTTTTAGAGACGATTCACTGGTGATGTCTCAGAGTAGTCTCACAAAAAAATTTTCAAACACGTTAAAAAAAAAAAAAATAAAATAATATCAGTAATTTGAAAAGGACTGAAATATTTTTATGATGAACATATATTATGACTTACTTCTGAAAAAAATATTTCAGTAATTGGAAATGTCTTGGAGACGTCTCGTTGGGGATGTCTCAGAGTCGTCTAACTAGAAATGTTTTAGAGACGTCCCCAAACGGGACACCTCCGAATCTCAAACTTGGAATCCGAGACGTCGCATGTGACGACAACTAGTTGCATCTGAGAGGACTCTGAGACAATCACTGCGGCTCGTTGAGACTTATTCAAAACCAAGAAGATATGAAGCGACTACCCAAAAACGAAGCTTATTCGAAATGTTTTTCTACTGTGTTGGTTTGGAGAAACCCGCCTAGTCTCTACAAATGTCTTGACCAGAAGAGTTCCGCATAGTATCACGATTTATTTGGTCTAAGACCTTTACGTCATGTTACAAAATGTACCATTTAGTCCAGTCATACTGATATTTGGCTTCAGAGAACTAGGTATTTGTCCTGGGAATTTTCGTGAACACCTTAATAGAATAAAATGAGGCTCAAATTCTCTCACCTTCTCAACATACTCCCCGTTACTACGAAGCTCTTCGCTCTCACCTTCTCAATAAAGGTTAAGTAACTAAGTATAAATGTTCTCGAAATGCTGTCGGTAGATTTATAATTAAAGCGAACTCCTCTTTTTAGCTGTGACTCGTTATGTTGTCGAGCAACTGCAAATCACGATCAAAAGAGTCGCGCAAGCGTGTCATGTAATGACGTAGCGCTTGAAAGATTTCTTTGACGAAGAACCGAGTCAAGTGGTATTCAACCTTTTACTGGCCCCTTTTTTAACCTATTGATCCTCTACGTGATTATACGCCCAGTGGCGTTTAGTTTAGGGAAAATACGATCATGCGTTGCACTAATTAACGCTCAAGTGGTCGCTAAATAAATAAATTTAAAATTAACAATGTTTGATAATTGATGAATTTGAGCCAAATTCGGAATGTAAGCAATCGTGGATATATAATTTCTAGTTTGATAAGGACTACTAGACTACTAGAGTATTCGAAAAAGCCACTCGATTTAATTTACGAAAACGTTATTTTCATAGAACTACTTAGACGTGCAGTTAATCATCGTATAAGGGAGCGCCTCGGTTGATTGTGCGATGAGTAAAAAACGCTTCGAAATTACTAGACAAGAGCACTTGTATTAATAGACCGAAGGGGGCGTCGAAAGCCTCCGCTCATTTGTGTTTTTGATTAAGTGGATGTGCGTGTCTCCGCTACTTAGCCGCAGTTGTACAGGCCTCTTGGGCCATCTTGCGCTGTTAAACTTCTATTCTATTATTCCTTGTTGTCCAAACTGTTGTTCAGAACCGCACGATGCTTTCGTGAGGAGAATAAACGCTCTCCTATCGAAAGACCCGATTCTCTTCAACGTTGTTCGAAGTTTCTCAGCGGCCGTGGATCCGATTAGAACAATCGCCTGTCATCGGCACTCAGTCGTACTCTGCTCGCGCTAGACCCACATCAAATCGGTTGTGAGAAGATTCGATTACTGTTTGCGCACCTACAATATTGTGACGGCAAAATTCAACCTGACGAGGATAATCTACTTCGCAACTAAACGACGAACAATGGAATATATTTTTAGCTAATGGATTAAATCGATTCGATATAGAATTCTCAAGTACCAAGAATAAATCAATCTCATTTCATACTCACGATATCTTCAATAATCTGAACAATGCAAAATATAGTTTGCAACCAAATACAACTCGAATTGCGAACATTTCTTGAGAGAAACATTTCATAACAAAGAAACCATTTAGAGCATAATAAAATTGCCCGAGGAGAGATTTTTCATATCACAACAATCGATTTCATAAAACCATTATTTTTTACAAAATACTGATGTGAACTTCACAGACGCTCCATACGATCTGAGGAGATTTCAGAAAGATACGAGAAATAGGAGATAGATTCTGGATGGAGCAGTTAGTTGCATTACAACCGAGGTCTCCTCGTTTTCCTCTTCCTCTTGGCCCAACGCCCAGATCCTGTTGACCCGGAAACATAATTCTGGCATACCACGTCCACAATAACCCTTACAGACTAAAATTTCCTCTTGGATGATAACTGAATGCGTCTTTAATCGTTGAACAATTTAACATAATTCTGACACAAACATCAACTTCAGCTAGTCATTTGGTTTAGTTTTATTGGTTTCAGAGAAATGAGATTACAAGAAATAGATTTCTTAACCAAGGAAGGAACTATTAACTGTATCAATTGAAAAATGAACGCGTCTTACGCATTAATGGACATATATAATATTCAAGAGTAAAATTATTTTTTTCTGCCATTATCAGGCTTATTAAGCGAAATGAATCCCATTGACACAACAATAAAGAAGTAAATAATTATGATTCATTCTGCTTATTCGATTTAGTTGGAAAACCATAGCCTCACGGATATTTTAGAACTAGAATTTCGACCAATGTGAAGTTTACACATTTTTCCTAATCAAATCCACCATAGTTGGCAACATCGAGTGGTTCAGAGTTTGTATTGCCGATTGATTGAGAGTTAGGTACGTTGTTAAACAAGAAACGTCAAGGGCGCGTGAATGAACCTCGTCGGATTCTGCATTCCGAGAATTCTGCGAAAGCTTCCGTCGTCGTTTCTCTCGTGCACCTGAACTACTCAATGGCCGAAGAGAAACAAATAATTACCTCGTTAGCTGTTCGTAGAAGCCAACTACTGACGGGCGAGGATTAATTTGTTAACTCGGCGATATTGCATAGTGCATTCGTCCTCATTTGCGGAAAAGCTGTTCAAACACCACTTAGTGGGTTTTCGATTAAATGCCTGCGGTTCTAATAAAATAAATCAAGTAATTGTGAAAGTACTTGCATGCAGTTTTGTGTAATATTTTTCAATTAATAACAGAATTATTATAAATAATTATCATGAGAAGAATGTTATAATTCATTTGACCCAAATGTAAGACCATGACGTAAAGTTTTTCAACGCTAAAGCAACGTGATCCGGAACTAGCGCTGATGAATTTTCTGTCGACGCAACTAAACGATGGCTTAACGAGATGAAACTGCTGAATTTCAAGGGAAACAGAAAATATTAATTCCAATGATATCGAAGTGAAAGAGAATAATTCTCATTTGCAATTCATGTGCCCAGTTATTTTCCGCAGAGACAGAGAGCGGGTATTTTTGCTCGCTGCTGTCCGCGCTGTATGGAAGCGAACCATTTTGTTTTTGGAGAAGCTTTTCTAACAACCAACAGGGATCAGATCCAACTTATTGAATTTCATTTAGAAAATTGAAATTCGCTAGAGTCGCCAGAAAACAGCTGCGAAACCGTTCGTAGCGATAGTGACGACGAATGAATTAATTTTCGTCGCTGAAATGATCGCCAAGATAGCTTTGGTTTTTTATTCAATGATAAACCATTGTAATCGTCCAAGAAATTTTTTTTCTGACTTCCCGCCAAATTTGGAACGGAATTTGGGCGTTTTTTTTCGGTCGTCATTTGGATGAGGCCGATTAGCTTCCTGACAATGCCGGATGGAAGTCTTTAAGCCGAAGGATCGCTAGCCATAACGGAAAATTCGAATGGCTCGGAATTACGCTTGTTAGAGGAGAAATAAGCCAGTCTCAAGATGACAAAATGCTTCCAGCTTTATTGAATTCAATTGAAACAGCCTTGAGTAAGAAGACGACGTTTTGCGAGAGCTTCAGTTCACACCGACCGACGAACAGACCTAGTTTAACGCTGCGGGAGAGGCAATGATTAACTACAATATTAATGGACCATCGCTGTCCTCTTCAAATCCGCCATCACAATGTTCTTTCGCCTCCCGAGCAATTAAAGAAATGGCTTTGTTACCAGCTTCTCTCACTAATTGTACCTAATCAACCATCTGCCTTCAAAGCATTCACGTTCCATTTTCACGAATTAATAGTCGACAGACGGACAGACTCGACGTCAGCAGAAGGGAAGAAACCGAGGATGTTGAAGGAGTGAGAGGTGATGTGGCAGGGCCTGAATAAATTTTCTTCTTAAAGCAGCAAAAAGGAAAGACTTTGCCCTCTAATTTCAATTCCGCGTCACGGGCCGGAGCTAGCGGGTAAAAACGCTGCCTGTTGTCAAAAGATAGACGAGATTTTAGGGTCCCAATTATATTTTTCTTGCGGCCAAGTTTAGGAATGAAAATGTAGCTGTAATTAAGACGGCTGAAAAGTTCGTTGGAATCGTACATTGGCTATATGAATTATGAATGCTCGATTGCTAGCTCTTGAGATTAACTAGTAATTCATTTGGCTGTCGGTTTATCCTCTATAAATATTATATTAAGAGGTTACGGACCCAAGAACAACCTACAAAGACTTGAGAGCTGTAATTCTAAAGTACATAACTAATACATTTGGTAATAAATGTGGCGCAAATAGCTTAGAACCAGCATCCTTCTATGGTATTATTTCATGGTTTATTAAAAGTAAAGTTTGCGCGTACTACTCAAGGAAATTTTCCCATACCTGTTGCCGATTGGAACTTAGTTTTTAACATTCATAAGTAATTTAGTTACGAATTTTGTTTTGCTATTTTCTGTTTACAGAGCCATCGGTGTTAACGGCATATTAACATTGCTATGTTTTCAACCGTACCGATGCGTGATAATTTGAAAAATAAATACTTACAATGGTTGTTTATTAATAATAATAAACCCTCAAAATTCAAGTCAGTGACAAACGTGCTTGAAATGGTGAGAAAAGCTTCATCTTAAATTTCAAAGTCTCTAAAGAACTCAAGATGAGAATCGTGAAAATAGCAGTGTGAAAAATTCACGTTCTCTCCACTCGTTTCGCATTTAGAGCCGTTCAGCAGTAATGGGATCGGTGTCAAATTAATAGGAGCTTAGAACACCCTGTCAGAGAGCTACTCTACCGAGCTGAAATGTGATGTGATGCGCTAAGAGCTTCAAGATCTTTTATTGAGAAAAGTCGACCTCCCGCAGCACATCGCGTTCTTTAATAATTCAAACGATCCACCTAAGGATCTGCTGTTTCTCCGCTCTCCTTATCCCCATTTCCTTCTTGGTAGCTGGTGAAGTAAAGAGGTGACAAGAGACAAATTACCTTGACTCTTAAAGGTAAACAGAGCAAGAAAAATACGGTTGAAACTTGGTCGCAAAAATGTGACAAGCCGAGGCTTTGCTAGAAAAATGCTGACCCCCATCATTGTTCCGTCTTTAACGCGAGAGGCCATCAGAACGCTAATTTGGCCGTAATTTATTTATGCTGGATTTTTCTCTCAAGCGTATTCAAGAATAATAGAGTTATTCAGGCCCGGATTAGCAACTATTTACGCCCTAGGCCAGAGTTCTACATTACGCCCCCTCCCAGCAGACGTTCGGGGGGTATATATATTATATAGTATATATATATTATAGGTATAGGTAGGTATTAGTAGTTAATTATTTGTGTATGGAGAGTGGGAGTCTATAGGTCTTTTTATAGTACGTAGTACTTAGTAGTAGTTGCTATAATTTGGTATGTAGTTGGTGGTGTTTGAATGTACTTTGTCTCATGAAGTATTGGGTTTTTCAACTAGAGCAAAGTTGTAGCAGAATTAGACGTAACAACTTCAAGTTTTCCAAGATTTGTAACTTGCACAGTGGATAACTCAAACAAAAAGTCGTCAATTCAGATGTTTGAATATCCCAAAAGATAGGTAATTTAACTGTCCACATTTTCCCAATGTAATGTACCTATCCATTTTTCAACCGTTTTTGCGTTATTCTACAATAATAGTGGAATATACACGAAAAAATCACTTTTTTCAACTTTAAACGTTATTTTCATCTATTTAGTGCGTAAGAAACAAAGAATGAACCATATATTATTGATATACACATCATCAACTATCATTATGCTGAATTTGAGCGAAATCCATTGCAAAAATTTTTTCGCGAAAAATCCAAGGGGTACCCCTGCGATTTTTTTCAACCGATCAGTTACCGAATTTTTACTCCTCTCTCAATACAGATAAAAATCTGAAATTTTCAGGGAAGTTGTGTCTTACCAAGATGTATTTTTGTGATTTTTTTTATTTCTCGGAAAAATCTGCAAGTGGTCCAAAAAAATCGGTTTTTGAAAGCTCAAAAATTGGACTTTAACCGTGCTTTTCGGGGTCAAAATAAATGCGAATCAATTGTTTTATTATGCAGGAGTCTTCATGTGAACGCCTTACATACGTACATAGCAAAAAATTTGGTGAAAAAAATCTAAACAGAGCCAGAGAAATTATTTTCCGTAAATCGAGTTTTTCGCCGGCCGAGATTTCAGCATCGGTAATAGTGAAAAATTGAATTTTCGTTTTTGAGCGATTTTGAATGCTATTCTTATAGGAAATTTAACGCTGAATCCGAATATGACGTCAAAACGGCGGAAATTTCACGACAACTATCAGTTTTTCCAGTTTAATACTACGCCACTCCTACGTTTTTCAACTTTGAAATTCCGTTGCTAATACTTGCAGTGCTGTTAAATTTTAATTAGTTAATGATTCCTACAGGAAATTAGACGTAGAATTCGAATTTAAAGTGAAAACAAACAAAATCGAACAATTATTAATATTTTTCGAATTTTTTTCGATTTTCATACTTTTGAAGTTTCAACTTAGGGATTTTTTTCGTCACGTTCCCGAAATGGGAACGATTAGGTGCTGTGGAAGAAAATGAAGGAAATTTAACGTAGAATCGATTAAAAATGGATAGGATTTCGCTCACTTCGTTCGGCCACCCCCCACCTACATTTCACTTATCTTTCCAGGCAGCGCCAGACGCTCGCTACTGACGCTCGTCTAGGAAAATAAAAATAATATAAATTTTTTTGCCATCCCTTGCCCTGCGACCCCCGCAAGCTTGCGCCCTAGACCATGGCCTAGGTTGGCCTTATGGGTAATCCGGGCCTGGAGTTATTATCATGTGGCTGATCTGCGTTAATGTGAGGCACCCTAGGAATCGATAATTTATTTCTCAAAAATTTTAGGCGAGTACATCAAGTAAAATCAGGATATTTAATCGAACTTTTTCAGAGTTGAAAAACAGTGCAAAATCATGCACCACACTTGATGTCTATCTGTATGCCGGTTTTGGGGGGGCCTAAAGCTGGGCACTTGGCCGCCGAAAAATTAATTGATAAAAAACTTGTTGAAACACTTTGTAGGATTCCGAATCTGAAATAAAAATGGGGCCTTTGAAAAAATAAAAACTATATTCATTCCGCTCGGAGGATTGTATAGGGAATTTAGTGAAGTGGAGGAAAAAAGGGAGAGGATCTTGGTTGGTTGCCCTTAAAGAAAAAACGGTTTCTGCTTTCAGCTTTCTACTCTTCAAAAATAATATAGAAAATCATCCCCCCCCCATCGCGCAGGACATGGTCCTTTGGTTCGGGGAAAATTCCTTTATGAAGATATGTATTTATTTTATTATGTTAACTTTTCAAATGGTATAAATCTATATTCATTCTTTCATCATTATGATGTTATCGTGCATGAAGGTATGGCAGGAGTGGTTTTCAATTAAATTACCATTGCAAATCAACCCCATGGTATCACGAGTCGTTTTATAATCGTTTGTTAATTGTCTTTTTGTGGGAAGAAATTTTATGGAGAGGACGTTTAGTGAAATGAAGGTTCAAGGAGCTGAAGAAACGTATAACGGATACTGTAAGAGCTCACGTGCACGATGGTGAATAAAATCTTCTCTTCTTTCCACAGTAATGTCGTGTATTGAAGAGAATAAATTGTTTCCCCCCTAATTTTCTGAAGCTTCTTGCACGAAATGAAGCCACGCTTTAATTGCACCCCCATTCTAGTGAAAACACGCAATTTCTACACAGAAATTCGCCCGGGCCAGAGTGGCACTAGAAAACATTGAAAGGACGAGATATAGTGGAAAAAGTCTCTCGGTTGGAAATGCAATGAATAGAAATGAGAACATCATTGAGTCGAGCTAGCTTGAAGCTCAACCTCATTTTACAGTCGCAAGAACGGTAACATGGGTTTCTTTCAGTATATATCTAGTTTTCAGCTGAAATTGCCTTACTGCACCGAGAGTGGTTGACAGCACCAGTGAGATTCTGTTGTTACAATTCTTGACAATTTTAGCCTCCTTTGGTACTCTTGGTATAGAAGAGTTGAACAGGATTGTAGGTATACGATAGTACATAGGTGGACTACAATGCTCGCTTTTTGGCATCGTAAAAAAAATATATGCAGGGTGTAATTTTTTTCTCTCAAAATATTCAACGTATTCTGTTTGGACAGTACTGTTTGATCCTTTTAAGACTTAAAAGCACAACATAATACATTCAGACAACTCATCTGATTATTATCCATCCGTTAGATTTATACCGGTTGACCGTACCGGATTTTTCTCCTTGAACTTTTCCGGCCAACGATACTAAGTCGAAACGATTCAGTTCGTTCGACCGTTCCCACATTGCGTACGGCAAGTGGAACTAATTACACGTCGCCAAAAAACCGCTGAAAACTCGGTTAAAAAAAAAACGGGAGTAAGTTATTCGAAGCACTCTGATATTCATTTTGGATTCAGTCCAATTTTCACGGAGTTGAGAAATGGTTCTTCATTTAAAAAATCCTAGCGCCCGGCACTACCAAATGATAACTCAGCCGGATTATTTTCTCTCGTCTTTCTTCGCTTATTTATTTATCCAGGAATGAAGGAAAAAGTGGTCGTGTCTTCACAAAGCGGACAACATTCCTCTAATGCGCAGGGTTAATAACGCAGGCTGGAATGGGGGTAGGTTGTGAAAAGAAAACCCCATTGAATATAAATCTTCGTAAACAAGAAATCCGAACGATCAATGGGAAACGGAAAAAATAAAGTAGAGTTAAGAAAAGGGACGATGTAAAAGATAAATTGCTTGGGACCGAAGTAATTTGCATAAATTGCTGACGTCGAAGGAAAGTAAGATCGATTATTCAAACAGTGAAAAATTATCGTTCAATTATATTCGAACGAAATATTCGGTTGCACAGTACAGCCACAAATTCACCGATTGTACAATGTGACTGGACTTGTGGAACTTTTGTAACCACAAAAAGGTTTCGAAATTCACTTTTTTCAATGAGGGTAATTTAAATGATTATCTCAAACTTTGCTCGATTTATTAGACCCAAAAATGAATCATTTGTAAGACTTCGAGTTAAAGCGCTTAGCTTATCTTTTTAATCTTTCCTCGTGATAAGAACTATCCTATCACGTCTCAAAATTTAGATTTTAAACAATTTTCCCAAGCTATTATTTCGAAATTCTACTCAATATGACCCACAGAGAAATCAATGACATCCTGCTCGTTTACCTAATAGGCTGATATCGAATGCCGATGCTGAACTATTAGATCAAATTCCAATATACTCCGATTGTCGGTGTATGTACTATGGTTATGTACACTCGCCTATATCCACAATGGCCACGATCTGGCGCTTAGCTTCCTGCGTCGGCTCATTAACGTGACGATGGGCTCTTTGCTAATTGCATCATCCATCGACTGAGTACGGTACCGTCTACGACACGTAACAAACGGAGCTGCCCCCGCTTCCTGCATGTTTCCGAGTTGGTTTGAAGCGTTTACACAACTCAGAGCGTGGACATTAGTAATTTCAATTCGGTCAGACGATTAATGACCGCGTGAGCTTGTTACGTTAGAGGTCGTTTACTTTGAACTGTAATAACCGTGTTGCACATTTTAGAACTACCGAGGTCATCCTATTCATCCGAGTGGAAGCACAATTCAAAGAGACTCTTGCCATCTTCGGATGGGAAGGAATCGTTTTTGGCATACATTTCCGTCGTTGACGAAAATCCTCATGTGCTTCATTCAAAATGTCCAATAAGAAAAAATCAATCGAAGGATAAAGCTCGAAGGAATAAAGAAGAAAATAAAAGGTCCCTACGTGCGTTTTAAAATTGTCATTCTACCTAAAAAAATCGCCTTTTCAAATTCTGATCTCATAAATCGCAACTTTTGTTGGATCGAAACTCGCAAGATAAATGGTTACTAAAGACCGTAGATGATGACCACTACCATTAGTTAAGAGAACTATTATGGATCTTTGGAAAAGTATTATCGAAATCACGCATCACAATGTTTCTAGAACCAAGTGAACTGTACCATGTCACTTCTTATCGGTCGAATGATGCCTTAGTAGCGAAAAGTGTTCGATTTTCCTCCCTCGGAAATTGTGTTATGCAAATTCGAGCCAAAGAGTTTCCCCTTCGTTTTCTCAAGCGATTCCAAGTGCAAGCGGAAGTGCTGTGGTGGAAATGGCGAGGTAAACGAAGAGCCATGCGAAAAATGACAGCTCCTGAAAACGTATTTGCGTGCAGGAAGTTTCTATTGCCGTCATCCTATCACCATGAATTTTACCAGGGGGAAAACTCTCATGTATATTAATGCTCGTAAAAAGTGAAACAGTTGATTTTGCTTATACAAGTAAAATTTTAATTCCAGCACACGGTAACAATTTTCAAGTTCTCTATTCATTCAATTTCTATTTTTTTTATTATTATTTTATTTTTAATTCAAGGTGCTACACGAAAATAGGTTGTTTTAAGCCAAAGCTTTTGCTAGTTGAACTTATTGCGAGGGATCTAGATTACCAGTGACACTAATTGCAAAGTTAGTTTGTAGTAAGGCATTTACGGTCGCAGTTTATGCAAAAGATTTCCAAAATAACAACTTTTTTAAGTAATCCTAGGTAGGTAAATAGTTCTGTATAAAATAAAAAGAAATTTTTCGGTAACGTCTGTCGAAAAAATCAGAATTTTTTTCAACGGATTTACCAACCGTTTGAGAGATCCTGATGTAATGACTCCGGTGTTTTCAAATGAGAAATATTCAATTCCGAAGCGTTTCGGCTTTCTCGGAAGCCCCGTTCGGTTAAATGGCAATCGAAAAAACGCAGTTTTATCGACAGACAAATTGCCAGTCGAGACTGTAAACCGGTTTGATACGGGACTGATGGACTGTAACCCAATGAAAGCCGAGAACACGATTCTGACATTAATGAATACGATTGTTGAATAAGGTCGAGGCGCGCTCGAATGGAGACAATGAATCGACAACCGGCGGACCCTTAGCCATCCGAACTGGTGCGTTTCAACTCGACCGAATTCGACCCCGATTACCAATATTGAAAATCCCATTTCCTGCCCATCACGAGGCTTCGATAGAGTGGCAATTCGGGATTAAAGCCTAGGGAACGAAGGGTAGTGAGGCTAACCGGGGGAGGACGCTGTCAAGCGTTTTATTCATTTCGGCGGTTCGATTGTTATAAAACTTAACGCTCCACTGTACGCAGCCATGAGCTGAAAGCGGACGCCATTTCTGTTCTAAAGTACCGAGCTTTTTGAAACAATTTATAGCGCAATGAATGCAAAGGAAGAAATTGTACGCCTATTTGACTGATTAAAAAAATATTACTTTTCAAGTGAAATATTCTATTTTTTCTCTCAAAATAATAAAAGATGAAGCCAAATTAATATCTTGTAACAGCATTTGACGAGTTCTCCAACGAGAATATGCGATGAGAAAAGGCCCAAATGTGCAATGTGTGTTCGAAAATGTATCAATTTTCGAATTAAAAAATGCCAATGAAAATACTGCTTGGCTCGCTTTTCGATTGTTTGACGATTCTGTTTCAATATCGTTCCCCATCAATAACATAGTGCGGGAATGAAATAAATTGCATTTTGCATTTCTGGAACGAATAATTCAGCGTTGCCGACGATGGAACCGATTTCATTATCGAATTGCCTTCGGCCTTCGTGATTGAATTATCGATAACATCGGAACGTTTCTCTACACCCAATCACAATGTGAAACGATTGGCTGTAAGCTGTACGTTTGTTCCCCTCGGGCGAATCGCTTAACGTAATATTCCTTATTGTCGTGAAGGCACTTGAATCGAATCGTCAGTGAAATAAAATTAGAACGCATTCATAATAGACGGAGCCCTTATGTTAGGGGTTCCATAATGTTGCTTCTAGTTCATACGCGATTTCATAAAGAATAATGAATGAATCATATTATTCCTTCTTCAGAAAAAGAGTATAATTTTTTCCTTCCCCTTGTCGTTGCACTTTTTGATGCCCAGGAGAAGTGAAGGGGAGAAAACCAATTCTTTATTTACTGGTCGGGCACTTTCGCCCGTACGGGCAGCAAATAAAGGCTCTTCGAGAAGAAGATTCGATTGGTTTTTCTCCCCTTCACTCACCTTCCTGGACATAATTTTTTTGTTTATTGTTCTTATTGTTCTCGCAATTGGTGATACGTTATTGTAGTGATGAGGAGAAAAACTAGTCAACTCGTTTTCCGGTTTTTTTTTTTTAACTAATTTGTTTTTAGCTAATTTATTTATTTCATTTTATTTTTAATTTTATTTATTTTTTGTTTTTGGCTGGTCGAGCACATTTAAGCAATCTTCTAAGTGATGTGGTTATAATATTAAATATTGTTTCCGCAATGTGGCAATTTCGTAGTAGAAATTTCAATCTAACACATGGTTTGGAATGATGTTTAATATCGAAAAGAAATCGGAAAATTTAACTTAAGGAATGGAAAACGCTCATCAGAAAAATGAGCCTCTGCTGGATCTTCAAACTTTAGATAAGCGATAAGAAACTGAGTTGCGCAGTTTATGAAGGATAACTTGTACAAGTTTCCGCGTCGGAAGTTTAAGCGTCGAAAGGTGTTGGCCTGAGAAAACAACGATATTTCCTCGCCGGAGACTTCTCCCGCTTTCCTTCGTCGCCGAGTTCTCTAACACAATATTCTTAACCCGTGGCATATTTGGCATGGAAAGCGGCTGGTGTTGAACGGGGAAAAATCATGAATTTTGAAAATACGACTCTCATTTTGAACCTGTTTCAGGTAGAACTCGACTTTGCCCTCAGCTTCTTTTGTTCGCCTAGCTTCTCTTCTCTCCGTGTATGAATATTGAAGAGTAACCGGGGCAAACGTGAATGCCCCAGTTGAACTCAAAGTAGAAAAAGCGAAAACGCCTACCCAACTTTTTACTCTCGAAAATCCAAGAAGACAACCGAAATACATAGCTGGGCAGTTCCAAAGATATTAATCTTCTTGGTTGAGTCGTCGCATCTCTCATCGTACTGGGTTGGTGAGGGGGAGAAGAACTAGGCGACTTGTTCTCCGATTTTTTATTTACTGGCCGAGTACTTTCGCCCCTTCGGGCATCCTCAGGGCGATGTGGAACCATAGGTTACCACAGCCCTGGCTGTGGTAACCTATGGTTCCACATCGCCCTGAGGATGCCCGAAGGGGCGAAAGTACTCGGCCAGTAAATAAAAAATCGGAGAACAAGTCGCCTAGTTCTTCTCCCCCTCACCAACCCAGTACGAAAGATATTAATGCTGCTGTTACGAAAGTTAAAGGGTATATTTACTATAATTAATTTTTAAAACAGCTGAGTTCACATTCTAACGGAAAACGCGGAAACGGAAAATTGGATCTGATTGGTCGAAGTAAAGCGGACGAGTGTTTAAGTCCGACCATTCCGTAGTCCGGTCATCATGTTTCCATATTTTTTGTCGCAATGTGAAGAAAGCTATTTTTGCGCGTTGATGAAATATTTTACTGCTTGGTTAAGGGGAATTTTTTCGCAACTCATTTTCCAAATATATTTCTGCTTTCGCTCATCGCCGCATCGTCGGCGTTTCTTCCAACTTTAGGAACGCTACATCGAAAAACTCAGTGTTGCAAGACGTTCTATAAAACTCTCACGTACGAACAATACAATGCTGTTTTAGCTGTGCCGATTAGTGTGGAAAACTCTTTCGGACCAAAGAAAACATCATTTTTACGAGTTTGTAAAACAACCGAAAAGAAAAAACAAGGCGTTCGTGTTCTTTTCCTAAGCACGGAAAACTCGTATTGGAAAAACGTGCGATCATCTCTTTGGCTGTTCGAGGCTTGAAAGTGCGAAAGAGCTCAATGCGCGGACGGCAGTAATCCGGCAAACTTTGCCCTGTTACACTTCGTTCAACTTGTTCGGAAAATCACTTTTCTTGTGCACGGTCGCTCAAAGTTCGACGCTGTTTCGACTAGGCACCTACTTTTCAAACTCGGAAGTAACATCTCTCTCGCTCATTTCCACGGCCGATATTGGCTGAACTCATCGAACTCCAACGTCAGAACACTTTAAGAATAGCCCCTGAATAACAGGCCAATTTAACGCTTTCCGTCACGAAGGTTCTCCAAATGATCCAACTACTGTGTGTTCTAGATTCATCGAAAATTAAATTTGTTTTAAAGAGAATGATGGATTATCGCGTTCACCGACAGGCTCGATGACCGAATTCGAATTCGGGAAACGGTCCCGCGTTGCCTCCACCAGCATCTCTCTAGCAATGAAGAATATTCGACTTTCGGTTTCAAAATCCGTTCCTTAGGTTAAAAAAGAATTTACTATAAAAGACAAAAATAAAATAAACAAAAATACTGTTAAAATTAGCACTGATTTTTCAATATATATAGGTATATATATTTTTTTTTCAAGATAAATGGTACTGTGTCATTAGATAGAAGAAAGGATGATTTCACTTCCATGTTCGCATACCTAGTGATTGCCCGAAAAGTCGAATTCGGAACGGAGGTGAATTCGGAAAGAATGCTTAGTACTACACTTGAAAACACTTCTGAATAAGTGTCTGTGTGTCCATCTTTCCGAGGTCAAAAAGTGACAAGTTCCAGTCTCTGTAAAATTGAATGAAATTCAAAGCAATTTTCAGAAAATGTTTTCCAAGTTAGGGTGCAAAATTAGACGTTTCCGGATTTTGGATAACACACAATACTTCAGATATATTCAGGTTCAAAGTTTTTTTTCGATTATGATTTTCACAGTATTTATGAACAGTTGAGGCCTCAAAACGTGGAGGCCTCGTTGTGGAGATGATGACGCTTGATTTTTTATCAATGGGCTCACACACTGTACTTCCCCAGTATGGCCTTTTTTCGCCATTTCATTAGGGAGTATTATGTCATTGATTATCACAGGCTATCAAAATTGATAAATTAGTGAATGGCGCTTTATTTTAATCGTTAGTGTCACACAAGGTAAATCCACGTCATTCGCATTTTTTGATATTTGATTATTTTTTTCTTCATTGGTCCTCTTGTTGTTAAAAGCTTCCATTTCATAGAACCTTTACTGTATTGTTTAGCTCACACACCGTACCGCGTTATTGACTTAATTCGTGCATGTTTCGGTTTTTTTTTGTTGGCCTTTGAATGACTTTTGAGTGGCTTTTGATGGCCTCTATTTTATATATTTGGTCATAACTGTTTGCCGACACAAACATAATTATATGGAACTACTGCGTTATTTATGAACATCACTGGATTAACTAATGTACTTATCATACTAACTTACTTTCAACCGGATGCAATGAACGGCCTAAAGAGCCCGTTCGCCCGATTGCATCCCGATCGTTATTCCTTGATATTTTATCGGGCTTTTATTCCAAATTCCATAGTTCGGTTTGAATAATTTTTCCCAACATCCTTTGTAGAGACCTGAATTGGTGATGTCTCTGGTGAAATCAAATCACTGCAAGTTTCACCATCGTGCACACCAGTTATTCAGCGGTTTGAATAATTATGTATTTTCAGAATTCAAAAAGGAGAGCCAAACCGTTTCACGCTAGTGATGATATCACAATGCTCAAATTGGGTTTTTTATTATTCGTAAACTGTACTGTAAGTATAGAAGGAAAAATTTTCCGCACGGTCATAAATTTTATATGCTTTTGTTAATAATTGACGGCGCCCCAGATTTCTTCGCGCATTTATATTTCAAACGAGTTCATTGCGAAATTACCATCCTATTGTACTGTATTATTCTCGCATGATTATGTATCATAATGATTTTCCGCATAAATTTGTTAAATATACCAACGATTTTTCTGTACGTCTTTTTATACGATTTTGAATACATAATATATGTCTACATTTTCCATTCTAATTAAACTATATACGTGATTTTGTAATGTGTTATCTGTTTACCTTCGACTACGCAAGAGATGAAAATTATTCCTGATGCGATCCACATTTTCAATGAGCACAATCACCTTTCAATCACCATCACACGTACGGTCGCGATTTTTCTCGAGTGACTCATCAATTTGTTCAATAGGTACCGAATCCGTTTACATTCGCTCCCAACCACCGGGGAAAAAATGTATAAATAGAAAGGAACTGCTATTCCGAACGTTTGGGATTGCTTTTGAACGCAACGCGTGTTCCTTTGACCGGAAAATTGACCGTTCTTTTGGCAGATGGCGCGCTTCCTTCAACCTCACTGAGGACACTGCCGGTCTCTCCTCCCCCTCGCCTACTTGCAAAGCGCATGGCTCCTGCGACTCCCAACCCCCCAAGCGAATCAACTTGGGGAAGAAAGCCATCGTACACGACCCTCAATTGCCTTATTTGATTGCCCGTGTTTATCTTGAAGATCCTGTGTATCTAATGAAAATTTCACACCAAACGCCAAGCGGTTTGCCCACTCTAGTGATACGATACCTTAATTTTTACCAATCTATAATTTTTAAGCCAACGTAGAAAAAGATAGGATTTCTACATTTTCATGGGTTACAGAGAATGCTCATTGAAAATTATGGGTACTGTTTATTTTGCTCTTGAATTTCGGAAGCCCATGATCTAAAATTGGATTTATGATAGGAGAAGTGAATTGTAGTCGTATATAAACTGAGTCCTTGATTTATGGCAACGATTCAACAGTTACCTAATAATAAAACCGACAAAGAAAATTTTCTATTTAATTTTGAATTTTTGTAGAAATAACTGTAAGTCGAATCCAGGCAGCTAGTGAAAAGGTTAGCCGTGGTATTATTTTCCTTCATAATTCTCTACAAACTACATGAACTTCATCAAGATAAACCACTATGTATCAGAAGAGGCTTTGTCAATCGCTAAATAGGTATCCCCTCTATTAAGCATAATATACGAGATTGAATTACCGTGTCCTCCAAGAGTACGCTATGCAGGAACGAAGAGGACGTGGGGTTGGAGAACTTGTATCAATAAACCCATGAGCTGAGAGGTAGAGAATAGAATCCAATTCAGAGATAACTTCTCCCTGTTGTGCTAAATTTATAGAGCTCCCATTAGTTCGAATGAGACTCGCCATGAATGGGGCTGTTCTTGAAGATTAATTCCGTGCAAATGACTATGGATTTTGTTTTGGACGTGGAATCGCAATAGTCGAAATAATTCAGTCTTCGTCCTAATAAAAATTAAATGAAAACGAATACATGGATTCTCATCTCATAAAACATCATTCGAGGACAGTTTTCGTTCTCAGTGTAGTAAGACAGGGAACAATCCAGCTTAATTATTCAGATTCGAACTGAATAGCCCTCTTGCTTTGTTTATAATTCAGTTATTTCCCTTCTGTTTGAAAAAAATGAAAGGGAAACTCAAGGTTTTCTCAAATTCCTCGTCGAGATCGTTTTGTGGTGCTGCAGTTTATAATTTCGAATATCAGATCTCCAACTCTTAAATGAACTTGTCTCTCAGTGTTTAGAAAGAACTCATCGGAGGCGTCCTAATTTCGAGACGGTAATAAATCACCTCCGTTCTCAAGATCGAACGGAATCTCTCAGAAAAAGAGATGAGGTCGCGAACGAATCAAGGAACAAACGGACGAAAAGAAATGGAACGAAGAGAGAAAACAAAATCTCGATGAAATAGCGTTAGGAGCTCAATCGGTCGAGAACTGATTCGTTTCTGACCTGTTTCCTTATCTGCTATTTGAAGGCGGCGCAGGAGAACGCTGCTAGAAAACGTAGAAGAAAAGACAAGCCCTATTCAAGGCTGCTAATTTATCTTGTTGCCGCCAAACAACCACTCACCTTGCCAAACTGATCGTTTTTAACAATTCCCTAGCTAAATTGATCGACTTTACCTATATACCTCGACGGTTCAGGGTTGGTCGGACTATTTATTCGCCCTCACAACCGAACTATTTAATATTCACAGCGAAAGTGTTGACCGGAAAAACGTTTCCGTTTCCGCCCTATAAGAAGTGTTTCGTTGCAAATATAATTAATCTAATTGGATTTCGAGCTGTTCAAAGCTCCTGAGTGAGATAAATTTTCGAGTTTCTTTCTTATTTCAACGATAGTGATCATTTAACGGATTCAATGAGGCAAGGTGCCAAGATTTGCAGGACTGTAGAAACTATTCTAAAGTTTTATTGACAGAAGGAGTCATTTACTCATGGCCCCTGCATAAAGGAATTTTGAACCTCTGGCCCAGATAATACCCAACAGCTTTCATGCGAGATTTGCGGAAGCAGAGTAGTATTCACGGCTCGCCTTGTAGAACCCAAGAATTAATTGATTATTTTAGTTCAAAACAGTTAGAATCGGTTCATCCATTCGATAGATAGACAGACAGATTGACAGACCAGGTTTTTCTACACGCGTAAACTATATTTTTCAATAGATGTAAACAGTGTCCAGCATCCCCAAAATACTGAGTCAACTGAATCCACAACTGGAAACGAATTTTTCTGGACTTTGTCATAATATGCGCCTGAAATGAGCATGGCATATTAAGTCAACATTATGATTTTACATCTGATGGCATACTTATTTACTACGTGTTTCATCTATCATCCGTTTTTCCACCTTCAGATGCGCAACAATCCTTGCATGTTTATTTGTAGAGAAAATAGGAACTCAAGGCGATAACTCACTAATTATCTGAAATGGAGCCTTGGGGACACTATTGTCGAAACTGTCAACGTGTATATGTGTTGTACAATGTTGTATGTCTCGTGTGTTGTGAAGGTGAACTAAGCTCGTAAATGGGCGCAGAGAAGGGGGTTCGAGTCCATACGTTGGAGGCCAGTCAGGAAATTGTCCCTTAGGGTCCAAGACGGCGCTGAGCCTCCATTGGGCGATAGAACAAGAGAAACAGAAGTAGCAGAGCAGACAAGGTAGAGTAGCCTCGAATGGTGCCAAAAGGAATGAAGTACAAAGTCCGGCCTTCTACGGACCCTGCCACGATAAATAAGGAAAAGGCTGGAGAGGGAGCCTTCGTGTCCTCCTCCTTCTAACCTTCTTATCGCAGTTTTAGTTTTATTGCTCCTAATTCCGGAGGGTCTTCCTCCTTCGCCTAACCCACGTCTTGACCCAGTTGGCTTTTCCTCTGGTCCCTTCGAGAGCATCTCGGTCCCTCTCCATCTCGGTTCGCATCCCAGGATAACCTCTCACTATACGTTGAACTAACCGTACCAATACCATCTATGCCACACGATTCCAATCCCTCGCCTGCTCTGCACGGAACGCGCCAGGGAGGCGATTGCCTTGAATAATGAATTCAGGCTTTCCTTCGCCTACTTAATGTCTCAATTCTAGTCCATTTTCACCGGTGGATACCCACGATAAAAGTGATCCCACACTTCTCAATTTGCTGGGAGCCGAGAGGTTTCTTTCGGCCGATTTTTCTCGTTTAACACCGGATCGTTTTTTAAATTAAATTTTATCGACCAGTGTGCTTTTTTGTGTTTTTTCCTGTTTAAAAAATAGATAACATTCTATCATCATTAACAAACTAACACGCTTTGCTGTTTTTTAATTTCTCAAACATGCTTCAGCATTTAATCTTTGCATTGTATGTAATTCATTGCGTTCGTAAAGATAGATAGGTATTTAATCATTGAATCATAAATTAATCGTCAAACATGTGGATATACCCAGAGGATGCTCGAACTGGCAAAAGTGCTCGGCCAGTCATTAAAAGTTTAGGGAATGAGTCGCCTGGTTTTCTCCGCCTCAACACAACAACCCAGTAATTCTGTCAACGACTGTTTACACATAATAATATCGAGTATGTTGTATTATGGCAGAGTTTTTGTTGTATTATGGCAGTTTTCCAATCCTGGCCAAGTAGTCATCATGCTCGGGCTTCTCTTGCGAGTAGTTTGTCTTTGTTCAAGAGTTGGCTTTCGTTTGATGAGGATTAGAACGGATACTAGTCCTTACGGCTGCTCGTAATAGAACCGCTCTGACGGTCGATTGGCCGCAACGCAACCACTCGCGTTCGAAGGATTTCGAATGAAGAGAGCTTGGCTCTGTCTGCTGTTGCTACTGTGATTGACCAAGGAACCTTTGGTTACGAAGGATTTGAGGTGGATAGAATAATCTGGCCTCCCAGAAGGATCTGAGCTTGGAGGGACGGGGTCTGTGAGATTCTCTTATCTTAGGGATTAGCACGTCCTCAGCTCGAGAGGCTAGTGAGAGAACAGTGGCCAGCAAACGTCTAACCAAACCAGCGGCTGGCTTTTATTAGCCCTGAACCCTCTAGACGTCTGAAAATACATGGAAGCTGCGAAATTTCGGATCGAGTTGATACAAACGCCTTCACAGTTTTCATGTTTGTACAATCTAAACGGCCAACTGAAAACTGCTGAATGAAAACAAATATAAAATTGAAAATTAAAAAAAATCCTGTATACGTTCATCAGTTCAATAACTACCCTATGACGCGACGTCGACTTCATCATAATGCTTCAGTTTTGAAATTATTACAATTTAGTGTACTTTGGGAACAAAAGTTTGGACTTCAATATTAACAGAAAATGAAAGTATCATAAAAATCTATATATTATATTGACATAATGGAATTATCTCCACTACGAAATTTCCCTGGATAATTTTTTCAAAGAAGATGGTGTTCTTTCCGAGTCGACATTGGAAAAAAACTGATAATCTCATGGACTCGAGTGATTTGCGTCCGTATATACTTTCTGGGAAATCATTGAACATCAAGGGTAAATTTTTCGTACCTACTTCGGAACTCGGCTAAGGGTTGAACGACTCGGCTGATGCCTATTCAAATATGTTTTCAATGAAGACAGCAAAATTACTCTCGGAGATATTCAACGTTCTATTATACTTGAGCATATTATAAAACTTCTTGCTAATTTTCTTTCTACGTTTTTATCTTCCCTCGACTCCCCTTGAGATTCATCCTGAGGGAAATTAATCTCTTTCATTAAATATTGCTCAGCGTTCAACTCTTTGGTTCGAGAGAAGTAATAAGTGCTGAAGTTTTTTTCGCTTCTGTTCCCATTTCATGCTCTTCTCTCTGGCTTTCCTTGGTTTTCGAAGACCCTTAGCTTGCTCTGCGCTTCATTCGGGGGAAATGGAATTAATACAATATGCAGCTCTTTCCACCGTAGCCGGCGATATTATAGCAATGTTTCCACGCTCGTCCATGGTCTTTCGCTTCGACCGCTCGCTCGAAATCTGAACTGAACAGAACTTGAAATGAATTAGACTCGAGAGTAAAAGCGTTGTGCCAGTTGAGAGGAAAGTTGAACTGTAGAGCGTCAGCGGGTGTTTGATTGTGAACACTATTCATCTGACCGGCGAACAAATGGCTTTTCAAGATGCAAATAATACTTACGAGAGAGTTTCACAGTGTTGCAAAGCCTACGATGCATTTTCAGAGCGAAAATTTAAGCCGAATACGGTGATGATTATTTTGCAATCGTCAATCAGGGTCTATCGAAATTAAAACGTCTTTTTCGCCGAGCTTTCGGATATTATATTTCCTTTTCATCAGGGCCTAAATCCAAAAAACCGCACGTGAAACAGATGGCACTTTAACATACTCAGGAACAACGGACATGATCAAACCTCAAACAAACTCAATTAGAAACTGCTCTACAGAGATGATTTAATTCTGACTTTCTATTATTAGTATTACATTGACTGAATTTGAGATAGTTTTATTTTTTGATTTTAGTGCGTTTTCTCCTGTTTTGGCAGCTTTTTAAAAATTATTTCAGAACTGTTTTTCCATCGTTGATAAATTAACGAACTGTAAGCAAAAGGGTTTTCAATTATGGAATTCAAAACACCATTATCAGCTCCAATTATTTAGTAAATTTACTTCATAGACAACCGGTATCGCGTCTTCTATCGCTCCAAAGTGAAGAAGTTGAGTTTGAAAAGGATGATGAAGTACGTAGGCAAAAACCTTCTTCCACATACCACGGAAATAGGTTTTCACGTATATTCTTGAAGGAAACCGTGAGCAAGAGAAAAGCTCATTTTTATGCAAAGCTTCTCCGGTCGCTGTTTCATAGTGATAAAACTCACCTATATTCGCAAAGGAAGATGGGGGCTGCTGCCGTAAAAAGAGCGAGTCTTCAGCCAGCCAGGAAGCACTCATGCTAGCGAAGCCAGGATTTGTGGGAGAGATGTACAGATGTAGGTGAGATGTAACCTGTTTTCGCCTACTTTATAACAGCGCTGAAGAACCTTGACGGCTATTTCGCGAATGTTCACAGGTAGATTGTTTAAAGTG
This sequence comes from Tupiocoris notatus, assembly GCA_037159825.1. Lineage (NCBI taxonomy): Eukaryota > Metazoa > Arthropoda > Insecta > Hemiptera > Miridae > Tupiocoris > Tupiocoris notatus. Next base: position 322,992 of record JASJUZ010000191.1, on the reverse strand, counting down.
ACTCCATTTATCCGGCTCGTGGAGGAAAAACGACGAAAATGAGAGGGAAGACTCATCTTATTGCCTTCACGGACACAGAATTGCGGCAATTTCCCCTCTTTTCCTCGGGATCAAGACTTTCTACCGTGCCTAGGGATCTTACCCATGACAAACATTTTCTACTATCTTCACAGACACAACGGCTGTTGTCCGTTGTTGGAAACCTCGCTCTTTTCTCTACTGACTGACCGGCGACAGACCAGCAAAGCCGCGGAAACGCTATTTTACTGCTTCTCATATCACCTTTTCCTCTCTCTCCTCTCTCCGGTCGTATTAAAAGAGCGGTCTTCCTCTTCAGCTGTCCAGCAGAATTATGACACGCAGCAAAACTCTCCACGGGGACGCCTTATTCCTTCTGCCTGTCAACCGTCCTCACGATCTTCTTGGATTCATGCTTCTCTTTTATAACGCGCCCTTCGCTTGTTGTTCTTCGTACAACATCCACCAAGTTGAAGCATTTTCTCGAATAGGTACCAATAAACTTGAAACTTTCTGGCTTGTCAGATTATAAAATAATTTATAGCCACTGAATCCTAAAACGACTGTTTCGGGTTTTTACTTATTTTCCTTCAATGGAATTCACCAGCTGAATATGATTTTCCTGAATAGCTGCAATTTTAGTAGCTTTTCTTTTCTTTATATGCCAGGAGAAATATTGTGGAGACGAAAAACAGAACCAGAGTAATTATTAAGAATGACAAATTTTTTGATTTTGATCAATCAGCTATATGGTCAATTGGTTTGTAAATATTTCCTTCTCATCCTCTGCATTAAAACTAGAATTTTCTTGGTAACAGTGCAAAAAAAAAAAAAAAAAATTGTACACAATGACGAGTGTAGTCCGACGTACGAAGCAGATATTTCTAACCGAAATGTTGAAAGACAGGGTTGGAAATTCTTATCTTTTCGTACGTCTTCAAAGTTCCAATAAAGGATTTCTCAAAATCTCATATATCCGTTTGGGCTTTCCCTTTCCCGCGGAAGATTAAGACCCGCATTTCTGCCGGAGGAAAATCTCGCCGAAAGCCGATAGCTTTAAATAGTCCTCGCCACACTCGTTCTTTTTTCACGTTTCCTTCGGAAAAGTAATCAGCTTCTTCTGCCGCCTGCTCGTTGCAGTCAGGTATTACTGAAAATGAAAGTAGAGCAAGAAGCTCAAGTTTCTTTGTGTCTTTGCGTATTGAAGATTTTCCACCTTCAAAACTCAGATGAATGTCGAGCTTGTCATTTCCACTTCAATATCATCCTTTCGCTCTTTAATACCTATGAATGAACTCGAATTTTTCCCACCTGACAAAATCAATCTGATTAAGAACAGCAGCGAAGCAGCAATATTCTACACCCACTACACCGATTTTGGTTTGGGTTTTTGGATGATTTATAGACAACCAATAAAATTCCTTGTGACTTACACAACTCAATCGGAATCAACTATAAAAAGTTAACATTAGATTTTCTTTGCGATGCCCTTCAGAATTGACTGATAAGTTGCCAGCTCGTTAAGTTCCCTGTTTCATCATCTAATAGCTTTTTTAGCGGACATCTCTTGGCGCCAGAATATGGAGGGAAATGCCAGGGAAGGAAACGTGTTTGTGAGATTACGACTCGGTGTTTCGCGGTCGAGAAGCAGGGAAGAAAGACACCAAACCTATGTTTTATTCAAAGGGTTTTGGGATATTCAAGGGCTCCTTATTCTTACTTCCTTACTGCTAGGCTACCCTATGGCGAAACCCAAGAACTCTGCATTCATTTGGCTCTTTTCTTCCACCGGGACAACGGTGGCTGCTGTGGGCGGATCCTCTGTAGAAGAGAAGGATATAACTTACACGTACCATGGTAGGAGGAGGTTCACCCTCATTGTAATATTTAAATTAGCCGCTTATACACCACTGGGCCTAGCTTCCAAAGGGAAAAGCTTTTGCACTTTGCAGAGAACGGGTATCGGTCGGGAGATCAAATGTGGTCCACTTTCCCCATCCCTGGGCGACCCAAAATCGGGGAAAATTCATTCTTAGCATTCATCCAGCATTTTACTCGATTAAATCAGCGGCAGATTAGACCTGTTAGGATCGTGGAGGTGATCAAAATTTCTCTGTGTACAGTTTTTCTTGAATACAGTACCTAACGAAAATAGTGCGAAATTAGGTGATGGAAAGATCGAGAAAACGATGCCTCCAGTGAACCTGCCCCAAGTTATCTGAATGTTTGTCTACATTCAACACGCCTCGCTCGTTTTCATTAGCTAAATGGCCGCGCCTTTTCATGCTTTCAAATTTCGCAGTTGAGAGAATCATCTGAGTGATTGGCGATCTCAAAAGAGTAAAAATACAGGATGGAGATCGATACACATCACCGGAAAACTTGTTGATTTTAAATGCTGCTTGGCATTCGTTTGTTAGCGTAGGATTTTCACATTAGTTCATTTGGTCATGAATCGATGCCTGCCGCTTGTTTTGATGACTGTATTTTTCGTAGAATTCTCAATGACGCAAGACGCTGAGTAAAACTTTTTAATTAATTTTAATAATTTTTAGTGCTTGCATGTGACAATGTTATTCATAATTTCTGATTTTTTTAGTTCAGTTTTTTTTTTTTCATTATCTTTACCAGCGTCTTTTGCTCCTGATTCACAAATATTCCAACTAAAGATATATATTACAAAAAAAAAAAAATGAAAAATGATTTAATCCAGTCCAGTTTCGTCCGTTATCATCCGATTGTTGGTTACAGGCTGCGGTCAGTGTCATAGCAAGCGACAGTGCTGGGCCACAGATGTTGTCGTTAAGCTGGCTCTTGCCGTCTCAAGTGGTACTAGACCTATGCGCTAATTGACCCATTAATGGGCCATTATTTCCCAAACCCCCTACCCTCAACGGATCTTAGGTTGTTCATTAATTTATTAGATTATTAACTAGATACGGATCAACCTTGATGAATCATCGATTAAATCCAATGATTTCTCGGCAGTATGATCCTAGATCTCCCTAGCAGCTTCTCAATGATCGTAGATTTGGATATTTTGATCATAATTGCCGCTTAGGATATTGATGGATTATTTTCCAAACCTTGATAATCTAATATTACTTGAAGGTTTTAAAATCTAAGAATAAATTTAAAGTTCAAGTACCTTGTATTTCTATAGTGCTCCTAATTTTTCTTCAATACCGCTCAAGCAATATTTAATCGAGAAATATTCTTTCCGAGAAAGTCACCCTTCTAACCTCGGAAAAGGAAACGAATAAATAAAACTTCCTTCCCACTTATTTAACTTCGTAATGATGGTATAATTCTGAGTTCCTAAAGGTATGAAGGTTGGGTGCGTATAATGAAGAATTAACGGAGAGTCTTTTCAACGTTCTTTTACGCCAAATTTCCTCCTTCAGAACTTCGAGAGATCTTTTCTCCTCTTTAATTGAGCGCGCTTAATAGTTGATTCCTTCCTGTCAGAAACTCCACGTTTCCATTTCTTTCCACCCCTGATCTTCACCTTCCTTCATCGCTGAATCGTAATTCCGCCAAATTAACGGCCTTTTGTTATAACGGATCTTTCCTTTTGTGGGATAGCCTTGGGAATGATTTCTTCGGTCAATCTCTCACCACTAGCAAGAAATAACTGGCCATTTTTAAGATTTAAGGCCGCATCGATACTTTGAATAACACAGTTATTCAATGAATCGATGATATGTCGAACCAGTGGTGTGCATTGATCTCACAGGACTTCCATGTTTGTGTCGGTAACAGGTATAACCAATTATAAAATCAAGAAATTCATGCAGAGGGCGCAACGATATTACTCTACAACTGTTGTTGAAAAACCAGCCAGGAGACCAAAAAATAGAAAAACGCACGAATTAGGTTAATAATGTGGAATCACAGTATGTGAGCCTAACGATACAAGGCTAGTTTTGTAAAATGGGACCATTCTATAGCTATGGACACCCATAAATGTATAACCGACCCTGAAAAGGGAATCATTCGTCATTCATACATCACTGCAAACATTTAACTAAAAACCTCAAGCATTCAAATACTGGTTTTGCAGCCAACTGAAGATACCCAGGAACAAGCTCATAATAAGGGCGTACTGTGTGTAAGCCAAATATACAGAGAACTCCTTATCTGCTTGCCCTAAAGAACATTTTAGGACTGACCTATCAAAAAAATCCTCGAAATACTGCGTGATAGGTATCCGAAATTCAATCACGTCTTCCTATTTTTCACAGGGAGAACATTTTCTCAAAATCTTGAATTGAATTCGAATGATGTGGTGCCTTTCACTGTAGAATTTTCAGAGGACCACAATACGTCCATTAACTAGTTAAACATGAAAGTAAAAAGTATAACTGTTCGTCAGGGGCTCGAAATGTTATGTAATATGGAATTCGTTCAAATTTAGCCGAAAGATAGTTCAGTATATATGTCATCTATGCGTATGCGTTATTCTTTCGGGATTTTTCCGATTTTTTATTTATTTATTTTTTTCTATAGCTGGTTTTTATTCCTCATGCACTCGACCCCTACTGAGTCAGAGTGGCAAAGAAATGAGAAACCTCTAGGCCGAACTGGGCAATTTGCGACAATGGGAGAGGCGTAGAATCACCGTTTCGGTTGAAGTAATGGAGAGGCCATGAATTAGGGCCAAAGATGGAAGACTGTGTCGTTGGCTGAGGGTTATAAGGGATAAGATTCGCTACAACGGCCAGAGGAGGCCACGGGTTACTAGCTATCCCGGCAGTCCTCGTCGTCGGATAACGGGGTGGCTATTGAGAAATGGAAGAGGCCCCAGGGGCGGCGAGGGCGCAAGTAATTTATGGTAGTAAATAGGCCCAGGGTAGACTGGCCGCGGCCTGTCGCGCTGAACTTACGTTGTTATACGAGTCACGAAGGAAGGCGAGAGTGTATTGTCCGAGAGGCTTTTCAGAGCCGTTCCACTGACCGGGGAAGTCAGGCAGCCTATTCGCTACAAAGTTGCCCCTGATTATAGCGATGTTTCCTCGCAATGATACGACTATTATTGTGACATATCAAATTGGCTTTTCTGAGATATCGGTTGAGGCCATGATAGAGTGAGATTTTCGGCATGGCCCGATGGAATTATTTCAGCTCGAAAGAAGCCAATGACATAAAAATATATAATATGCGATCCCGTCCACTCGACCGGGGAATTGATTCAATACAATTCAACTTGATTTGTTTCACCGATATGACCAAATTGAGCGGCGAAAACGACCGTGTCAGAGCTCCAGTAATTTGTGAAATGATTAAATATAGTATAAATAACGTGAAATTAAATTAAATGAATTATCGTAAGGTTTTAGAAAGGTGATATACCTAAATAACGTTTGGACTCGTGCCCTCAGGTCGACCTGTTCTGCGGCAGCATCATGGCCATCAAGTCGGCTACGCTCCGAATAGCCTGAACACTTCAATCCGTGACCACAGACTATTATTATTATTTTTTTTTCTTCCACTTTTTATTTTACTTTATATTATTATTATTTTTATTTTTTTTGCAAGCTAGCATTGTATTATTTATTATTATGTTGAATTCTTTTTTTAATTTTATATATATTACGATCACCGGCCAGATTCTATGTTAACTTTTGTAAATTGAGCACCTAAATTGCTCGTACCAAATAAATAAATAAATAAACGTTATAAAAGTAGATCAAATCTGGTATTGAGCTTTGATCATGTACTGAAAGTAAAGTTTAGCTTGCCAGGAGCGAACGGCATTAATTAATAATTACTCGTGGCCCAAACATCCCCGCAATGTTTCATATGTCGGTCGAAAATTCTCAACTTTTTCCGAATTCCGTTAGCAGTTTGAATAGGAACACTTTGATTCACAGGGGAGGCTTCTACGGTTTTCCAGAGCAAATAATCACTTGAAAAGCAGGATCATTCCTTCATTCCGGCTGAGTTCCAAAGGCCACTGGAAGCTCTCCTGGTTCCCTAGTGCTTCGCCTGTATTAATCCTCGCTTTGCTGAGGGATTATTGCTCCTCGTTCTCTTGGGTGGCCGAGGCAGCTGTTCTTCGTTCACGATCCGGTTTCACGCAATCCTGGCAAGTCGAATGTTGGGCGGGATACTCTCGATGACTCTACTACTACTCCAGCACCAGACCAGACAGTGAGTATAGTTGATCAGTTGAAGGCCTAACCCTAAAAACCCACCCAGACCAACTAAATTTCCTCTTTCGCCCTGTTCAGCTCGAATCGCTTTACTGCGAGGATAATGGAGGCGTGCAACCTCTTTGTGGACCGTAGAGCTGTATCCCATCCCTTGAGCGCCTCTACTTTATTTACAAAGAGATATGAGCTTATTCAACCTCCTACGCTCAGGGTTTAGCTCCCCTTCTTCTCCGCAGTTTCCGACGGGAACAATTAAAATACGAAGGAGGAACTTCCCACAAAATACGATTCAGTCCGACGCAATCGTAAAAATAAAAGGGGTGAATCATTGTGCACCATTATTTTACGCGCTAATAAAATAATTAATGGGCACCTCTATTTCCCTATTAGTAAAATCTATCTCGCACGAAATCCCTAGAAAAGATAGTCTAACAATTTTTATAGTAATAAAGAAAGATGTTCAGAGTTTTTGAACTCAGAAAATTTCAAGTGGTATCAAATCGCCGAATCAATGTTTGGATCCCAAGTTCCACCCAGGTGAATGCACGTTTTATTCCTACATGCATTTATACTACTTTGAAATTTTTTCGATCAACCAACTAAAATTATCGACTGTTTTATGATAACGAGGCACATGTGGTCACGGAATTATATAAGAGGATTAAATATGAGATAGGAAACAGAAAGACCAAGTATCAGTTGGGAGAATGAACTCGACGTAATCTGTTCAATCTCAGCTTTACTGACCACGATCCGACAAACTTGCGGGTATTGTGTCTTTTATTCTTCCTACCGACAGTTATAATGCATGCCATTGTGTTCGAATCATTTTAGTTCGTCTTGATTGTTCCGTCGTTTATGTTATTTCAGCTGCTCAAACAAAAAACAGACTGTTATGACACAGGCTGACGAAGGATGACGTTTTTAGTTCTCCTATCTATCAGTTAATAGGCTAAATTTGTATTCGCATTTCTTAATCAACCAACGAGGACAAAAATAAATTGAATGGCGTTGTAAGAGAAAATTTTCAGTGTCATTAATTCACAATTCGCTTAATTGAAGTAGAGTTTATAAAATCTGAATTATTAATACCAGTGATATAATTTAATTTTCACTTATTGAATAATTCGAATAATTTAATATGTGAAGTGGTTGACCTGATGAGTTATGCGGCCTGCAACTGCGGATCGCGCGACTGTAGTAAATTACTTTGAAGACAGCAATTTCTTTCAGCATAAGCTTCGAAAAATGGTTTACTGCCTCCGCGTTTCATCTTTCGGCCGATGGTGTGTTGCCTTGAAAAAATAAAGCACGTGGCGCCTCTAAGCCTCGGAAACATTACTCATTGTCAGAAAAGGGTCGATCAATAATATTAACCCGATCAGAGTATCCGGTTCAGTAAGTTCACGACCTAACCGCCTCGGAACAAATACGATTTTTCACGTCTATAAGGAAACAAAATTTAGAAGTCATGTAACTTCTATCTTAAACGGATTACTACTCGCTTTTCCGTTGCGGAAGCTCGAAACAGATGGTATTATTTATTTACTTTGATGTTTTTCAGACGGTTCGAATTTTCTGAAACTGCGAGAGAATTAAAAGTAATCTAACTAAATAATCCATCTTTTATCTCGCTCGTTGTTGGTACCATAAACTTGGGACGGATTGGTATGATCAGGGGTGAGAAAGCAGGGATTTTAGAACTTTTCAAGCGTTGAGAATATTTAGACGGGAAGAAAATTTGGAATATGAATCGTGTCGAATTTGAATTAATTAACCGGCGAATTTAGTTGGGTGCGGTGCTTAAAATTATCATAAGGCCTGTTTAAAACTCGCATTGTGCCGGCGAAAAGCTAATGAATGTGAATAGCAGGAGTCATCATGATGGGGAGCGGAAGTACCCCATCTCCTCTTTATGTTAATATAGTGTCATTAGGGGATGGAAATTTGATAAGGGGAAACGAACGACGGAAAGTTGCCAACATTTTCTAACACATTAGTATTTAATGTCCGGGGGTTGTGAGGTGGAGAAAAACCAGGCGACTCATTCTCCAATTCTTTATTAGCTGGCCGAGCACTTTCGCCCATTCGGGCATCCTCAGGGCGACGTGGAGCCATAGGGTCCACAGCCAAGTACCACAGATTAGTATTTAAGGCTAAATGTCCCTGACATGGCTAAAAAATGATGACACCACGACGGGCTTAAAATGAGTTAAAAAGTATAACAGGTATTGTGGCCAGGGTTTTTCGTTCTGAAAAAATTCTATTTACGTACTGTTTCACTTTCACCCTAAAGTTTGACTTTCTCACTAAAGAGCTTACCATAATATTACCCAAACTAGTATGACCCATTTCAGTCAAAGTAAAAGAAATGTATTGCATATTCTAACAGTAACGACATTGATCGGCTCGGCGGAAACGCTGTTTTCTTAGGAACGCTCAACTGAACAGAATGAATAGTATATTTTCATGTTCGTCAAATAGGGAAGCCAGTATTTCTACCATTGAAACTCGGCAAAATAGGGCTGGTTAGGCTTTTCTTTTTCGCTTTACGAACGCGAAAAATAACATTCTTTGACGTTTGATCATGAAACGAAAGCTCCACAGTCGACGCCGTTTCCAAAGGGTTTTCTACCCACTAAAAGGTTCACGTCCGCGTTGTTTCGATGGTAGAGCCGTTTCAGAAGGATGAGAAAAGGGAAAAATAGGGAACCAAAGGCCCAATCAGGAACGTAAATATTTTGACTTGTTTTCGGTCGTCTCGGTATCATCAAAAAGACGATTAGAGAGCGTCGATATCAGTTTCAGCCCTGGTACATGACGGACGATGTTTTCAGGTAAAATATCGCTATAGGAATATCGTACTTGTACATTATCAACACATTTTCTTTTCATCTGACAGAGGGAAAGAATAAATTGATCTTCAATATTCCGTTTCCCTAAAATGTCAAAGCACAAAGGAAAATCGTCCCAGTATCATCATTTATTCAATATTTCTGTTAGTGGTTCAATAAATGACGGAGACAATATTCGGATCAGTTCTCGGCAATACAATTAGACGTAATACCGTATTATCAATAACGAACTGGTATCGCTCGTAATTTCAGTCGAGTAATCACTCGTCACTGCGTTTTGGCAAATTAGTTCTACCGATGATAATCCATTTAATTAAATCGCGAACAGAGTACTGTGTCACCCAGTCGAGTGGGAAACCTGCCAATAAATCAGTTGGAATACCTACCTGCTACAGTTGCACGAGAGCGAAGCGATTCGAGGTATAACGCTCTCATGATTTATTCAATAGATAGCGCTTATCGAATGCTCTTATGTGTTGTGTTAGACAATATATATTACCTCTAATATTAGCCAATTGGCCAAGCTGTGACTTCTACACTTCACCACTGTTCTGAAACTTTTCTATCCTAACACATTTTGTCCTGATATCTCAAAAAGGAATAGAAAAGTCATCATTATGTTGCTACTCGATAGAATCTCATTTAATCCGTAGAGGCCTGCGCGTTTTAAAGAGGATGGCTATCGGACGAATTATTGAATATTTTCAAACAATCACCCTAATCATTCCTGGTTATTTTTCATAAATAAAAATATTTTCGTTGGTTCTGCTCTTGATTTTCCCTGTATCCGTCTTGAAATATGAAAACGCTCGGTAGATCTTCTTCCGGTGAGGTCTTTGCTGTCTTTTCAAGAACTTGGTGATAAATGAGAATTAAACAAAGTTAACCTCGTTCTTTCCCTACCACCCTCATCTGATCTACATGAAACGCCTGCCGAAACTGGAAATGAAGGTTGAAGTTGAATGTTCTCAGACGAAGTCTTCCCCTGAGGCTCTCTCAAGCGAATGAGATAATGTAAAATGACTACGTGCTCTCATACTCTTCAGAACACTTACAGGTTTTTTCTCGCACAAGATTACCATCGTGTAGTGACCACCGAATTCGGCAGAAAAAGTAGAATGAAAAATTATTGCTTTATAATTTTTGATACCGAAGAGGAAGCTTCCCTTGAGAACCGAACCATCCTCAATCTGATTGTTACTCTAATAACAGATTAATCTAATTAGTTCAAAAATGCTAATTTGCTATCTCTCTTTCTTTAAACATGACATAGCAAATAATTCGAACTGCCATTTTTATTGAACAGTATTTCTCTCCCTCAGTTGTTCGGTTTTCGTCCCACTTCACCCGACTTGGACCTGAGTTCCCAGTTAAGCACCGAATGTACGCGTAACCTAACAAGCACCAACGTAGACTTTCACACTGCAACATGTTCCATACATATCATCAACCCATTAACAAGTTGAGCAAGAGAATCCCCTCGGTTAGAAGCGGTGCTGTAGCTTCGCCGAAACTGGGAGAACATTAATTATCTAATGGAGAGCCCGTGTAAACATCATCGACGTTTTCAGGCGCGACACCGACAACAAGACAGCAGAGTATGCATGCATGCGAGAATATTAAAGGAGGCGGTTGATCGTAAACTGGATTTCCTAAGGTGACGTCCCCACGAACAACTGTGAACTCGAATTGTGTTCTGAAAAGGGAAGTTAACGAGCTCAGAAGTAACTACCACCTAGATGCGAACAGGTCAGACGCCGATTAATTTGCAACGTCCGTTTTTGTAAGTGCTAAAATTGGATAAAAAAAAGCCAAAACAAAGTCTCCAAGTGTGCCAGTGTGTGTGTGCGTTGAATGGAATTTAATTGAATCTATGAATAAAAAGCTAAAAATTGCGCACATACAAATTAGCTCTAAAAAGTACCTCTGAAAAGTGCAGCGGACCACAGACCAATACGACTTTTTTAAAAATTAAAACTTCTAACTGATCAATCAATCTAGGGGGTTAAAAATGTAAGTATTAAATTCAAAAATATTGGTTTAATTAAAAAAAACTAACGTAATCGCTTGAAAAAAAAGTCCGTCCGTCCGTTTTCAAGTTATTGCAGCTTTTGTGAAGAATTTTGGAGATTTTGAAAAGTTTTCCGTGATGGTATAAATCGAAAGTTCGTAGAGCTATAAAAATTGTTTTATATTCGTTATAATGCTCGTCGACACGCCGTTTTCAGCTGTAAAGATTGACATTAAATTATTTGCAAAGATAAATGAAAATAATCAAAATAACGATAGCTGCTCAGGAGTTTTCTCTCTCCAACCTTTCTGTTGGTAGGTGAAACAGTTCATAATGGTTTGGGTACTATTACAAGTGGACGGTCTTCTTGAATCACAATTGAGGCAAATGAATTGTAAACCACGGTAAAATCATCTCAGCAACGGTTTTTCTTGGAGAACCGTTCATTATTGACCAGTAAACTAAAATCGCGAACACACGGAGGCGCTGTTTCCAAAATACAGTTCCCCCGTTTATGGAGCTACGTGAATGTACCTGGAAATAACATTTTGAGCTCAGTCATCCGATGGAGTTGAAATGAAAAGCGAATGACTGAGAGGAATGTATATTACGTCATGTGGCGACGAAACAGATTTAACTCTCTGAAATGTCCATTGTTGCGTAACACGTTGCATGCGGCGGCTTGGAATTTCCAATAACTTTTCCGTATATTCGTCGAACCGTTGTTGAACCAGCTCAATATGGTCACAAGCATCACTCACGATCGATGGGTTGGTAATTATAGCACCGATTCAGTTTGCGTAAAAATGTTCGTTTGGATTTCCTCAAAATATTTTCTTTTAAAGGTTATCCTAATTCAATTTAGCGACTACAATGCTGATATTTAATATTAAATCAAAGTGTAATGGGAAATTATACTGTTTTTTGGGCATAAGTCTGAACTGCATAGTTTGAGTCACGAGAAATTTCGCCCATTCGGGCATCCTCAGGGCGACGTGGCCTGTGGACCTATGGCTCTACGTCGCCCTGAAGATGCCCGAATGGGCGAATGTGCTCGGCCAGCCAATAAAGAGTCGGAGAATGAGTCACCTGGTTTTTCTCCACCTCACAACCCCCGGACATCATAGAAAATAATGCTCAACGATCGTTTCATGAATGAAAATTTACCAGATCCTACCTAAATAAAATCCACAGTTCGTCACTGATTTACTGTCGAGTATTACTGCGCCCGAAGAAAGGTATTGTTGTGAGTGGCTTAGGGCTTACAAAGCGTAATGTAGTTTAAATTGTGCGCGACAAGTCTCCTACTTGAGTTCGAGCTAGAGGACGAGTTGTATGCCAACGTATTTAACAGTGTGAGACCGATTGTCTGACACATTCCTCTTCCGCAATCACCCAGTTCAGACTTGCTCACATTTCACACCAAGCTATCTCGAACCTACGAAACAATTATGACTCCAGTGATGAGCAAATGTTTGAAACAGTTTAGAGGATTAATTTAGAACCGGTCTCAAAGTTATGTTTGTCTCCATCCCAATTACGACCCTTGTTTCATCGTTATTTACCGAGTTTTCGAAACATCGCTGTGCTTCTGTGTTTTCTATGTAACAATTTCTGAAATTAAACACTTTTTTGTGCTAAAATTTACGCCTAGATTTTTTTTTCATCAAAATTCGGTTTCTAATAAAGAATTATTAAAAAGCTGTGTCTAGTCAATCATCCCTCGATTAAAAATAAATTAAACGCGAAATAAAATGAAAACTCCTATATTTTAAACTTAGATACGCTAAAATGTCTTCTTCATCTATAAGAAAAAAATTTTCTATAAAAAAATTACCTAAAACATACTGAAAATTGCAGTAGTTTACGTTTATAACAATAAAAAAATACCAAAATTAAAAAAAATTGACTTTAAAAATTAAAGAAGTTGATGTTTGTTCGTAATTTAAGAAGAAAGTGATATATATAAGTTTTGTTTGGTTTGAGTAAATTTACAATAGTTTTTTTTTCGCCCTGGGCGAATCAAATTTGTTTTCCACCCATCGTCTATAGCGAAAAAGCTTTTTTTGCGAATGAAGCTACCAAGCTGGCCCCAGAGCACGAGAAATTTTAAATCTGCGATGAAATAAATTTTTCCGAGGATAAATGCTAAAAGAGAACAACGGGCCTCTCTGAGAGAAGACACTCGTTTCTATAATACTTCAAGCTCTGAAAGCGTTTCGTTTCCGCTCAGAAACTGAAGATAGAGCATTTCCAAGTACGGCAGAGGTTTGGAGTTGGAAACGTTCCAGGAAGGAACAAACATCAAGGAACGTTTCCATTTTCCTTCCTGCTCGTTCGTACCAAGCCCGAATCTTCGTCTTGAAGGCTAATGAGGTTCGCGTGTAACCGAGCCTCGGAAAGGATGTTCTTGTTGCCCGCATCCTTTCGTGCCCGCTAACTCTTATGATGGCGAAGAAGATGACGATGACGATGATACGAACGAAGAGGTTTACATCTAAAGGGAGGAGATCATCCGTAAAGGGCCTGTTTGTGTTGGGGTTTGAACTGAAATGAATGCACTTGAGAGCGGACTGTATATATTGAACTGAAAATTGACTGAGACACGTTACGGTTTGAATGGGCGCACACGTGAAGAATGGATGCTGAAGGCGGAATGATAATGAGGGGAGGGAAACTAAATTCGATTAGAAAAACTATCGATTGATATCGACATAAATTTTGCGATTATAGATCGAACATATTCCCCGCCTTGAAAGAGTTCTTTCATCCGGCCCGAAGGACCAAAAAATGTTTGTGTTGGGGTTTGAACTGAAATGAATGCACTTGAGAGCGGACTGTATATATTGAACTGAAAATTGACTGAGACACGTTACGGTTTGAATGGGCGCACACGTGAAGAATGGATGCTGAAGGCGGAATGATAATGAGGGGAGGGAAACTAAATTCGATTAGAAAAACTATCGATTGATATCGACATAAATTTTGCGATTATAGATCGAACATATTCCCCGCCTTGAAAGAGTTCTTTCAACAATGAATGATCTTGAAGTTATACAATGCAATAGAAAATTGAAACTGACTCCTATAGTGTGCTCCATAAATTATACATCAAATTAAAATTCTGTGGTTAATACAATCTTTTTTTTTTTTTTTTTTTATCAATTGGACGATTGTTCTTCTTCTACATCCATGGGTAAAAGACACAGACGGTTCACTGGGCGTTTCAGCGTTGATCCATCTGGTAGCTTCACACTGGCTACACGAACAAGGCCATCTGGTCCAGGAAAAACCTCAGTTATTCGGCCAAGTTTCCATTGAAGTGGTGGGAGATTTGGATCGCGAATGATGACCAATGCTCCGATAGAGAAGTTAGCTATTGGTTTTAGCCATTTAGGTCTTTGTTGCTGAGTGCTGATAAATTCCGAAGACCATCGGTTCCAGAAGTCCTGAAGGCGTGATTGGATGAGTTGCCATCGTCGAAGTCGATTTGAGGGTATTCCGGAATAATCAGAATCTGGGGGAAGGGTAAGAAGTCCACCAACCAAAAAATGTGCTGGAGTTAGGGCGTTGAAATCAGTAGGATCTGATGAAGACGGATGAATCGGTCGCGAGTTGAGGCAAGCTTCTATTTGACAGAGGAAGGTGTTGAGTTCTTCGAACGACATAGATGCATTCCCGATGACACGAACCAGATGATGCTTTGTGGATTTAACCGCGGCTTCCCAAATTCCGCCGAAATGTGGGGCATTAGGTGGATTGAAATGCCAGACAATTTCGTTTTGAGTGATGTAAGTTTGAAGATCCGATGAGAATTTAGCGTCTCTGTATAATTGTTTGAGTTCTCTATCTGCTCCAACGAAATTGGTCCCGTTGTCAGAATAGACATGAGCACACAATCCTCGACGAGAAACAAACCGACGAAATGATGCCAGAAATGCGGGGGTCGATAAATCAGAAACCAATTCCAAGTGAATGGCTCTTGTCACCATGCAGATGAAAACAGCTATGTATGCCTTTACCTTGATCTTTTTTCGCAAACCGTGAGTGACGTAAACTGGTCCACAAAAATCAATTCCAGTATGTTCAAATGGCCTGGCAGGAGTAACTCGAATGCTTGGAAGGTTGGCCATCATTTGATCATGCGAATGTGGTTTTGCCTTGTAGCAAACAATACACTTGTGAATGACCATTCGGGCAACATTTCTTCCATTTAAAGGCCAGTAGATGTTACGGACAATAGACAGAAGAGATTGAGCTCCCATATGCATATGACTAACGTGATAATGTCTGAAGATCATAATTGTGATAGGATGTTTGGCAGGTAATAGAATGGGGTGCTTTTTATCAAAGCAGAATTTTGAATTTGCCAGTCGACCACCAACCCGTATCAAACCTGATTGCGGATGAAAGAATGGGCTGAGTGTCAGAAGAGAACTTTTTGATGGTAAGGGTTTTTTAGCAATAAGAAGTTTCAATTCTTGGGGAAAATTTTGCTCCTGAACTCGTTTCAACAAGAAATTGAGCGCCTTTCTTTTTTCAGACACGGTGAGAGGGAGAACAGGTCCTGTAGACTTGCCAATTTTGTGCTGTAAATTATACAAGAATCGATGAATGAAAGCTGTAACTCCGATGAGCTTTCGTAAGGACGAAAAACGAGAAATGAAAAGGTCTAATTCTGTTGGCTGCTGAATATTAATCAATGAAAATTTTATTGGTTTGAGTTCAAGGACGTCATTATCTTGAGGAAGGCTAACAGTTCGACTCTGTGGCCAACATGCTGTGTCTTGGGTCAACCACTGTGGTCCATGCCACCACAATGAATTATGAGTAAGCTCACGAGGTGTCACCCCACGAGAAACCAAATCTGCTGGGTTTGATTTAGAGCCGACATGATGCCATTGGTTTATGGACGAACTGTGATGAATTTCTGTGACACGGTTGGAAATAAACGTTTTGAATTGACAAGGTTCACCAGCTATCCAATTTAGAACAATTTCGGAATCAGTCCAGTAATGAATGGACGACGGATGGTTTCTTAAAGATTTAAGAACCGACGACATGACTCTGACTAGTAAAACAGCAGCACACAACTCAAGACGTGGAAGACTGATTGTTTTCATGGGTGCAATGCGAGATCTGGATGTGAGTAAATGGACGTCATGAAGTCCAATTCCATTGAACGACCTAATGTAGACACAAGCGCCATATGCTGACTCGGAAGCATCTGAGAAGCCATGAAGATCAAATTTGCTACTGCTGAAACTAGCTCGTCGTGGAATTTGAAGGGTGTTTAATTCTGAAAGTTGAGTTGCGAACCTATGCCATTTTTGTTGAAGAGGCTCTGGAAGAATCTCATCCCAGTCGCTGCAAGACTGCCAAAGTTCTTGAATGAATATTTTGCCACGAATTAAAATTGGAGTGATTAATCCCAAAGGATCAAAAATTTTTGACAAGTCTGAAAGAATGGATCTTTTGGTGAAATGAGATTGACGAAATGAATCCAATCTTTGAAAAGTGAGACTATCGATCCGAGGGTTCCAGATGAGTCCTAGTGTGCTGAGGGACTCTTTAGATTCAGAAAATCTAATAATGTGATGAGGATCGTTGCCTGGAGAAATAGAATCTACAACGCGAACATCATTTGAACACCACTTTCGCAACTGCATTCCGGCTTGCGACAAGATGGACGAAATTTCCTTTTCAATGAATTGAACCTCATCCAGTTCATCACTTCCTGTTAAAAGATCATCAATGTAAAAATCTTTGTTAATCACTGTGCTGATCAGAGGAATAGTACAATCCAATGCCAGCTGTTTGAGACATCTGGTTGCCAGAAATGGAGCAGGGGATTCTCCATAAGTCACTGTGTTGAGACGATAATGAATTAACTTATCATTGCTGTTTTTTCTCCAAATTATTCTTTGAAAATCTTGATCGGATTTTTTCATCATAATTTGCCGGTACATTTTCGCTACATCGGCGGTAATCACGAATTGGTACATACGAAATCTCAGAATGATGGAATACAAGGTATCTTGAACAGGTTGAGCAGAAAATAAAATATCATTCAGCGACTTACCGGTAGTCGATTTTGCAGTCGCATTAAAAACGACTCTTAGCTTGGTCGTAGAACTGCTTTTGAACACTGGATGGTGAGGGAAATAAAAGTGAGGCTGATTGTTTATTTCGTTGTCAGGAATCGGAGACATGTGACCAAGATTTTCGTACTCTTCCATAAAATCTACATACTGATTCATAAGTTCTTGATTTCGTAGAAAACGTTTTTCGAGATGGATGAATGATCTTTGGGCATTTATTGATGAATTTCCCAAAACCGAAGGAGATTCCTTGAATGGTAAAGCCACAACAAATCTACCATTTGCTTCACGAGTGACAGTTTTTTGAAAATGGATCTCACAATATGATTGCGTTTTTGATGGAATGTCCGAGTATTCTTCAGCTTCAAATTGATCTAGCGAATCGGAATCAATCTGAGATTCATTAACTGTTGAATCATGATTATCACTGTGAATTGACAAAAAACATTGCCTTGGACATGGAATTTCGAACGGCACGGATCCAGAAACAATCCATCCGAGTTTTGATTTGCAAAAATACAACCCGTTTGTTTTGTGAAACTGAGCGTTGAAGTGAAAGAAAATTTCAAAAAATGACTTTGCACCAATGAGTCCATCAACCTGGCTAGCTGTATTGAAATTGGGATCTGCCAGATGAGAAACAACGTCATTTGACAACTTTAGTTTATGAAGTTTGAATGATTCAACAGGAATCTGATGAGCTGATATCCTAGGAATAACTTGAAATTCCAAAATTGTGGAATAATCAAATATTTTGGATGAGATTTTTGCCGAAATGAAACTTGAACTGTTGGTTTCAATGCCATTAATTCCTTGAATTGGTGTACCTGACGTTGATTTTGGAAGCTTCAAGATTTTTGCAAATTTTTCATTAATTATATTAAGTTGAGAGCCAGAATCTAAAACTACTCGAAATTCGTGAGAGTTATTAGCAGCGTCAAAAATATTAACAACTGCAGTAGGCAACAAAATTTGAGTTTTATTCGAGTGAGAAAGATTTGCAGTCGAACTCAAAGTAATGTTTGATGGATTACGATCTGGAGTATGAATTGTATCCATTGTCTTTAATTTATCTTCATGTAAAAGAGTGTTGTGCCTTGACCGACAAACTCTACAAGTTGATTGAGATGAACAAACATTGACATCGGAATGTTTGCTGGAAAAACAATTGACACACAACTTTGAATTTCGAACAATTTGTTTTCTCTCAGGTATTGTTTTCTTCAAGAAGGTTTCACAATGGAAAATCGCGTGCGTTCCCTTGCAGTACACACAAGATGAATTATTCGGCGTATTATTCAGCATACAGAACTTACTGAACGGTTTATTTTGTTTTTGAAATGATTTAGGTTGGTACGCCTGCGAAGGCGACTTGTTCTCAGCCCTTGCAGCTGATTTGCGAACATCCGATATATCGATCTTTGACTCATATGCCTCTAAAGAAGCACATCGATTATCCATGAACGCTTCCAATACGGAATAATCGAAATCGTTCGGAGAGTGAATGACTGAGTACTCTTCCCATGCGCGAAGAGTCGATTTATCGAATTTGGAACAAGCAATGTGAATGATCAAAGTATCCCACTTATCGATCGGCTGACCGAGCGAACTAAGCGACCGCAAATTGGTATTGAATGACAACCAAAAATTACGTAATGACACGGCATTTGACGATTCAATTTTGGGAAGACTGAACAAATCATGAATGTGACTCTGAATGATGAGCTTATTGTTGTCATATCGCTTGCAAAGTAATTCCCAAACTTTATCGTAATTATCGATTGAAATATCGATCGATTGTATTAGATTAGCAGGTTCACCCCGCAGAATGGATTTGAGCTGATGAAATTTGTAAATGACCGGAATTGTAGGGTCATTATGAACTAAGCTAACGAACATATCACGAAAATTTAGCCATTGATTGTATGATCCGTCAAATTCAGGTAACTTGAGGCGCGCGAGCTGAAGCAATGAAGGTGAATTCGGACTTGGCCGAACCTCTTTTTGCGGTTGAACGGAATTCTGCGCATTAGGATCTGTTGTTGTTTTATGCAAAAGCGCTAAGATTTTTGCTTTTACGGAATAAAACAAAACTTCGAATTCTTCAACTAGGATTGAATGATCGCTATCTGGCTCAGCGTCTTCATAATGTTGTATGGCTGTTTGGAACTGATCTGCTATTTCCGGTAACCTATCGAACCTGACTTGAAGCGAAAACACGTCGAGAGAATTTACGTCGAATGAATTCGCAAATGATTCGATTCTCTTGAGAGAATCAAGCGAACTTTTGCATCGACCTTTGCATAACTTAATCGCGAGTGTTTTTTCTTTCCGTGAAGTTGGCGGATTGGACATGGCTGCATGCGGACGAGTAGGTTAAAACGTGGAACGGACTCACCGCGTTCTCTGCAGACAACAGTGACGATGAATTGATGTCGCTGATGAATTGAACATGCGGACGGAAGGACCAAAAAATGTTTGTGTTGGGGTTTGAACTGAAATGAATGCACTTGAGAGCGGACTGTATATATTGAACTGAAAATTGACTGAGACACGTTACGGTTTGAATGGGCGCACACGTGAAGAATGGATGCTGAAGGCGGAATGATAATGAGGGGAGGGAAACTAAATTCGATTAGAAAAACTATCGATTGATATCGACATAAATTTTGCGATTATAGATCGAACAGGGCCGTTTAGGTTTCATGGATTTTCGGTTCGAAATAGATATATTATGGCCTTTTAGTGCTTAATCAAGTTTGGAATTAATTATGCTAACAACACTGAAAGAGACAAATAGAAATTATAAGGTGGCGGAGGTGGTTGAAGCACGTGTTACACAGATTACAAGACTATTTTTTTTTATGAGTGAAATCTTCAAAATTTAGTATGAAAATATAGTTCACCTGAAGCAATGGTGATTTTACCGTCCTAAAATATCAGTTCATCAGTCTTGTAAGTTGAATGGTCAGTCGTTGATTTATATTCATTTTTGTCAGAAATCACTTATGTCGGAGTTGATTCGATTTTTCCCTCAGATTTTATAGAAATGGCTGAATTTCGAATGATAGAACGGTAACTCTGATGTAAAAATATGAAATCAATCCTGAAGGAAAATTCGATAAATTCTCTGCCTATCGTCAATTGGTCATCGATTGAATTTCGGTGTCCGAAGTTCACGTCGATATATTTTACAACACTTCATATATATTTTAATCCTTCTGAAAACTGTCAGATTTCGCTTGCTTGAATCGCCCTCATCGAACTAACCGTTAGCGGTTGTGAGAATCGCTACATAAATGCCGTGGTCGATTTATGATAACGCATAAATTGTCGTCACAAAACCTCGAAATTGATGCCATCCCGCCCATTTGAGATGAACCCTCCGCCGATAAATTGTTACGGTTACATAGGCTCCCTTTTCTCACTCGAGCGTGAATTTATAACGCGAATGAAAAGAAAACAGAGGCCTCTGCAAACGTTATACGTACGATTAACGCGCTGACAGCTTCGTTTTCATTGAAATTTGAACGAGGATAGACTGGAGGCGACTGCCGTTTTATCACCATCGTAGGCACGTGCACCTCGCCCACGGTAAATGATAAAAATTGATTTTCTCCTTCCCTTAAAAGGATTACAGAGCGCAGGATGGAAGTAATCTTCTCGTTTCACTCCTCCTCGCCTGCTTTTTCGAATTTTCGCTTATTCTGGTGGCCTCTCTAATTCCGAATTGGCGCATTTTTTACACATCCGACACCGCGCCGACGGGTGGGAAAAAACTCCTTCGAGAGGTTGAATGAGATTAGCGAGGAAGGTTTTCAGCCCTTGGGCTCCTGAAAAAATTAATTACGAACCTGGTGTCGACCCTCGTAAATATATAGAGCGTTAATGAGTTTTCACGAAGGTCTTCGGGGTCATCTATTTCGTTGAGGTGTTAGCGTAGTATTGCCACGATTAGAGGTCGCCCGTGACCTGAATATTCGGTTGAAAATGAAATCATTAGAAACAATTGGGATCGAAGTGAAGCTATAAAAATTCGAATGGATTTTGCCGGAATAAATTAGATGTATCGAAAATATGGCAGAAATGAGAAATGTCTTAAATGATTCATTCTGAAGTGGTTTATTAAATCCAAAAGCGAGCAGACTGCCATTCTTATCAGCCTAAGACCAACCTAAACTCCATATTAATGTTGACATGAACGATAGTGAACGTTTGCTAGTGCTATTCTTCGTTCATTTGCATGATAATACAGAAAAAGTTTGAAGTCGTTGAAAGATCTGTAAACCGTTCAGAAGAATCGAAGAACATGACATTCTTTTGAAACTCGCATCTCTGCTCATTTTGGATGTTCCTTCGTTAACAATGCCTTTGCATCTCAAACACGGGCTTCGCTCAATTCGGCGCCGAAATAGTTCGAGGACTAGGCTTTGCGGGCATAAATGCGTCAAACATACTCAGCACACGTACACGTGATTCTCTGTTCGCTTCTACATATCACCCTGCGCCATCTCCTTAACTCGATCCATAAAGGCTTTTCCGTCCGTTTGCCATGTGAAGCGTGCCCTATTTCGAGCGAGAGAGCTACTACTGCGAGGGTACTTAGTGCTGCCGATCCAAGCTTCACAAAAGAGGCCGATTGTGCGTTCGGAGCTTCTGCCCAATGTTCACTATAGACACTAGTATTGGTCGTTGATTTTCCTAGTGGTGGTTACTAGGAGGACGAAGCTTCTTCCTATCGTAAGTGGAGCGTGAACGTGAGCCACTTTCGAAGCTATTTCCACATCGGTGCTCCTTTAAACGGCCTCTTCTTTTATCTACATCTATAACATCAAGACTAAGATACAGCGAGAAGAATAAAATTGAGAAGTAGAACATTTTTGAATTATTGGTAAGAGGTCATCGAAATATCTACACGTTCGAAAGCACAATAGCCCAGAACTCTATCTTTCTTTATATATAAAACTGCACAACGAGGAGGAGGAGAGGGTATACGATTGGGTATACGATGGGTATACGAACTGGCCGGAAGGATTCGGATGAATAAAATAGGGGTGTTTAAAATTTAAGGCCATCGGCGTTTTTTTTGCCTGTTTTTCGCGAATAGCTTTCGAACCGACCACTTTTACATAGGTATATTACTCAGAGGCGAGAAAGAGCTATCGAAATCCTACAGTTTCGTGTATTTAATTATATTTTTATGTTACGTCCCCGCGAAGCTATTCGCGCTTGAAAAAAAAAAAAACACAAAACGCGTTTTTTGACGTAAAGTGGAATATATCTCGAGAGCTATTTATACGCTAGCCATTTTCTTATTTTTAATGGATTCTACATTAAATTTCCTCCACTTGCTTCCACAGCACCCATCATTCCCATTTCTTGAACGTGACGAAAAAAAATCCCAAATTTGAAACTTCAAAAGTATGACAATTGAAAAAATTATTTTCACTTCAAATTCGAATTCCACGTCTAATTTTCTGTAGGAATCGTTAACTAATTAAAATTTAACAGCACTGTAAGTATTTGCAACGAATTTTTAAAGTTGAAAAATTTAGGAGTGGCGTAGTAATAAACCTGGAAAAACTAATGCTGGTCGTCAAATTTCCGCCGTTTTGACGTCATATTCGGTTTCATCGTTAAATTTTCTATAAGAATAGCGTTCAAAATCGCTCAAAAACGAAAATTCAATTTTTCGCTTTTACCGATGCTGAAATCTCGGCCAGCGAAAAACTCGATTTACGGAAAATAATTTCTCTGGCTCTGTTTAGATTTTTTTCACCAAATTTTTTGCTATGTACGTGTGTAAGGCGTTCAAATGAAGACTCCTGCATAATAAAACAATTGATTTACATTAATTTTGACCCCGAAAAGCACGGTTAAAGTCCAATTTTTGAGCTTTCAAAAACCGATTTTTTTGGACCACTTGCAGATTTTTCCGAGAAATAAAAAAAATCACAAAAATACATCTTGGAGAGACACAACTTTCCTGAAAATTTCAGATTTTTATCTGTATTGAGAGAGGAGTAAAAAATCGTTAACTGTTCGGTTGAAAAAAATCGCAGGGGTACCCCTTGAATTTTTCGCGAAGAATTTTTTGAAATAGATTTCGCTCAAATTCAACATAATGATAGTTGATGATATGTACATCAATAATATATGGTTCATTCTTTGTTTCTTTCGCACTAAATGGATGAAAAGAACGTTTAAAGTTGAAAAATGTGATTTTTTCGTGTATAGTCTACTAATATTGTTGAAAAACGCAAAAACGGTTGAAAAATGGATAGGTGCATTACATTGGGAAAATGTGGACAGTAAAATTACCTATCTTTTGGTATATTCAAACATCTGAATCGACGACTTTTTGTTTGAGTTATCCACTGTACATCTTACAAATCTTGGAAAACTTGAAGTTGTTACGTCTAATTCTGCTACAACTTTGCTCCAGTTGAAAAACCCAATACTTTATGATACACAGTACATTCAAACACCTCCACCAACATACCAAATTATAGCAACTACTACCTACTAATAATAATACCTATAGATTCCCACTCTCCATACACAAATAATCAACAACTAAACCCATACCCATACCTATACTATATAACTAATTTCATTTTTGACTCAAAGTTTTGTGGAAGCCTTTTCTCCAATAAATATACTGTAAACATTAGAAAGATGTGTAAAAGAGAGGCTTTCACGATAAAATGTCAGCTCTGAAATCATTTCAAGTTAGCATGCATAAAAAAAGTTGTAATGACATGTGCACCAAAATTCATCAACGCAATAACATTCATATTTTCTTTCTCTCGCTCCGTCAAAATTCGAGCGTTGCAATTCATGGCGCAAATTACAATTTCAAATTAGTGGCTCGCAATCAGTAATGAAAGACCGTCCGCCAATGGAGAAGGCGCTATCAATTTCCATTAGGTTCCCACCCGCTATCTCCTGACGACCACAGAGTTGTCGATTGTTGCCGTTGCTTTCGGTTCAGTTCAGTCGAGTTGGACAGGTCCGTTCGCAAAGCACCGCTTTCAACCCTAATTTCCGATTGGACGAACCCTTTGGCCGGTCACTCCGAGCTCGATCCGCTGGAGAAGTGTGGAGGCTACGGCTGATTGCCACTTAAGGAGGTCAAAAGGCATTGGTTTGTCGGCTGGGATACCTGATGGCATTCAAAGGGAATTGACTAGCTGGTTTCCGTGGGAGAGAATTGTTATATACAAAAATTTACGAAATTTCTCGAAATGAAACGATAATTGTATTACGAGGTCGCCGCTACGCTTCCGCAATCGTTTATTATCTTCTGTAATTTTATGGGTATCTTCTGGTGTTTTAAATACTATACTGCGCTATACTTAAACTACCGTAGAGACAAAAAAAAATCATTGTCATAAGTCACGTTATGCAATCGACTTCTCGGGAGTGGATATCGGTGTCATCATTTATTCGTGCGCAAAGGCTAAGCGGTAGAAGCTTTTTTAATGCAAAAACATACGAACTTATCCGTGTCCAAAAAGATAACGGTGTCAGCTCTCCATCCGGAATTGAAAAGAGTATACTGAAATATTGAAAATATTGAATATTAGGTCGTAGAGGTATACCTGATGGACCTATATAGCCCTGAAGTTGCCCGAATAGGCAAAAATAGTGGAGAAACAGTCGCCTAGTTCATCTCCCCCTCACTACAGGAATCACGTAAAAATATTTTAATGTAAGCTCTTCAATATAGTAAGGTTGCATTTTGACAAAAGTTATTAAACAGCCCTCATCAGAAGGAAGTTTCTGTAGGCAGGTTCCCCTCAAACCAAGTGACCTAATGACGACCCTTTGGCTGATTCGACTCGGCATCAGTTATGCTAACCTGGGCGAAACTCTGAATTGTAGGACCTGCTATGACAACGCGTGGGAGGCGAGGCTATAATTACACCAACTCCATCATCTAGCAAAATGGAAGCCGCCTTCTCCTCGAGACCTTCGAACATCGCATTTCATACACTCCGATGTCGTCGGTCGTAGCCGTCGAAGAGGAGCGATTTCGAGCGAACAATCAGCTGTTAATTAGTCGAGCCTTCGTCTGACAAAGGAATCACCGACCACTTCGGCGAATCACTTCAGCACCTCGCCACCGTCTTGAGTTGCTGTAGTGCAAAACATATAGTAGGCTTCATCGGTCTCGTCATTATCATCGTCTTGTTCGAAATAATTATTTAATCGAATTGTCGGCAAAGAGTCCTCCTTAGCATTTGTTCAGTTAATGAGATGAAGTTGAAATTGCTTTCGGACTGCATCGAACGTGCTGTGGTGCCTATTAAGTAATAAATTGAACTTGTGAGCACTCTATGAGGTATGGAAATATTTTAATAGAATTAGAGATAAAATCTTCCGATTTATTTATGTATTCACTATTTCAATTATCCAGAACATCTAAAAATAAAGTCGAATTAGCAATCGTATTAGCAATATAGAGCGTTTATTATAGATCGTTTTAGTAAACTCTTATCGAGCACTATCATATTTCATATATATTGTATTATCATTAAAATGTGTTAATAAAATACAGTAACCCCTTCGAAGAAAAAAGGTTTCTCCCCGTTATACTCATCTTCAAATATGGTAAAGATTTAGATGAAATTGGATTTGATTTGGATGAAGTCGGGAAATGGATTTATCTTCCTGTGAACTAATGTTTTAATTGATGGTGAACACTTTATTGGCTTTAGTTCATTGTCTCAACTTAATTGGATTTTTCATGAGGAGGGCAGATAGGTTCATGTTTTAGAAGGGGTCGCCTAATCATTAATCACTTGTTTGATATTGACTTCCTCCAATCAATCAATTTCGTTTCATCTCTTTTCGGTTCTATATTTCAATGTCGGCTCCTTAGTTTACAAACACTGATATTTACAGTTTTGATCAGTTTATTTAGAGATTTTTATTTTCTCTCTATGTTTCACAGCAAGTATTAACTCAAGCATCAACGTCTCGGATAGTCTGTGATCTAAAAAGGGTCTCGTTTTCTGTCATTTGATTAGTCAACAGGTCCTCAGTATTCTCGTTTCGAATGATTCTACTCATATTTCACGGCTATAACGAGAAATAAGATATCCGCCCTTTCCACGGAGTTATAGCAAAATTCCCCGGCGACTGAAATGGTAAATCTCAGTAAATGAGAATAGTGCAAACTGAGAAAAAGGGACGTGAACTTGCAAAACGGACCCTTGAAATCACTATGGGTATCCTCAAGACGATCCCAGACGAACCTAACATATTCTTTTGTCGACGTTATAGGACTTCAAAAGCCGTAGTAAAATTCCTAGTTTCGTCTTTTAGGCTCAGGTGAAGTTCACGATATTGGATAAACGTGACTCTAAACGAATCTTTTAAACAATCCAAGAAGCTTAACAAACTTCGATCAGTTGAAACCTTTGAAATGGTTACTCGTTTCCATTGGCTCGGAAGACAGCTATTATTTAGGAGTGAATAGGGGGATAGAACCGAAGACAAAGGCGGGTTGATTCTTTATTTTCCCGGAGAAAATGCCCTCATTCAGCAGCGACCTTTCTTCCATTCCTTCCTTGCACCCATCGCAATCTCAACTCGATGCCACAGCCATCGCTTCTTAAAGGTTTCTCTCCTTACATCTCCTTCCAGACTTCTCTTGGTCAACCGGGGGAAAGCGCCCATAAATTGTCCTCCTCTGACGCGGCGGTCTGCCTATTTGGTTGAAAAAAGGAGTGACGAAGAAGCAAGGAAGGAGCGAAAAAACCTTGAAAAAAATCCGGTGCCGCTGAGTATTTATTGGCGCACGAAATGGCTGAGTCAGTAGCTTCAAGTGAGAGATAGGTGCTTTTATGGCTCAACTGCCTGCGACAAATCTGTTCAACCGTTGGTATAATGACTCTTTGCTTTCGACTGACAAGGCCGATGACTACTGAGCTTGTTTATCGCCCGTATCGATAGCTTATGATGAAAATATTTTCCCATCTTCAGCCGCTGTAATGAGTTGATCAAACGTAAAATTGCCCATTTCTCAAATGCCCGGTTCTTGAGTTGCCATCATCTGTAACACATATGATATTGGAAAAAAATGGCATAAAGTTTGCAACAATGGAAGAAGCAGGAGTGCAGAACGAACTGGAAACATATGATCTTCACCATTGGAATAATTGACAGCAAAATTAATTGACCCTACAATCAAACTTTTTATCCTTTTTTAATCAGCTGCTCTCATCAAAACATCATTAACCGTTTGCGGATCAGCTTGCATTAGCCAACCTATTGCCTTATATTACGAAGAGGCCCTAGCTCCCTAATACTGATTAAGTCGCACCCTGAGCTCGCGGTTTTTGCACGAATCTAATCTTCAAGGGCGACCAACGTGCTTATTCCCCAGCAAGAGCTTGAAAGCACGTTTTTGCTCTTCAGTAAGGTTGAATGGTGGATTGAATCAACTCATCATCCCTCCGACTTGAGTAATGATTAGAATTTTTTCACAACAAAAGGTCGTCGCCGATGCATTGTAGGGGCGATTCTTTCCACTAAACGCCTTCTTCTATACTTGTTCTATACTTCCGCCTTTATTTCGTACAACGTTGCAGACTTCACGGACGAAATGAAAGAAATATAAGATTTTAACGTCTCAATATCTTATTACTTGGAGATCTTGTGAGTGCTAAGCATGGCAAATACAAACATTTCGTGATTTTGCTTGATAGGTTGAAGTAGTTTATCATAGAGTAGTATAATTCATTTTTTCCTCAATGAAAAATGGCGTATCATGAACGAGATTGGTCGCTCAGCTATTACCTCAGGACACAAGAGTTTGAGAGTATAGAGAGTTTTAGTGACATTCGCGTTCTTTGAAAACTTAAACGTGGGAGATTTGGTTACTTTGTTAAATCATACGTCTCTAATGGTCACAACAATCCGCCATCCACAAGGCGGTAACCATAAGAAACGTATGATTTAATAAAGTAACCAATACTCCTACGTTTAAGTTTTCAAAAATTGCAAAATGCACTAAAACTCTCCATTAATTATGTATTGGGTACCCATTGTATGTAAACATCTTCTGAAAGAATGAATTATATTCTTCGACCATGATTGTATATATAATTGTTGTATGCTCGTTTTGAGTAAGCCATGAGTGTAATGTTTATTGATGAAAGTAAAAAGAGCTCTCCCTCAATAATCCTAACGTGCCATGGCCGAAATGTTCGGTGCTTTAACCTTGTTAGCTGATTGTTACTTCTTCAGAGGAACACGGTATCCCACTACGCCCTTAATGGATATATACTCTTTAGGGATTGAGATAATTGGTCGGCAAACATCTGTGAGGGATAACTTCGTCTGGAACTGTCTGCCCCAGGATTAGAAAGGTTGAATTATTCGAAATCCTCATCTAGCGTGTCTCGACAATTCGTAAACTGAGCAAAGGACCGTGCGAGTTAGAGAAGGCATTTTGATTTGCATGGGAGCATCGATATTGAAGTGATGGAAATTTTATTTTTTCTGAAGGCGAGCAGGCAACTTGTGTGGACGTAAGAGGTCGCTTCTTCACTCCTTTTTTTTACGTTTTACAATCCTGCCTCCAGGAAAAGTATCGAACCAACTTCGTTGATGCCGACTAAATGCCCATATTGTTGACGACGAGTATTCAAATTTTGGGACAGTAAATCCAGTCGAATCACAGGTATAGGAGACGAAATCAATATAAAAAGATAACTAGTTTATATAAATAGGATTCGACTATCTCTTTGTTTCATAAATTTTCTTGTGAAATGGGATTCCACGACCTCAGCGTCAAACCCCACTTATCATCAATCGACTTATTATTCTGATGTCAAACCCTTTCTGCCCTCGGCCACTTTCTGGACTTCAACATAATTAATGTTTGTTACACCATGGCCATTATGAGGCTTGAGTTAACCTACGATGTTTTGGTTTATTATTCAATAAAGAACCAATAATCGCCCAACAAAATTTTTTTCAAACCGCCTCAGAATTTGATGTTTTACGTTGTACGGCATGTAGAATCCGAATATCCAATCAAAACATTCTGTCCGTCCGCCGCTAGCCATCAATTCTTTACTGACAAAAGTATAAAAACGAAATTCTTGAAAGTTTCACCGAAAATTAATCTTGGCTTGGCAATGGCCCAATCGCTACTTCAATTTTACAGGTATTTTTGGGGTTTTGAGGGGAAGACAATTCATATTTTCTAACGTTTTTCAGAAAATGGTGTACTATTCGGTATCAATTTCTATAGATTATTGGACGTTGAATCGAATAAGAACATCGTGAGCTCGATAGCTTAATTGGTTCTTGAGTTATCGCAGCTTTTGTGTTGAGTTTGGGAGATCTTCAGAAATTTGGCATGAGTGTATAACTCGAGAGTTCTTGGAGCTATGAAAATCGTTCTCTGCAACTATATCGTGAGACGAAACATTTTGGTTTATTATTCAATAATAAAACATTGTAATCGCCCAAGAAAAAAATTTCATAACCCCCCCTCAAAATTTGATGTTTTACGTTTCAAGGCATGTAGAATCCGAATATCCAATAAAAAACGCTGCAAATGATTGTACAGTGGTTTATTATTCCTTCGCTTCAATATTGATTGGAAGGTGCACCTCAGTATATAACTTGTCACATGTCAGTATACATTATTAACGGTTTCCTTTCCTGTTATGAGTTGAAATTGTTTCCCAGCTCAGCTGTAAACATTACCTAAACATTAGTATGGTATTTAATTTACGAGGATTTGCTAATTTTATTTGTCTACTAATGCAATTAAATAGTCCCCCTTTTAATGGCCCATCTGAATTCATTTGGATAGATGTGGCCTCTCACGTGGCCTAGACGTGTATTGGCGTGAAAACATGGGCGTTTCTGCCAAACGAATGCGGATTTTGAGAAAATCCGCCAGTGAAATGTTTTTCACCCAACGCGATCCGCTATGTATTCTCCCCACAAAGAGAAGTTCCATCGCAATTGCGGTTTAATTAAAACCTACTGAAACAGAGTGGAAGGGGCCGAATTCACGGATACAGTTGAACGCGCAAGAAGCACTACCAGGTGGGATATCTAGCGTAGCGTTTCATTCTGAACCCTATGGCCGTGGAAAAAGAGAATCTAGCAGTTGGTAAAACCGGACTTTGAACTAGGCACCCTTGAACATGGCCATTTGAGCAGGGGATTCGTACTACACTCGGGTCTTTTGTGACGTAAATCTTTTCCCTTCTGCGGTAAACTTACTGCGGTGAACTTCTCTGAGAAAACATACCGAGAGTGGTATGTTTTCTCTGAGAATAATTGCTCGGAAGTGCGCGTAGTGACTACAATAGTTTGAAAAACTCGGTGAACTGCAAAATGTATATTTACCTCAAAGAAAATTCCGCAAATGATTGCGAAGTTCTTTCGCTTCAATATGATTTTAGAAGGCTATCCATTTGGGATAGTAATTATTCCAATTATAAGTGAACGTTTCCACCTAAAAACAAATTGGTAACTTTAAGGGGAAACTCCGTAGCAACTTCTGTCATTTTAACTTGTTTAATTTTTTTATATCAAATTAAAAGCTAGAACGCTGCAAATGATTGTACAGTGGTTTATTATTCCTTCGCTTCAATATTGATTTAGAAAGACTATCCATTTGTGATAGTAATTATTTCAAACATTTCGGAACAATCCCACCGAAAAGCAGTTTGTGACTATAGGGGAAAACTCCGTAGCAACTATTGTAATTTTATTCAATTTTATTTTTCTTAATTTCCTAATTGAAAACTATATTTTTTGCCTAACGGTACAGCTGGAGAGAGCGTTTGACGACCATTCCAATGAGTATAGAACGATTTTTATAGCTCCAAGCACTCTCGAGTTATACCCTCATGTCAAATTTCTGAAAATCTCCCAAATTCGGCACAAAAGCTGCGATAACTCGAGAACCAATTAAGCTATCGACCTGGCAATGGTCTCATTCGATTCAGCGTCCAAAAATCTATAGAATTTGATACCACGTACACATTTTTCTGAAAAACCTTGGAAAATATGAATTTTCTCCCCCTCAAAACCCCCAAAAACACCCTTAAAATTGAGCTAGCTAGTTGGTTCGAAAATTGGGCCGTTGTTGGACCGAGATTGATTTTTGGTGAAAATTTCAAGAATTTAGCTATTATGGTTTGGCCGGATAAGTGTTGATGGCGTACGGCGTACGGCGTACGGCGGACAGACAGAATTTTTTTTATTGGATATTCGGATTCTACATGCCTTGAAACGTAAAACATCAAATTTTGAGGGGGGTTATAAAAATTTTTTTCTTGGGCGATTACAATGGTTTATTATTGAATAATAAACCAAAAAATTCTGTCTGTCCGCCGTACGCCGTACGCCGTCAACACTTTTCCGGCCAAACCATAATAGCTAAGTTCTTGAAATTTTCACCAAAAATCAATCTCGGTCCTACGACGGCCCAATTTTCGAACCAACTTGCTAGCTCAATTTTAAGGGTGCTTTTGGGGGTTTTGAGGGGGAGAAAATTCATATTTTCCAAGGTTTTTCAGAAAAATGTGTACGTGGTATCAAATTCTATAGATTTTTGGACGCTGAATCGAATGAGACCATCGCCGGGTCGGTAGCTTTATTGGTTCTCGAGTTATCGCAGCTTTTGTGCCGAATTTGGGAGATTTTCAGAAATTTGACATGAGGGTATAACTCGAGAGTTCTTGGAGCTATAAAAATCGTTCTATACTCATTGGAATGGTCGTGGAACGCTCTCTCCAGCTGTACCGTTAGGCAAAAATTTAGTTTTTAATTAGGAAATTAAGAAAAATAAAATTGAATAAAATTACAATAGTTGCTACGGAGTTTTTCCCTATAGTTACAATCTGTTTTTCGGTGGGATTGTTCCGAAATGTTCGAAATAATTACTATCACAAATGGATAGTCTTCCTAAATCAATATTGAAGCGAAGGAATAATAAACCACTGTACAATCATTTGCAGCGTTCTAGCTTTTAATTTGATATAAAAAAATTAAACAAGTTAAAATGACAGAAGTTGCTACGGAGTTTCCCCTTAAAGTTACCAATTTGTTTTTAGGTGGAAACGTTCACTTATAATTGGAATAATTACTATCCCAAATGGATAGCCTTCTAAAATCATATTGAAGCGAAAGAACTTCGCAATCATTTGCGGAATTTTCTTTGAGGTAAATATACATTTTGCAGTTCACCGAGTTTTTCAAACTATTGTAGTCACTACGCGCACTTCCGAGCAATTATTCTCAGAGAAAACATACCACTCTCGGTATGTTTTCTCAGAGAAGTTCACCGCAGTAAGTTTACCGCAGAAGGGAAAAGATTTACGTCACAAAAGACCCGAGTGTAGTACGAATCCCCTGCTCAAATGGCCATGTTCAAGGGTGCCTAGTTCAAAGTCCGGTTTTACCAACTGCTAGATTCTCTTTTTCCACGGCCATACAGTTCAGAATGAAACGCTACGCTAGATATCCCACCTGATAGTGCTTCTTGCGCGTTCAACTGTATCCGTGAATTCGGCCCCTTCCACTCTGTTTCAGTAGGTTTTAATTAAACCGCAATTGCGATGGAACTTCTCTTTGTGGGGAGAATACATAGCGGATCGCGTTGGGTGAAAAACATTTCACTGGCGGATTTTCTCAAAATCCGCATTCGTTTGGCAGAAACGCCCATGTTTTCACGCCAATACACGTCTAGGCCACGTGAGAGGCCACATCTATCCAAATGAATTCAGATGGGCCATTAAAAGGGGGACTATTTAATTGCATTAGTAGACAAATAAAATTAGCAAATCCTCGTAAATTAAATACCATACTAATGTTTAGGTAATGTTTACAGCTGAGCTGGGAAACAATTTCAACTCATAACAGGAAAGGAAACCGTTAATAATGTATACTGACATGTGACAAGTTATATACTGAGGTGCACCTTCCTATCAACTGCAGACTTCTCGAAGCCGCGGAAAACATCGAACAGAAGTACCTCGGCAACCTAACAACGATCCTGTCCTGTATTATAACTGACTGCAGGAACTCGTCGCTTCAGAATAACGGAATCACGGAACGGTATAGACTTCAAACGTTGGTAACAGGTTTCCACGAGGTAATGGAAAACTTTCTCGTGCGGTTGTGGCGAGGTCTGCCCATCAAAGTTGAGCGAAACTGTGAGTGACGCCGCTCTAGCGACAGACGATGCTGGCCGCTCCTGCTTTATATGTGCTTTGTATGCACGCCCAGGAAGCCGTTCTGGTCCTCGAATCGTTCTCGCGTTTCCGAAGCAGTTTTGCCTTTCCTTTGCCGCCGAGTTTGACTGAACCTTTCCGCGCTTACTACGTTTATTATGTTCAATTCATTTTCCCAGCTAAAATGTGAACATGAATTTTATTCTTATTCGTATATTGCGAGTGGAATTGTAACCAATTAATTACCCTTGTATTAAATTGGAAATTTTCAAAATAAAATCTATTTAGAGAATTGATCTTCCAGTGATGAACATCAACCGAAGAACACGGTCAACATTTTTTATCCGTACATTCCAACCTAGAGATCGTGCAAAATTTTGCCAATAAACTGAATTCCGCTTTTTTTTCTTTTTCGTCCCTACAGAATTTTATTCGGCAGGCGAATCGATTGAAGACGTGGAACGACTCATCGGTGCTTCCGACTTTATCCGTATTTCCCGTCCTCATCCCTTGACTTATTTCCTCTTGGCCCGAATGCTAATAGTTGCCGACTCCAATGGGTGTTTAAACAGTTCGGGCGACCGCGCTGCACCATCAGATACCCCTCTGTTTTCCTAGCTCTTTACCCAGCATCGTTTGCATACTCAGCTCCAAGTTGTGTAACTCATTTTCTTTTTAAAGTCACCCTCCACTCTTGCACGCTCCTTCGTTGCTCGGTTCTATCTCATTTTCTATCAAGGAAAACCGCTTTTACAGCTGTCGTTTTCGGCAGCATCAAAACGTATACTCTTTGGCTAGGCTATGTAACGTGAACGTTATTCCTTCCTTTTTAACAGGTCGCTTGATATATTTTCTAGATTTAGAGAAAATTCGTGACGGTCTCTCTCAGTTTTTCCTGCTCAGGCTGCACTATCTAATAATTTTGAAGTCCTTTGAGCTATCGATGCGGCAAGTGTTAGGAATGACGGTCTAGCAATGAAGAGGATGAAACATTCTGCGCTTACAACGTTAGCAGCAACTGTTTGCATCGCTCTTGCTAGTTGGCTCGGTAAACCGCTTTGCCCAACAACCTTCATCTGAGGTTTCAACTTCAAAATCTTCGAGCAGCTTCCTTCAGTAGTCCTCCTTCACTGCCTCTCTCCTTTCATCCTTTACCTAATCCAGTACTCACCATCAACGCCCAGATCTGAGTTACCAAGTTGAGACACCCGTTGCCATATAAGAAGGAGAGAGATGAGGGAGGCGCTAAAGATTCTAATTAGCGTTCAAACCTAGCGAGCCCATGCATTTCCTTCAAGCACAACTTGAAATGAATAATGCACGAGATGCGGTTTGGTTTTGCTCTCCTCCCATTCCTGTTTCCAGGCCGTTTTCCATCTGCTTCCATCGTGCAACGATGTTAGACTTGATATAAATTGGCTCGGACGGCGATTAGAAAGTTCTACAGCGACAATGATAATACAGAGAGATATAAATTTATGAACTCACCAATAATAAGCCTAGACCTTTTCCATCAATAACTTGGTTATTTCAATATTATTTCTATAACAAAGAAATATAAGAAGTCCATTATTTTTGTGCTAATGTTAAGAGGAAGATAAACTAGGCTTCTACTTCCCATAGTTTTTATTTTGCCGCTTTCGCCCCTTCGGGCCTTCCCAGGCCAATATGAACCTTTTTGTTCCTACTGCCTTATTATATTTATTATTTCAAAATTCTTCATAGGTTAATTCATGGAAAGAATATTGTTGAAGTAAGGTAGAATGAAAAAAGTGAAAGCCGAACCATATTTAGAAGTAACATTTTTTTATGTTTGTTTACGATACTTGTTACTTCTTACTGACTTATTTTTGTTTCCGCAAGACGACTAAAGAGGGTGATTTAGCATAGGAAAATACGAGAAAAGTTCATCACAATGCTGTTCACCTCTGAGCGTAGGGTCTGCAAGGCATGAAACTTGACTCTGAATAATAAAGCATTTTAGTGTTTTCAACTCGACCGAAAGCATCTCGGTTTCAAACTTTGAATTTCTCCGCGGAATGAATAAAATATTACTTTCCCCTCAGCGTTGAGTGAAGATTCACCTGCAGAATCGAATTTCCAACTGGAGAAATTAGGTTTGTTGTCAAACAACGTGCAAAACACACTTTCAACGGTTGCAGACAACTCCAGTTGTCTTTTAGAGTAAACAGTTTCGAAAAGCCCTTCTTCGCAACTCAGAAGTCAACGGAATGTTTCGACTTGCGCACCAATTAAGAAAAAGTGTGAAACATGAATTTGATTTTATAACGAGAAGCTGAGATTGCGAGGTCGTTGCGATCGTTTGTTGACAAACTTTATCGTGGAGATGAAGAGATATGAATTGGCAGGAGTTAATTTTCGGCAAGGAATAAACAAAGTGGAAGTTGTGTGTCAAATATCCGAGATAGCTTGTAACGGTTTCAAAGCGCTACGTATCTTTAGGAAGCAAATAATCTCGAAAGGTTTGCATTTTCAGTGTTTTGCCCGTAGCCCGAAAAATGTCTGACAGTATCAATGAGTTCTCCTACAACTCACTTTTCGACAGATTTGTTGATTTTATAAATGGTTTCAGAAAAAGATAAGTTCACTTTTCAAAAAATCAGGACAAAATTAATAATTATAGTTGATTATAATTATATTGACATGACCAACCGTAAACAAGAAATCCATCATTTTTCGAACTCATGAAAATTGGGAGTTATTTTTATCCCGTCTGTAGTTTAAATTAAAGCGGTTGATCGTAAACTATATTTCCTAAGGTGACTCCCCCCCCCCTCCCACAACTGTGAACTCGAATTGTGTTCTGCGAAGGGAAGTTAACGAGCTCAGAAGTAACAACTACCACCTAGATGCAAACAGGTCAGACGCCGATTAATTTGCAACGTCCGTTTTCGTAAGTGTTAAAAATTGGATAAAAAACGCTGCAAATGATTGTACAGTGGTTTATTATTATTTCGCTTCAATTTTGATTTAAGAAGATTTTTATTTATTTATTTATTTTTTTTTTTTTTTATTCCATTTTATTACAACACAATTACTTACAATGGTGTATCAAGGAAATTATTCCCCTATATGGGCCAAGGCCCGTGTTAGGGAGATTATTTGTAATGAGTTCCGGAACCGGTTCCGGAACTGGTTCCGGAACGGAACTGGTTCCGGAACTGGTTCCGGAACGGAACTGGTTCCGGAACTGCTTCCGGAACGCAACTGGTTCCGGAACTGGTTCCGGAACTGGTTCCGGAACTGGTTCCGGAACTGGTTCCGGAACGGAACTGGTTCTGGAACTGGTTCCGGAACTGGTTCCGGAACGGAACTGGTTCCGGAACTGGTTCCGGAACGGAACTGGTTCCGGAACGGAACTGGTTCCGGAACTGGTTCCGGAACGGAACTGGTTCCGGAACGGAACTGGTTCCGGAACTGGTTCCGGAACTGGTAACACGTAACAAACTTTACGTAACAACTTTAAGTTTTCCAAGATTTGTAAGTTGCACAGTGGATAACTCAAACAAGAAGTCGTCAATTCAGATGTTTGAATATACCAAAAGATAGGTAATTTAACTGTCCATATTTTCCCAATGTAATGTACCTATCCATTTTTCAACCGTTTTTGCATTATTCAACAATATTAGTAGACTATACACGAAAACATGACATTTTTCAACTTCAACCGTTCTTTTCATCTATTTAGTGCGAAAGAAACAAAGAATGAACCATATATTATTGATATGCACATCATCAAGTATCATTATGCTGAATTTGAGCTAAATCTATTCCAAAAACGTTTTCGCAAAAAATCCAAGGGGTACCCCTGCGATTTTTTTCAACCGAACAGTTAACGATTTTTTACTCCTCTCTCAATACAGATAAAAATCTGAAATTTTCAGGAAAGTTGTGCCTTACCAAGATGTATTTTTGTGATTTTTTTTATTTCTCGGAAAAATCTGCAAGTGGTCCAAAAAAATCAGTCTTTGTAAGCTCAAAAATTGGACTTTAACCGTGATTTTCGGGGTCAAAATTTATGATAATCAATTGTTTTATTATGCAGGAGTCTTCATTTGAACGCCTCACACACGTACATAGCAAAAAATTTGGTGAAAAAAATTTAAACAGAGCCAGAGAAATTATTTTTCGTGAATCGAGTTTTTCGCCGGCCGAATTCTCGAGCTCCGCTGGCATCGGTAAGGGCGAAATATTAAATCATTGTTTTAAAGCGATTTTGAAAGCTATTCTTATAGGAAATTTAATGCTGAATCCGAATGTGACGTCAAAACGGTGGCAATTTCACGACAACTATCAGTTTTTCCAGGTTTTAGTACGCCACTCCTACGTTTTTCAACTTTGAAAATCCGTTGCAAATACTTACAGTACTGTTCAAATTTGGTTAATTTATGATTCTTACAGGAAATTAGACGTAGAATTCGAATTTAAAGTGAAAATAATCGAATTCGAACAATTGATAATATTTTTTGAATTTTTTACGATTTTCATACTTTTGCAGTTTCAACTTTGGGATTTTTTTTCGTCACGTTCTCGAAATGGGAACAATTAGGTGCTTTGGAAGAAAATGTAGGAAATTTAATGTAAAATCGATTAAAAATAAGAAAATATCTGGTGTATGTAATAGCTCTCGAGATATATTCCACTTTATGTCAAAAAACGTGTTTTGACTTTTCTTCAAACGTTAATATCTCCGCGGGGACATAACATAAAAATATAATTAAATACACCAAATTGTGGGATTTTGATAGCTCTTTCTCGCCTCTGAGTAATACACCTATGTAAAAGTGGTTCCGGAACGGAACTGGTTCCGGAACTGGTTCCGGAACTGGTTCTGGAACAGAACTGGTTCCGGAACTGGTTCCGGAACGGAACTGGTTCCGGAACTGGTTCCGGAACTGGTTTTGGAACGGAACTGGTTCCGGAACGGAACTGGTTCCGGAACGGAACTGGTTCCGGAACTGATTCCGGAACGGAACTGGTTCCGGAACTGGTTCCGGAACGGAACTGGTTCCGGAACTGGTTCCGGAACGGAACTGGTTCCGGAACTGGTTGGCATTATTCAACAATATTAGTAGACTATACACGAAAACATGACATTTTTCAACGTCAACCGTTCTTTTCATCTATTTAGTGCGAATCTCATCTATTCTTCATCTATTTAGTTCCGTTCCGGAACCAGTTCCGTTCCGGAACCAGTTCCGGAACCAGTTCCGTTCCGTAACCAGTTCCGGAACCAGTTCCGGAACCAGTTCCGTTCCGTAACCAGTTCCGGAACCAGTTCCGGAACCAGTTCCGGAACCAGTTCCGTTCCGGAACCAGTTCCGTTCCGGAACCAGTTCCGGAACCAGTTCCGTTCCGGAACCAGTTCCGGAACCAGTTCCGTTCCGGAACCAGTTCCGGAACCAGTCCCGGAACCAGTTCCGTTCCGGAACCAGTTCCGGAACCAGTTCCGTTCCGGAACCAGTTCCGGAACCAGTTCCGTTCCGGAACCAGTTCCGGAACCAGTTCCGTTCCGGAACCAGTTCCGTTCCGGGACCAGTTCCGTTCCGGAACCAGTTCCGGAACCAGTTCCGGAACCAGTTCCGGAACCAGTTCCGTTCCGGAACCAGTTCCGGAACCAGTTCCGGAACCAGTTCCGGAACCAGTTCCGTTCCGGAACCAGTTCCGTTCCGGAACCAGTTCCGTTCCGGAACCAGTTCCGTTCCGGAACCAGTTCCGGAACGAGTTCCGTTCCGGAACCAGTTCCGTTCCGGAACCAGTTCCGGAACCAGTTCCGGAACCAGTTCTGTTCCGAACCAGTTCCGTTCCGGAACCAGTTCCGTTCCGGAACCAGTTCCGGAACCAGTTCCTTAACCAGTTCCGGAACCAGTTCCGTTCCGGAACCAGTTCCCGAACCAGTTCCGTTCCGGAACCAGTTCCGGAACCAGTTCCGTTCCGGAACCAGTTCCGTTCCGGAACCAGTTCCTTTCCAGAACCAGTTCCGGAACCAGTTCCGTTCCGGAACCAGTTCCGTTCCGGAACCAGTTCCGGAACCAGTTCCGTTCCGGAACCAGTTCCGGAACCAGTTCCGTTCCGGAACCAGTTCCGTTCCGGAACCAGTTCCGGAACCAGTCCCGGAACCAGTTCCGTTCCGGAACCAGTTCCGGAACCAGTTCCGTTCCGGAACCAGTTCCGGAACCAGTTCCGTTCCGGAACCAGTTCCGTTCCGGAACCAGTTCCGTTCCGGAACCAGTTCCGTTCCGGAACCAGTTCCGGAACCAGTTCCGTTCCGGAACCAGTTCCGGAACCAGTTCCGTTCCGGAACCAGTTCCGTTCCGGAACCAGTTCCGTTCCGGAACAAGTTCCGTTCCGGAACCAGTTCCGTTCCGGAACCAGTTCCGGAACCAGTTCCGTTCCGGAACCAGTTCCGGAACCAGTTCCGTTCCGGAACCAGTTCCGTTCCGGAACCAGTTCCGGAACCAGTTCCGTTCCGGAACCAGTTCCGGAACCAGTTCCGTTCCGGAACCAGTTCCGTTCCGGAACCAGTTCCGGAACCAGTTCCGTTCCGGAACCAGTTCCGTTCCGGAACCAGTTCCGGAACCAGTTCCGGAACCAGTTCCGTTCCGGAACCAGTTCCGTTCCGGAACCAGTTCCGGAACCAGTTCCGTTCCGGAACCAGTTCCGGAACCAGTTCCGGAACCAGTTCCGGAACTAGTTCCGGAACCAGTTCCGTTCCGGAACCAGTTCCGTTCCGGAACCAGTTCCGTTCCGGAACCAGTTCCGTTCCGGAACCAGTTCCGTTCCGGAACCAGTTCCGTTCCGGAACCAGTTCCGTTCCGGAACCAGTTCCGTTCCGGAACCAGTTCCGGAACCAGTTCCGTTCCAGAACCAGTTCCGGAACCAGTTCCGGAACCCGTTCCGGAACCAGTTCCGGAACCTGTTCCGTTCCGGAACCAGTTCCGGAACCAGTTCCGTTCCGGAACCAGTCCCGGAACCAGTTCCGTTCCGGAACCAGTTCCGGAACCAGTTCCGGAACCAGTTCCGTTCCGGAACCAGTTCCGGAACCAGTTCCGTTCCGGAACCAGTTCCGTTCCGGAACCAGTTCCGTTCCGGAACCAGTTCCGTTCCGGAACCAGTTCCGGAACCAGTTCCGTTCCGGAACCAGTTCCGGAACCAGTTCCGTTCCGGAACCAGTTCCGTTCCGGAACCAGTTCCGGAACCAGTTCCGGAACCGGTTCCGGAACCGGTTCCGTTCCGGAACCAGTTCCGTTCCGGAACCAGTTCCGGAACCAGTTCCGTTCCGGAACCAGTTCCAGAACCAGTTCCGTTCCGGAACCAGTTCCGTTCCGGAACCAGTTCCGTTCCGGAACCAGTTCCGGAACCAGTTCCGTTCCGGAACCAGTTCCGGAACCAGTTCCGTTCTGGAACCAGTTCCGGAACCAGTTCCGTTCCGGAACCAGTTCCGGAACCAGTTCCGGAACCAGTTCCGTTGCGGAACCAGTTCCGTTCCGGAACCAGTTCCGTTCCGGAACCAGTTCCGTTCCGGAACCAGTTCCGGAACCAGTTCCGTTCCGGAACCAGTTCCGGAACCAGTTCCGGAACCAGTTCCGTTCCGGAACCAGTTCCGTTCCGGAACCAGTTCCGGAACCGGTTCCGGAACCAGTTCCGTTCCGGAACCAGTTCCGGAACCAGTTCCAGAACCAGTTCCGGAACCAGTTCCGTTCCGGAACCAGTTCCGGAACCAGTTCCGTTCCGGAACCAGTTCCGTTCCGGAACCAGTTCCGTTCCGGAACCAGTTCCGTTCCGGAACCAGTTCCGTTCCGGAACCAGTTCCGTTTCGGAACCAGTTCCGGAACTAGTTCCGGAACCAGTTCCGGAACCAGTTCCGGAACCAGTTCCGGAACCAGTTCCGTTCCGGAACCAGTTCCAGAACCAGTTCCGTTCCGGAACCAGTTCCGTTCCGGAACCAGTTCCGGATTTTGAAAGCTATTCTTATAGGAAATTTAATGCTGAATCCGAATGTGACGTCAAAACGGTGGCAATTTCACGACAACTATCAGTTTTTCCAGGTTTTAGTACGCCACTCCTACGTTTTTCAACTTTGAAAATCCGTTGCAAATACTTACAGTACTGTTCAAATTTGGTTAATTTATGATTCTTACAGGAAATTAGACGTAGAATTCGAATTTAAAGTGAAAATAATCGAATTCGAACAATTGATAATATTTTTTGAATTTTTTACGATTTTCATACTTTTGCAGTTTCAACTTTGGGATTTTTTTTCGTCACGTTCTCGAAATGGGAACAATTAGGTGCTTTGGAAGAAAATGTAGGAAATTTAATGTAAAATCGATTAAAAATAAGAAAATATCTGGTGTATGTAATAGCTCTCGAGATATATTCCACTTTATGTCAAAAAACGTGTTTTGACTTTTCTTCAAACGTTAATATCTCCGCGGGGACATAACATAAAAATATAATTAAATACACCAAATTGTGGGATTTTGATAGCTCTTTCTCGCCTCTGAGTAATACACCTATGTAAAAGTGGTTCCGGAACGGAACTGGTTCCGGAACTGGTTCCGGAACTGGTTCCGGAACAGAACTGGTTCCGGAACTGGTTCCGGAACGGAACTGGTTCAGGAACTGGTTCCGGAACTGGTTCCGGAACGGAACTGGTTCCGGAACTGGTTCCGGAACGGAACTGGTTCCGGAACTGGTTCCGGAACTGGTTCCGGAACTGGTTCCGGAACTGGTTCCGGAACGGAACTGGTTCCGGAACTGGTTCCGGAACTGGTTCCGGAACGGAACTGGTTCCGGAACTGGTTCCGGAACGGAACTGGTTCCGGAACGGAACTGGTTCCGGAACTGGTTCCGGAACGGAACTGGTTCCGGAACGGAACTGGTTCCGGAACTGGTTCCGGAACTGGTAACACGTAACAAACTTTACGTAACAACTTTAAGTTTTCCAAGATTTGTAAGTTGCACAGTGGATAACTCAAACAAGAAGTCGTCAATTCAGATGTTTGAATATACCAAAAGATAGGTAATTTAACTGTCCATATTTTCCCAATGTAATGTACCTATCCATTTTTCAACCGTTTTTGCATTATTCAACAATATTAGTAGACTATACACGAAAACATGACATTTTTCAACTTCAACCGTTCTTTTCATCTATTTAGTGCGAAAGAAACAAAGAATGAACCATATATTATTGATATGCACATCATCAAGTATCATTATGCTGAATTTGAGCTAAATCTATTCCAAAAACGTTTTCGCAAAAAATCCAAGGGGTACCCCTGCGATTTTTTTCAACCGAACAGTTAACGATTTTTTACTCCTCTCTCAATACAGATAAAAATCTGAAATTTTCAGGAAAGTTGTGCCTTACCAAGATGTATTTTTGTGATTTTTTTTATTTCTCGGAAAAATCTGCAAGTGGTCCAAAAAAATCAGTCTTTGAAAGCTCAAAAATTGGACTTTAACCGTGATTTTCGGGGTCAAAATTTATGATAATCAATTGTTTTATTATGCAGGAGTCTTCATTTGAACGCCTCACACACGTACATAGCAAAAAATTTGGTGAAAAAAATTTAAACAGAGCCAGAGAAATTATTTTTCGTAAATCGAGTTTTTCGCCGGCCGAATTCTCGAGCTCCGCTGGCATCGGTAAGGGCGAAATATTAAATCATTGTTTTAAAGCGATTTTGAAAGCTATTCTTATAGGAAATTTAATGCTGAATCCGAATGTGACGTCAAAACGGTGGCAATTTCACGACAACTATCAGTTTTTCCAGGTTTTAGTACGCCACTCCTACGTTTTTCAACTTTGAAAATCCGTTGCAAATACTTACAGTACTGTTCAAATTTGGTTAATTTATGATTCTTACAGGAAATTAGACGTAGAATTCGAATTTAAAGTGAAAATAATCGAATTCGAACAATTGATAATATTTTTTGAATTTTTTACGATTTTCATACTTTTGCAGTTTCAACTTTGGGATTTTTTTTCGTCACGTTCTCGAAATGGGAACAATTAGGTGCTTTGGAAGAAAATGTAGGAAATTTAATGTAAAATCGATTAAAAATAAGAAAATATCTGGTGTATGTAATAGCTCTCGAGATATATTCCACTTTATGTCAAAAAACGTGTTTTGACTTTTCTTCAAACGTTAATATCTCCGCGGGGACATAACATAAAAATATAATTAAATACACCAAATTGTGGGATTTTGATAGCTCTTTCTCGCCTCTGAGTAATACACCTATGTAAAAGTGGTTCCGGAACGGAACTGGTTCCGGAACTGGTTCCGGAACTGGTTCCGGAACAGAACTGGTTCCGGAACTGGTTCCGGAACGGAACTGGTTCCGGAACTGGTTCCGGAACTGGTTCTGGAACGGAACTGGTTCCGGAACGGAACTGGTTCCGGAACGGAACTGGTTCCGGAACTGATTCCGGAACGGAACTGGTTCCGGAACTGGTTCCGGAACGGAACTGGTTCCGGAACTGGTTCCGGAACGGAACTGGTTCCGGAACTGGTTGGCATTATTCAACAATATTAGTAGACTATACACGAAAACATGACATTTTTCAACGTCAACCGTTCTTTTCATCTATTTAGTGCGAATCTCATCTATTCTTCATCTATTTAGTTCCGTTCCGGAACCAGTTCCGGAACCAGTTCCGGAACCAGTTCCGTTCCGGAACCAGTTCCGTTCCGGAACCAGTTCCGGAACCAGTTCCGTTCCGGAACCAGTTCCGGAACCAGTTCCGGAACCAGTTCCGTTCCGGAACCAGTTCCGGAACCAGTTCCGGAACCAGTTCCGGAACCAGTTCCGTTCCGGAACCAGTTCCGTTCCGGAACCAGTTCCGGAACCAGTTCCGTTCCGGAACCAGTTCCGGAACCAGTTCCGTTCCGGAACCAGTTCCGGAACCAGTCCCGGAACCAGTTCCGTTCCGGAACCAGTTCCGGAACCAGTTCCGTTCCGGAACCAGTTCCGGAACCAGTTCCGTTCCGGAACCAGTTCCGGAACCAGTTCCGTTCCGGAACCAGTTCCGTTCCGGAACCAGTTCCGTTCCGGAACCAGTTCCGGAACCAGTTCCGGAACCAGTTCCGGAACCAGTTCCGTTCCGGAACCAGTTCCGGAACCAGTTCCGGAACCAGTTCCGGAACCAGTTCCGTTCCGGAACCAGTTCCGTTCCGGAACCAGTTCCGTTCCGGAACCAGTTCCGTTCCGGAACCAGTTCCGGAACGAGTTCCGTTCCGGAACCAGTTCCGTTCCGGAACCAGTTCCGGAACCAGTTCCGGAACCAGTTCTGTTCCGAACCAGTTCCGTTCCGGAACCAGTTCCGTTCCGGAACCAGTTCCGGAACCAGTTCCTTAACCAGTTCCGGAACCAGTTCCGTTCCGGAACCAGTTCCGGAACCAGTTCCGTTCCGGAACCAGTTCCGGAACCAGTTCCGTTCCGGAACCAGTTCCGTTCCGGAACCAGTTCCTTTCCAGAACCAGTTCCGGAACCAGTTCCGTTCCGGAACCAGTTCCGTTCCGGAACCAGTTCCGGAACCAGTTCCGTTCCGGAACCAGTTCCGGAACCAGTTCCGTTCCGGAACCAGTTCCG
Source organism: Tupiocoris notatus (assembly GCA_037159825.1). NCBI lineage: Eukaryota > Metazoa > Arthropoda > Insecta > Hemiptera > Miridae > Tupiocoris > Tupiocoris notatus. The sequence goes on along the minus strand of JASJUZ010000191.1, from coordinate 278,007 downwards.
TTCCGGAACCAGTTCCGGAACCAGTTCCGGAACCAGTTCCGTTCCGGAACCAGTTCCGGAACCAGTTCCGTTCCGGAACCAGTTCCGGAACCAGTTCCGTTCCGGAACCAGTTCCGTTCCGGAACCAGTTCCGTTCCGGAACCAGTTCCGTTCCGGAACCAGTTCCGGAACCAGTTCCGTTCCGGAACCAGTTCCGGAACCAGTTCCGTTCCGGAACCAGTTCCGTTCCGGAACCAGTTCCGTTCCGGAACAAGTTCCGTTCCGGAACCAGTTCCGTTCCGGAACCAGTTCCGGAACCAGTTCCGTTCCGGAACCAGTTCCGGAACCAGTTCCGTTCCGGAACCAGTTCCGTTCCGGAACCAGTTCCGGAACCAGTTCCGTTCCGGAACCAGTTCCGGAACCAGTTCCGTTCCGGAACCAGTTCCGTTCCGGAACCAGTTCCGGAACCAGTTCCGTTCCGGAACCAGTTCCGTTCCGGAACCAGTTCCGGAACCAGTTCCGGAACCAGTTCCGTTCCGGAACCAGTTCCGTTCCGGAACCAGTTCCGGAACCAGTTCCGTTCCGGAACCAGTTCCGGAACCAGTTCCGGAACCAGTTCCGGAACTAGTTCCGGAACCAGTTCCGTTCCGGAACCAGTTCCGTTCCGGAACCAGTTCCGTTCCGGAACCAGTTCCGTTCCGGAACCAGTTCCGTTCCGGAACCAGTTCCGTTCCGGAACCAGTTCCGTTCCGGAACCAGTTCCGTTCCGGAACCAGTTCCGTTCCGGAACCAGTTCCGTTCCGGAACCAGTTCCGGAACCAGTTCCGGAACCTGTTCCGTTCCGGAACCAGTTCCGGAACCAGTTCCGTTCCGGAACCAGTTCCGGAACCAGTTCCGTTCCGGAACCAGTTCCGGAACCAGTTCCGGAACCCGTTCCGGAACCAGTTCCGGAACCTGTTCCGTTCCGGAACCAGTTCCGGAACCAGTTCCGTTCCGGAACCAGTCCCGGAACCAGTTCCGTTCCGGAACCAGTTCCGGAACCAGTTCCGGAACCAGTTCCGTTCCGGAACCAGTTCCGGAACCAGTTCCGTTCCGGAACCAGTTCCGTTCCGGAACCAGTTCCGTTCCGGAACCAGTTCCGTTCCGGAACCAGTTCCGGAACCAGTTCCGTTCCGGAACCAGTTCCGGAACCAGTTCCGTTCCGGAACCAGTTCCGTTCCGGAACCAGTTCCGGAACCAGTTCCGGAACCGGTTCCGGAACCGGTTCCGTTCCGGAACCAGTTCCGTTCCGGAACCAGTTCCGGAACCAGTTCCGTTCCGGAACCAGTTCCGGAACCAGTTCCGTTCCGGAACCAGTTCCGTTCCGGAACCAGTTCCGTTCCGGAACCAGTTCCGGAACCAGTTCCGTTCCGGAACCAGTTCCGGAACCAGTTCCGTTCTGGAACCAGTTCCGGAACCAGTTCCGTTCCGGAACCAGTTCCGGAACCAGTTCCGGAACCAGTTCCGTTGCGGAACCAGTTCCGTTCCGGAACCAGTTCCGTTCCGGAACCAGTTCCGTTCCGGAACCAGTTCCGGAACCAGTTCCGTTCCGGAACCAGTTCCGGAACCAGTTCCGGAACCAGTTCCGTTCCGGAACCAGTTCCGTTCCGGAACCAGTTCCGGAACCAGTTCCGTTCCGGAACCAGTTCCGGAACCAGTTCCGGAACCGAGTCCGTTCCGGAACCAGTTCCGGAACCAGTTCCGGAACCAGTTCCGTTCCGGAACCAGTTCCGTTCCGGAACCAGTTCCGTTCCGGAACCAGTTCCGTTCCGGAACCAGTTCCGTTCCGGAACCAGTTCCGGAACCAGTTCCGTTCCGGAACCAGTTCCGGAACCAGTTCCGTTCCGGAACCAGTTCCGGAACCAGTTCCGTTCCGGAACCAGTTCCGGAACCAGTTCCGTTCCGGAACCAGTTCCGTTCCGGAACCAGTTCCGGAACCAGTTCCGTTCCGGAACCAGTTCCGTTCCGGAACCAGTTCCGTTCCGGAACCAGTTCCGTTCCGGAACCAGTTCCGGAACCAGTTCCGTTCCGGAACCAGTTCCGGAACCAGTTCCGTTCCGGAACCAGTTCCGGAACCAGTTCCGTTCCGGAACCAGTTCCGGAACCAGTTCCGTTCCGGAACCAGTTCCGTTCCGGAACCAGTTCCGGAACCAGTTCCGGAACCGGTTCCGGAACCAGTTCCGTTCCGGAACCAGTTCCGGAACCAGTTCCGGAACCAGTTCCGGAACCAGTTCCGTTCCGGAACCAGTTCCGGAACCAGTTCCGTTCCGGAACCAGTTCCGTTCCGGAACCAGTTCCGTTCCGGAACCAGTTCCGTTCCGGAACCAGTTCCGTTCCGGAACCAGTTCCGTTTCGGAACCAGTTCCGGAACTAGTTCCGGAACCAGTTCCGGAACCAGTTCCGGAACCAGTTCCGGAACCAGTTCCGTTCCGGAACCAGTTCCAGAACCAGTTCCGTTCCGGAACCAGTTCCGTTCCGGAACCAGTTCCGGATTTTGAAAGCTATTCTTATAGGAAATTTAATGCTGAATCCGAATGTGACGTCAAAACGGTGGCAATTTCACGACAACTATCAGTTTTTCCAGGTTTTAGTACGCCACTCCTACGTTTTTCAACTTTGAAAATCCGTTGCAAATACTTACAGTACTGTTCAAATTTGGTTAATTTATGATTCTTACAGGAAATTAGACGTAGAATTCGAATTTAAAGTGAAAATAATCGAATTCGAACAATTGATAATATTTTTTGAATTTTTACGATTTTCATACTTTTGCAGTTTCAACTTTGGGATTTTTTTTCGTCACGTTCTCGAAATGGGAACAATTAGGTGCTTTGGAAGAAAATGTAGGAAATTTAATGTAAAATCGATTAAAAATAAGAAAATATCTGGTGTATGTAATAGCTCTCGAGATATATTCCACTTTATGTCAAAAAACGTGTTTTGACTTTTCTTCAAACGTTAATATCTCCGCGGGGACATAACATAAAAATATAATTAAATACACCAAATTGTGGGATTTTGATAGCTCTTTCTCGCCTCTGAGTAATACACCTATGTAAAAGTGGTTCCGGAACGGAACTGGTTCCGGAACTGGTTCCGGAACTGGTTCTGGAACAGAACTGGTTCCGGAACTGGTTCCGGAACGGAACTGGTTCAGGAACTGGTTCCGGAACTGGTTCTGGAACGGAACTGGTTCCGGAACGGAACTGGTTCCGGAACGGAACTGGTTCCGGAACTGATTCCGGAACGGAACTGGTTCCGGAACTGGTTCCGGAACGGAACTGGTTCCGGAACTGGTTCCGGAACGGAACTGGTTCCGGAACTGGTTCCGGAACTGGTAACACGTAACAAACTTTACGTAACAACTTTAAGTTTTCCAAGATTTGTAAGTTGCACAGTGGATAACTCAAACAAGAAGTCGTCAATTCAGATGTTTGAATATACCAAAAGATAGGTAATTTAACTGTCCATATTTTCCCAATGTAATGTACCTATCCATTTTTCAACCGTTTTTGCATTATTCAACAATATTAGTAGACTATACACGAAAACATGACATTTTTCAACTTCAACCGTTCTTTTCATCTATTTAGTGCGAAAGAAACAAAGAATGAACCATATATTATTGATATGCACATCATCAAGTATCATTATGCTGAATTTGAGCTAAATCTATTCCAAAAACGTTTTCGCAAAAAATCCAAGGGGTACCCCTGCGATTTTTTTCAACCGAACAGTTAACGATTTTTTACTCCTCTCTCAATACAGATAAAAATCTGAAATTTTCAGGAAAGTTGTGCCTTACCAAGATGTATTTTTGTGATTTTTTTTATTTCTCGGAAAAATCTGCAAGTGGTCCAAAAAAATCAGTCTTTGAAAGCTCAAAAATTGGACTTTAACCGTGATTTTCGGGGTCAAAATTTATGATAATCAATTGTTTTATTATGCAGGAGTCTTCATTTGAACGCCTCACACACGTACATAGCAAAAAATTTGGTGAAAAAAATTTAAACAGAGCCAGAGAAATTATTTTTCGTAAATCGAGTTTTTCGCCGGCCGAATTCTCGAGCTCCGCTGGCATCGGTAAGGGCGAAATATTAAATCATTGTTTTAAAGCGATTTTGAAAGCTATTCTTATAGGAAATTTAATGCTGAATCCGAATGTGACGTCAAAACGGTGGCAATTTCACGACAACTATCAGTTTTTCCAGGTTTTAGTACGCCACTCCTACGTTTTTCAACTTTGAAAATCCGTTGCAAATACTTACAGTACTGTTCAAATTTGGTTAATTTATGATTCTTACAGGAAATTAGACGTAGAATTCGAATTTAAAGTGAAAATAATCGAATTCGAACAATTGATAATATTTTTTGAATTTTTTACGATTTTCATACTTTTGCAGTTTCAACTTTGGGATTTTTTTTCGTCACGTTCTCGAAATGGGAACAATTAGGTGCTTTGGAAGAAAATGTAGGAAATTTAATGTAAAATCGATTAAAAATAAGAAAATATCTGGTGTATGTAATAGCTCTCGAGATATATTCCACTTTATGTCAAAAAACGTGTTTTGACTTTTCTTCAAACGTTAATATCTCCGCGGGGACATAACATAAAAATATAATTAAATACACCAAATTGTGGGATTTTGATAGCTCTTTCTCGCCTCTGAGTAATACACCTATGTAAAAGTGGTTCCGGAACGGAACTGGTTCCGGAACTGGTTCCGGAACTGGTTCTGGAACAGAACTGGTTCCGGAACTGGTTCCGGAACGGAACTGGTTCAGGAACTGGTTCCGGAACTGGTTCTGGAACGGAACTGGTTCCGGAACGGAACTGGTTCCGGAACTGATTCCGGAACGGAACTGGTTTCGGAACTGGTTCCGGAACGGAACTGGTTCCGGAACTGGTTCCGGAACGGAACTGGTTCCGGAACTGGTTCCGGAACTGGTAACACGTAACAAACTTTACGTAACAACTTTAAGTTTTCCAAGATTTGTAAGTTGCACAGTGGATAACTCAAACAAGAAGTCGTCAATTCAGATGTTTGAATATACCAAAAGATAGGTAATTTAACTGTCCATATTTTCCAAATGTAATGTACCTATCCATTTTTCAACCGTTTTTGCATTATTCAACAATATTAGTAGACTATACACGAAAACATGACATTTTTCAACTTCAACCGTTCTTTTCATCTATTTAGTGCGAAAGAAACAAAGAATGAACCATATATTATTGATATGCACATCATCAAGTATCATTATGCTGAATTTGAGCTAAATCTATTCCAAAAACGTTTTCGCAAAAAATCCAAGGGGTACCCCTGCGATTTTTTTCAACCGAACAGTTAACGATTTTTTACTCCTCTCTCAATACAGATAAAAATCTGAAATTTTCAGGAAAGTTGTGCCTTACCAAGATGTATTTTTGTGATTTTTTTTATTTCTCGGAAAAATCTGCAAGTGGTCCAAAAAAATCAGTCTTTGAAAGCTCAAAAATTGGACTTTAACCGTGATTTTCGGGGTCAAAATTTATGATAATCAATTGTTTTATTATGCAGGAGTCTTCATTTGAACGCCTCACACACGTACATAGCAAAAAATTTGGTGAAAAAAATTTAAACAGAGCCAGAGAAATTATTTTTCGTAAATCGAGTTTTTCGCCGGCCGAATTCTCGAGCTCCGCTGGCATCGGTAAGGGCGAAATATTAAATCATTGTTTTAAAGCGATTTTGAAAGCTATTCTTATAGGAAATTTAATGCTGAATCCGAATGTGACGTCAAAACGGTGGCAATTTCACGACAACTATCAGTTTTTCCAGGTTTTAGTACGCCACTCCTACGTTTTTCAACCAGTTCCGGAACCAGTTCCGAAACCAGTTCCGGAACCAGTTCCGTTCCGGAACCAGTTTCGTTCCGGAACCAGTTCCGGAACCAGTTCCGGAACCAGTTCCGTTCCGGAACCAGTTCCGGATTCAGTTCCGTTCCGGAACCAGTTCCGGAACCAGTTCCGTTCCGGAACCAGTTCCGTTCCGGAACCAGTTCCGGAACCAGTTCCGTTCCGGAACCAGTTCCGTTCCGGAACCAGTTCCGTTCCGGAACCAGTTCCGGAACCAGTTCCGTTCCGGAACCAGTTCCGGAACCAGTTCCGGAACCAGTTCCGTTCCGGAACCAGTTCCGTTCCGGAACCAGTTCCGGAACCAGTTCCGGAACCAGTTCCGTTCCGGAACCAGTTCCGGAACCAGTTCCGGAACCAGTTCCGGAACCAGTTCCGGAACCAGTTCCGTTCCGGAACCAGTTCCGTTCCGGAACCAGTACCGTTCTGGAACCAGTTCCGTTCTGGAACCAGTTCCGGAACCAGTTCCGGAACCAGTTCCGTTCCGGAACCAGTTCCGTTCCGGAACCAGTTCTGTTCCGGAACCAGTTCCGTTCCGGAACCAGTTCCGGAACCAGTTCCGTTCCGGAACCAGTTCCGTTCCGGAACCAGTTCCGGAACCAGTTCCGTTCCGGAACCAGTTCCGGAACCAGTTCCATTCCGGAACCAGTTCCGGAACCAGTTCCGGAACCAGTTCCGTTCCGGAACGGAACTGGTTCCGGAACTGGTTCCGGAACCAGTTCCGGAACCAGTTCCGTTCCGGAACGGAACTGGTTCCGGAACTGGTTCCGGAACTGGTTCCGGAACGGAACTGGTTCCGGAACGGAACTGGTTCCGGAACGGAACTGGTTCCGGAACGGAACTGGTTCCGGAACGGAACTGGTTCCGGAACTGGTTCCGGAACGGAACTGGTTCCGGAACAGAACTGGTTCCGGAGCGGAACTGGTTCCGGAACTGGTTTCGGAACTGGTTCCGGAACTGGTTGAAAAACGTAGGAGTGGCGTACTAAAACCTGGAAAAACTGATAGTTGTCGTGAAATTGCCACCGTTTTGACGTCACATTCGGATTCAGCATTAAATTTCCTATAAGAATAGCTTTCAAAATCGCTTTAAAACAATGATTTAATATTTCGCCCTTACCGATGCCAGCGGAGCTCGAGAATTCGGCCGGCGAAAAACTCGATTTACGAAAAATAATTTCTCTGGCTCTGTTTAAATTTTTTTCACCAAATTTTTTGCTATGTACGTGTGTGAGGCGTTCAAATGAAGACTCCTGCATAATAAAACAATTGATTATCATAAATTTTGACCCCGAAAATCACGGTTAAAGTCCAATTTTTGAGCTTTCAAAGACTGATTTTTTTGGACCACTTGCAGATTTTTCCGAGAAATAAAAAAAATCACAAAAATACATCTTGGTAAGGCACAACTTTCCTGAAAATTTCAGATTTTTATCTGTATTGAGAGAGGAGTAAAAAATCGTTAACTGTTCGGTTGAAAAAAATCGCAGGGGTACCCCTGGGATTTTTTGCGAAAACGTTTTTGGAATAGATTTAGCTCAAATTCAGCATAATGATACTTGATGATGTGCATATCAATAATATATGGTTCATTCTTTGTTTCTTTCGCACTAAATAGATGAAAAGAACGGTTGAAGTTGAAAAATGTCATGTTTTCGTGTATAGTCTACTAATATTGTTGAATAATGCAAAAAACGGTTGAAAAATGGATAGGTACATTACATTGGGAAAATATGGACAGTTAAATTACCTATCTTTTGGTATATTTAAACATCTGAATTGACGACTTCTTGTTTGAGTTATCCACTGTGCAACTTACAAATTTTGGAAAACTTAAAGTTGTCACGTAAAGTTTGTTACGTGTTACCAGTTCAGTTCCGGAACCAGTTCCGTTCCGGAACCAGTTCCGGATTCAGTTCCGTTCCGGAACCAGTTCCAGAACCAGTTCCGGAACCAGTTCCGGAACCAGTTCCGTTCCGGAACCAGTTCCGGAACCAGTTGCGTTCCGGAACCAGTTCTGGAACCAGTTGCGTTCCGGAAGCAGTTCCGGAACCAGTTCCGTTCCGGAACCAGTTCCGTTCCGGAACCAGTTCCGGAACCAGTTCCGTTCCGGAACCAGTTCCGGAACCAGATCCGTTCCGGAACCAGTTCCGGAACCAGTTCCGTTCCGGAACCAGTTCCGTTCCGGAACCAGTTCCGGAACCAGTTCCGTTCTGGAACCAGTTCCGTTCTGGAACCAGTTCCGGAACCAGTTCCAAGACCAGTTCCGTTCCGGAACCAGTTCCGGAACCAGTTCCGGAACCAGTTCCGTTCCGGAACCAGTTCCGGAACCAGTTCCGTTCCGGAACCAGTTCCGGAACCAGTTCCGCTCCGGAACCAGTTCCGGAACCAGTTCCGTTCCAGAACCAGTTCCGGAACCAGTTCCGTTCCGGAACCAGTTCCGGAACCAGTTCCGTTCCGGAACCAGTTCCGTTCCGGAACCAGTTCCGGAACCAGTTCCGTTCCGGAACCAGTTCCGTTCCGGAACCAGTTCCGGAACCAGTTCCGGAACCAGTTCCGTTCCGGAACCAGTTCCGTTCCGGAACCAGTTCCGGAACCAGTTCCGTTCCGGAACCAGTTCCGGAACCAGTTCCGCTCCGGAACCAGTTCCGCTCCGGAACCAGTTCCGCTCCGGAACCAGTTCCGTTCCGGAACCACTTCCGTTCCGGAACCAGTTCCGGAACCAGTTCCGTTCCGGAACCAGTTCCGTTCCGGAACCAGTTCCGTTCCGGAACCAGTTCTGTTCCGGAACCAGTTCCGGAACCAGTTCCGGAACCAGTTCCGTTCCGGAACCAGTTCCGGAACCAGTTCCGTTCCGGAACCCGTTCCGGAACCAGTTCCGGAACCAGTTCCGTTCCGGAACCAGTTCCGGAACCAGTTCCGGAACCAGTTCCGTTCCGGAACCAGTTCCGTTCCGGAACCAGTTCCGTTCCGGAACCAGTTCCGGAACCAGTTCCGTTCCGGAACCAGTTCCGTTCCGGAACCAGTTCCGTTCCGGAACCAGTTCCGGAACCAGTTCCGTTCCGGAACCAGTTCCGGAACCAGTTCCGGAACCAGTTCCGTTCCGGAACCAGTTCCGGAACCAGTTCCGTTCCGGAACCAGTTCCGGAACCAGTTCCGTTCCGGAACCAGTTCCGTTCCGGAACCAGTTCCGTTCCGGAACCAGTTCCGTTCCGGAACCAGTTCCGGAACCAGTTCCGTTCCGGAACCAGTTCCGGAACCAGTTCCGGAACCAGTTCCGTTCCGGAACCAGTTCCGGAACCAGTTCCGTTCCGGAACCAGTTCCGGAACCAGTTCCGGAACCAGCTCCGTTCCGGAACCAGTTCCGGAACCAGTTCCGTTCCGGAACCGGTTCCGGAACCAGTTCCGTTCCGGAACCAGTTCCGTTCCGGAACCAGTTCCGTTCCGGAACCAGTTACGTTCCGGAACCAGTTCCGTTCCGGAACTAGTTCCGTTCCGGAACCAGTTCCGGAACCAGTTCCGGAACTGGTTCCGGAACGGAACTGGTTCCAGAACTGGTTCCGGAACTGGTTCCGGAACTGGTTCCGCAACTGGTTCCGGAACGGGTTCCGGAACGGAACTGGTTCCGGAACTGGTTCCGGAACGGAACTGGTTCCGGAACGGAACTGGTTCCGGAACGGAACTGGTTCCGGAACTGGTTCCGGAACGGAACTGGTTCCGGAACGGAACTGGTTCCGGAACGGAACTGGTTCCGGAACTGGTTCCGGAACGGAACTGGTTCCGGAACGGAACTGGTTCCGGAGCGGAACTGGTTCCGGAACTGGTTTCGGAACTGGTTCCGGAACTGGTTGAAAAACGTAGGAGTGGCGTACTAAAACCTGGAAAAACTGATAGTTGTCGTGAAATTGCCACCGTTTTGACGTCACATTCGGATTCAGCATTAAATTTCCTATAAGAATAGCTTTCAAAATCGCTTTAAAACAATGATTTAATATTTCGCCCTTACCGATGCCAGCGGAGCTCGAGAATTCGGCCGGCGAAAAACTCGATTTACGAAAAATAATTTCTCTGGCTCTGTTTAAATTTTTTTCACCAAATTTTTTGCTATGTACGTGTGTGAGGCGTTCAAATGAAGACTCCTGCATAATAAAACAATTGATTATCATAAATTTTGACCCCGAAAATCACGGTTAAAGTCCAATTTTTGAGCTTTCAAAGACTGATTTTTTTGGACCACTTGCAGATTTTTCCGAGAAATAAAAAAAATCACAAAAATACATCTTGGTAAGGCACAACTTTCCTGAAAATTTCAGATTTTTATCTGTATTGAGAGAGGAGTAAAAAATCGTTAACTGTTCGGTTGAAAAAAATCGCAGGGGTACCCCTTGGATTTTTTGCGAAAACGTTTTTGGAATAGATTTAGCTCAAATTCAGCATAATGATACTTGATGATGTGCATATCAATAATATATGGTTCATTCTTTGTTTCTTTCGCACTAAATAGATGAAAAGAACGGTTGAAGTTGAAAAATGTCATGTTTTCGTGTATAGTCTACTAATATTGTTGAATAATGCAAAAAACGGTTGAAAAATGGATAGGTACATTACATTGGGAAAATATGGACAGTTAAATTACCTATCTTTTGGTATATTTAAACATCTGAATTGACGACTTCTTGTTTGAGTTATCCACTGTGCAACTTACAAATCTTGGAAAACTTAAAGTTGTCACGTAAAGTTTGTTACGTGTTACCAGTTCAGTTCCGGAACCAGTTCCGTTCCGGAACCAGTTCCGGATTCAGTTCCGTTCCGGAACCAGTTCCAGAACCAGTTCCGGAACCAGTTCCGTTCCGGAACCAGTTCCGGAACCAGTTGCGTTCCGGAACCAGTTCCGGAACCAGTTGCGTTCCGGAACCAGTTCCGGAACCAGTTCCGTTCCGGAACCAGTTCCGTTCCGGAACCAGTTCCGGAACCAGTTCCGTTCCGGAACCAGTTCCGGAACCAGTTCCGTTCCGGAACCAGTTCCGGAACCAGTTCCATTCCGGAACCAGTTCCGTTCCGGAACCAGTTCCGGAACCAGTTCCGTTCCGGAACCAGTTCCGGAACCAGTTCCGTTCCGGAACCAGTTCCGGAACCAGTTCCGTTCCGGAACCAGTTCCGGAACCAGTTCCGGAACCAGTTCCGTTCCGGAACCAGTTCCGGAACCAGTTCCGGAACCAGTTCCGTTCCGGAACCAGTTCCGGAACCAGTTCCGTTCCGGAACCAGTTCCGGAACCAGTTCCGCTCCGGAACCAGTTCCGGAACCAGTTCCGTTCCAGAACCAGTTCCGGAACCAGTTCCGTTCCGGAACCAGTTCCGGAACCAGTTCCGTTCCGGAACCAGTTCCGGAACCAGTTCCGTTCCGGAACCAGTTCCGTTCCGGAACCAGTTCCGTTCCGGAACCAGTTCCGTTCCGGAACCAGTTCCGGAACCAGTTCCGTTCCGGAACCAGTTCCGTTCCGGAACCAGTTCCGTTCCGGAACCAGTTCCGGAACCAGTTCCGTTCCGGAACCAGTTCCGGAACCAGTTCCGCTCCGGAACCAGTTCCGCTCCGGAACCAGTTCCGCTCCGGAACCAGTTCCGCTCCGGAACCAGTTCCGCTCCGGAACCAGTTCCGTTCCGGAACCAGTTCCGTTCCGGAACCAGTTCCGGAACCAGTTCCGTTCCGGAACCAGTTCCGTTCCGGAACCAGTTCCGTTCCGGAACCAGTTCCGTTCCGGAACCAGTTCCGGAACCAGTTCCGGAACCAGTTCCGTTCCGGAACCAGTTCCGTTCCGGAACCAGTTCCGGAACCAGTTCCGTTCCGGAACCAGTTCCGGAACCAGTTCCGCTCCGGAACCAGTTCCGCTCCGGAACCAGTTCCGTTCCGGAACCAGTTCCGTTCCGGAACCAGTTCCGTTCCGGAACCAGTTCCGTTCCGGAACCAGTTTCGGAACCAGTTCCGGAACCAGTTCCGTTCCGGAACCAGTTCCGGAACCAGTTCCGTTCCGGAACCCGTTCCGGAACCAGTTCCGGAACCAGTTCCGGAACCAGTTCCGGAACCAGTTCCGGAACCAGTTCCGTTCCGGAACCAGTTCCGTTCCGGAACCAGTTTCGTTCCGGAACCAGTTCCGGAACCAGTTCCGGAACCAGTTCCGTTCCGGAACCAGTTCCAGAACCAGTTCCGTTCCGGAACCAGTTCCGGAACCAGTTCCGTTCCGGAACCAGTTCCGTTCCGGAACCAGTTTCGTTCCGGAACCAGTTCCGGAACCAGTTCCGGAACCAGTTCCGTTCCGGAACCAGTTCCGTTCCGGAACCAGCTCCGGAACCAGTTCCGTTCCGGAACCAGTTCCGGAACCAGTTCCGTTCCGGAAACAGTTCCGTTCCGGAACCAGTTCCGGATTCAGTTCCGTTCCGGAACCAGTTCCGGAACCAGTTCCGTTCCGGATCCAGTTCCGTTCCGGAACCAGTTCCGTTCCGGAACCAGTTCCGGAACGGAACCTGAATCGCTGAATCGAATGAGACCATCGCCGGGTCGATAGCTTTATTGGTTCTCGAGTTATCGCAGCTTTTGTGCCGAATTTGGGAGATTTTTAGACATTTGACATGAGGATATAACTCGAGCGTTCTTGGAGCTATAAAAATCGTTCTATACTCATTGGAATGGTCGTCAAACACTCTCTCCAGCTGTATCGTTAGGCAATAAGTTTAGCTTTTAATTAGGAAATTAAGAAAAATAAAAATGATTAAAATTACAATAGTTGCTACGGAGTTTTCCCTATAGTTACCATCTCTTTTTCGGTGGGAACGTTCACAAACGTTCGGAATATTTAAAATGACAAATGGATGGTCATGGAAAAGCACACAAGATGCTATCTGTGAGCTGAACTATCAAATTGTCAATGCTCTTGACAATGGGAACAAACCACTGGCTATTTTCCTGGACTTGGCGAGGGCTTTTGACACTGTTTCGCATCCACTTTTCTTAGAGAAGTTGGGCGGGCTTGGGATAGATGGTGTACCCTATGAATAGATCCGTTCGTATTTAGAAGATCGTCAGCAAATGGTGAAGTTAAACGGAACGATAGGGCCAATTGTGGGTGGTATGTCATTTGGGATTCCGCAGGGAACGGTCCTTGGTCCGTTATTCTTTATAATGTACTCAAATGAATTAGGATTTCTGGATGTTCCGGGGAAAGTTTTGATGTTTGCTGACGATACGGTATTATTTTTTAGTGGAAGTGATTGGGAGGATACATACAGGCAGGCCGAGGATGGTATGAGTGCTGTTTATTCATGGTTGTCAATTGTCATTAAATGTCAGCAAAACCTCCTACATCACGTTTAGTCTGACGGAATCATTGGCTATCCTGCCAAGCAGTCTGCGTATCCATCTATCCCACTGCAATCTGTTGGAGTGTCAGTCATGTCCTACCTTGAAACGGAATTTAGAGGTCAAATATTTGGGGGTCATATTTGATGCTAACATGAAATGGAAAAGGCAAATTGAAGACGTTAACAGGAAAATGAGAAAATTTATCTATATCCTTGCCAGGATGCGGAACGTAGTCTCACAGCAGGTCCTCAGAATAGTGTATTTTGCCCTCGCGCAATCTATACTTCTCTATGGTTTGCCGGCTTGGGGTAGTGCATATGTCACCTCGTTGAATCCAATAATGCGTGCGCAGAAAATGCTTATCAGGATTATTACAAATAGTAAATATTTGGACCATACTTTGCCTCTGTTCAGACGCTCTAACATATTGAGATTTGACGACCTCAAGAAACGGAACTGGTTCCGGAACGGAACTGGTTCCGGAACTGGTTCCCGAACGGAACTGGTTCCGGAACGGAACTGGTTCCGGAAAGGGTTCCGGAACTGATTCCGGAACGGAACTGGTTCCGGAACGGAACTGGTTCCGGAACGGAACTGGTTCCGGAACGGAACTGGTTCCAGAACGGAACTGGTTCCGGAACTGGTTCCGGAACGTAACTGATTCGGGAACTTTATTCGGCAGGCGAATCGATTGAAGACGTGGAACGACTCATCGGTGCTTCCGACTTTATCCGTATTTCCCGTTCTCATCCCTTGACTTATTTCCTCTTGGCCCGAATGCTAATAGTTGCCGACTCCATGAAAATTGAGAGTTATTTTTATCCCGTCTGTAGTTCAAATTAAAACCGTTCCCAACAGCTTGTCGTTTTTTAGCCTGCAAGACTGAAACGAATTACAGTACATCTACCGCGTTATCAAAACTACACGAGGGTTGGTTAATTAATTGAAACGACATTAATTGCTTGACGAAACGAGCGCAAATTTCCTCTCGCTCTGCGAAAATTTTCGCCACACCAGAAAAAACCGACAAAAGTCGATTCTTAAAAAAAGGAAAAAAGCGTGCTACTGCAGTGTCGAGTTGAATTCGATATTGTTTATTTCCCTTCTATCGTGGAACCGCTCAGTGACCGAGTGAATAAATTGTTGAACTCTGCTTTTGGAATAATTTACCATACGTTGATTATTGTTTACCATTGAACCGTAGAGGGCTGATATTCACACTATTTCTCATTATAGCCTTATTGGCATTATTGTAATGTGTAATTGAAACGTCGAAAACAATACCTGGCGTTCGGAAATTCTCGGTAATGGGCAGCTTACCATTGTATAGTACAGCGACGGAGAACCGGATGCTTAATTATTTATGTTCAATCGCAGTTCGTTTGGGTTGAGCATATCATATAGAATTATGAAATAGTTATTCGACAGTTATCGACGGAGATTTTTGTGAAGTGGTGAAATGAAATCCAACGATAGGAATTTCTACCTTTTTGCTCAATCGATGGAATAATGTAAGTAATTTCTATTAATACTCCAAATACTATACAATACCCTAAAAGTTTAGATAACGCGATTGTTTATCTCTTATAGCAATGGTGCAGGAGTATGGAGAGTTTTAGTGCATTTCTTGTTTTTCGAAAACTTAAACGTAGGAGTTTTGGATACCTTTGTTACTTTGTGGTGACCATTAGAATTCGGTTTTGGATACCTTTGTTACTTTGCGGTGACCATCAGAGAGAAAAAAAAAAACTCACACACACAGAATACATTAAATCTCACCAATTTTGGTTATATAATTGATAATTAGCCCGAAAGAAGTTGATGTTTTTCCATCAAGTAGAGGCATGTGTAGTCTGAAAGAATAAAAAATCTGTCCGTCAGTCGCAAACCGTTTGTGCTTTTTTGAGGAAGCAACTTAGTTTTCCCCAAAAATCACTGGTCATCGGCGGTTTTCCTTTTCTTCCTAAATCTTCGATGCAGTAAAATAATTTATAGTTTTTCCTTAGATTTATACCTCTCCACGCCATAATTCTCGGAAAATCCCCAGATTTATGTTAAAACGTTAACATGATTCATCCTCGCAGAAAATGTTTTTCTTTTCGTAATTTTCCCTCCTTTTTTCCACGAACTGCGTCTTCTTCTAGGAATAGAAATGAACCGGAAGCGTTGAATGGGACAAAAAAAATCACGAAAAAAGAGGGCGCCTGGTGAACAACCTTAACTTGTTGTGTAGGCCGAGGTTGCTTCGATGATATCTCGGCTGGCTCCTTCGTTTGAATCGGGTCGGAGTCGGTGGTGCCGGCTAGGGTGCACTAATCCACTTGCGAATTTGCATAATGGACCCCCTCCTCTCCTGGACCAACAGCAGAGGCCAGAGAGCGCAGGCAGGAGACAGAGTCACAACGCTTGGATACACGTTTACCCGCATCTTCACACTATGAATCTGAATCAAGGACTTGCCATGCAAAGTATTCGGTTCTTTTGCGTGCAAATGTAGAGAAGTATGTGCATTATCATTAATGCAGTTTCGGAATGGGTGATATTTTACTGCATTTCGTTCTACAATGTTCTGTAATTTCCTTATTTTCCTCTCCTAACAATTCCATTTTGTCGTTGTACAGGTCTATTGTTCATTTATATTGTTCCTTTCGTAGTTGCTCTTCCTTGCATCTCGATGAGAAGTCCCTAGTACTAGTTTGAATAAGCCCCGTTCTGCGATTCAGGTTGACTCATTTCAAGTTTTTAATTCGACATACTAACTTTGCTGTAATTGATGACAATGATATTGATGATGTCACTGGGGTTATGTGTCTCATATGGTTTAAACGAATGTGACCTGATGATGGCTTGCACAAGGTCGAAATATAAGGCGAGGAAAAGAAGCAGAATAAAGAATATTGAAAAGCTTAAGCCAGTAAAATAAAAAAATTCTGATAATGGAGCTCTACAATGTTACAAGTGGAACAATCCAAAAATGGATGCACTTTCAGCTTAACCTTATTTACAGCCTTATATAAAGCCTACTTTTAAAGTTGCGTAACAAGATCTGACAAAGTTTATTGAAACATATTCTTGGATATTATCTGACCATTATTCCATAACATTTTGACCAAATAACTGAGGCATCCAAAAGGTAGGTAGTAGTGGAGCTACTAGTTCGAAAAACATGTAAACCACCGGTCGAATGTAAATGAGACTTTGAAATCTTTCAAGTGAACGATAGAATGGAACTCGACTGAAATTTATAAGAGGTCAGGTCTTGGGATGGCTTGTAATCAGATTCAGTGGAACTGTGTTCACAGTAGATGGTATGGAATGGCACTGTGGTCTGGTGCACAAGCTTCTACTGTAGGCGAAAGGAATAGATGATCAGTGGTGGCGTATGGAGTGCCTGTATAGCTCTGAGTGTTCGCCATTGCCGATGTAGAGGAGACAAGCAATAGTTCACATTTCAACGGTTCGATACGGAAAGCGTGCTTTGTTAAAATATTTTCGACTTTTTTTGTACGTACCGTGTGCGTGATAACTATGCGCCATTGTCAAATAATGAATTATATTCTTGTTAATCGTCAGTCTTGTTTATCATCGATACCGATTCACTAAAAATGCTCGTGCCGGAATATTTGCTATATTGCTTTATGCCGATGCGTCGACGATTTACAATATTTTTTGACGTTATTAAACCATTATAGAGGCTCAATTATATTTAAAACCTCCCCTTGAACTTTAATGCTTTACTTTTCAAACCATACCGCACCCATAAACGAACAATTTAGCCAGTTTAATGAGAAATTTTTTTTTTTCGATTAATATACCTAATAGCTAACCAATAAAAATAGGTATAGACTAGAGTCAGTTCTGAACCAACCAAGTTGGTGGATGAATGCATCCTCAGTTCGGATTTAGAGCAAATTTCGGGAAAAAAGGTTCATAACCATTGTCTCGCATTAGGAGATATTTTTTTTTTCTTCTTTTGGTTTATTATTCAATAATAAACCATTGTAATCGCCCAAGAAAAAAAAAAATTTCTAACCCCCCTCAAAATTTGATGTTTTTTACGTTTCAAGGCATGTAGAATCCGAATATCCAATAAAAAAAATTCTGTCCGTCCGCCGTACGCCGTCCGCCGTCCGCCGTTAGCAGTTTTCCGGCCAAACTGTAAGAGCTAAAAATTTGAAATTTTCACCAAAAATCAATCTCGGTCCTACGACGGCCCAATTCTTGAACCAACTTGCTAGCTCAATTTTAAGGGTATTTTTGGGGGGTTTTGAGGGGGAGAAAATTCATATTTTCCAAGGTTTTTCAGAAAAATGTGTACGTGGTATCAAATTATATAGATTTTTGGACGCTGAATCGAATGAGACCATCACCGGGTCGATAGCTTTATTGGTTCTCGAGTTATCGCAGCTTTTGTGCCGAATTTGGGAGATTTTTAGAGATTTGACATGAGGGTATAACTCGAGAGTTCTTGGAGCTATAAAAATCGTTCTATACTCATTGGAATGGTCGTCAAACACTCTCTCCAGCTGTATCGTTAGGCAATAAGTTTAGCTTTTAATTAGGAAATTAAGAAAAATAAAAATGATTAAAATTACAATAGTTGCTACGGAGTTTTCCCCTATAGTTACCATCTGCTTTTCGGTGGGAATGTTCACAAAAAAATGATCGGAATATTTAATATGACAAATGGATAGTCTTCTTAAATCAATATTGAAGCGAAATAATAATAAACCACTGTACAATCATTTGCAGCGTTTTTTCTTTTAGGAGCTGTTTTTACATTTTTCGGATTTTTATTAGGAGCATTCTGTTTGGAGTGTACAGCGAGGAAGTTCTTAATTCCCCATGCCTTGTTAAAGTCGATTTTAAATGTTTTGAATGTTTTTAAATAGATTTTAACAGTATATTATAAAAGCTGAATCGAATGAATCATATCAAACTCCATTTCATTATCAATTTTCGAGTTATGAAAAAAAATGATAATTTTCGAGTTATTAATGGTTTTCGAGCTTCCATAAAAAATTCGACATTGATGGGACATTAATTGGACTTTCAGTTAATTCAAACATAATTGTGAAACCATTACTCTACAAATTATTCTTTGTAATTTGGCCTTGGTGGTCCCAATACTTCTGTTTCTCGACTCCCTCTGATTTCTCCGATTATTTCAAATGTACGTTCGGAATAATAATTATGTATGTCACAGGAGTGAGCTGTTATGAACGGAAGACAGAAAACGCTTCCCGCGTCAATCTGTAGCAGACTAACACACTTTCAAGGGAGGGTGAAGAGGTCATCGGGGAGGCCCGGGTGATTGGCTCAGGCGTCAACCGAACCGTGAACGACCGCACCCCGAATCCCAATGAACCGAAAACAACCCGACGGCAAGGCGCCTTCTATACCTCAATCATGCGTTTCTGCCACTTCATCATCTCCTTCTCACCTTGTCATTCGTTTTCTGAAAAATTGTACAATTTTTCTGCAAAGCTAAGAGTAATAAATGATGCCAACGAAAAGTGTATTTGAGTATTTGAAAAGTATTTGATAACATGACATGTGGTAAATCAGGTGAAAATTTCGAATTTTTGTTCTTAGCTGTTCAGCTATTATTATAATATTAGGTATACATTTAATTATTCTATATTTATATAATCAAATTTTCATTCCAACTGTTTAATCAATCGAAAAAATTTATCAATTGAAAAAACGAATGCCGGGATTTGCAGCATTATCTAAATATTTAAACTATTTTCCACAAGAGAAAACAATATTTCAATCCATATCAAAGAATATCATTCATTACCATACTTAATTCTATATCCATTTTTGACCAAAGAATAAAATTCAAGAAAAAATTTGGTCATTTACTTAAAAAAAATTTACGATTTATTAGTCTCGTAACGTAAATCCATAGGCTGCCCCCACAGAACACAGAAATAATTTTCTGTGGCTCCTCCTACTAAATGTATTCATTCGCTGTTTATTGGTCTTGACCATCATGATATTTATATCTGCGGATGTTTCTTTTTTGGTGCAGAGCAACGGGAAGCAATCACTTCAACTATATAAAATCATCAGTTGAAAAACTAATAGAACGAACGGTGTCCAAAGGGAGAGTCGATTCACGAAATGAACGTCGCGTTCGATTGCGGCTGTTGATTGAAAAGTTAACAGGTTTCCACTACGCTTTTTTGAGGTCACAAAGTTTTCGAAACGCTCCTCTCTTTGATCTGCTATTCTCTTTTGTCTGTTAACGAGAGTTTGTTATTTTTGAGGGGCATAAAGCAACGACGTCGAGCAAGCGTCGAGTTTTGGAAAGCCACGAAAAAGAAAAAAATTCCCATCGTTGCGGGAGTCTTAATTCCAATTCGAGAAAAGGCTTTCCCGTCCGATCCTCTTCCCATTTGCTTCAGTTGAAGAGAGCTCTTGAAATTAATTAGCAAAGAAGGAAACGAAGAATGGGGGAGGGGTTCAGACGGGCTCAGAGGCCCTAGTACATAGCAAGAAGATCCACATTTAAAGTTTTGTCCTATTGTGGGCGAGTAGGAAGTTAGCACCTCTATATACCTAACTTGATAAAGTTTCAAGTCTTGAAACATAATTTAATTAACAACTCTAGTTGTAAAGTTCTTATCCCCTGCTTCTTCATCCCTTGAAGAAACATCCGCAACTACGTAATTCGACATAACGAGAGCTACCGGCCACCCTTTGAAAGCTTGCGCTTGGAAACCTTCAGACTTGCGTATTATGGAGGTTGTTTCTTCCGTCGACTGGCGTTAAATTTATCTAACCAAAAAAAAAAAAGTTCGAACAAAGTTTCCTCTTTTTGAATTAAAATAGCAGGGGAATCTGGTTTTATCCTTTGATCTTACAGATCACTCCTATCAACTATGCATAAACTGAGCAATGTAGGAATCCTACGAACGGCAACCGCACCCGGCCTTACATAATGAATACGCATGCTTAGGGAATTGAAAACAAACATTCTCCGCTGCCTTACGTTCTTGTACTTGATTGTTCGGTGACGCTAGCAAATTTTCTAATACCGCGGTCGGAAGCTATTTCCGTTCTGTAAGAGCCCTAATTAATTTTCTCGACGCACAATTTCCATAAATAATTATAAATTTCAAGAGCAAATGAAGAGAACTCAAGGCGTCAGAGAGTTTCCATATGAAGATGTAAATGTTAAAATAATAGTAAAATGGTTTATCATACAAAATGTAATGTAGCCGACCACACTCCTACATCTTCTCAAACTGCTGAGATACGACAACACTTTTGTAGCCTTTTGATCACATACAGACGAACGAATTTCTTCCGAATCCCCTCCCGCTCCAATTTCGACTTTATGGTCATAATTCCATTTGCTAGGTAAACATAAAAGTGCAATTTTTTTCCAGAATTCAATTTTCTGATGCATGAAACGTATTTTGTATGCGTTTTGGTCGATTTTTTGAAACGAGCTAAGCAGCATAATTTATTGTGAAAATTCGCAAAAAAAATATTAATTTCTAATACAGTGAAAAAATTGCTATGGTACACTTTGGCTGAAAAAATAGTGGTCTAACACGTAACATACAGACGGCCACTTATTAAATTACGCATATTTATTAAACATAGATTAGCCTTGCGACTCGTCTAACTTTCCTTACGTTGTAAACCGAATTGTCCTTACGTGTTACTGGAAATGGTGCAGTAGAGTGAGCCCCCGGAAGTTAGGCATCTCAAAATGGCCTTCATCCTCTGTTGGCGCTTCTTGTCTAAGCATTGTTGATTTAATCCTGGACGAACATAAGAAGCTTATAAGATCATTGGCACTGCAATCCCTACTTCAATACTCGCCCTCTCTCTTCTTCCGCGAATCTCCCGCTGTTTGTTTCTAGACTTACGTCAAGTTCAACAATGCAAGTTAACGATCCTCGACGATATTCTAAACCGATTGCTAACCGAGTTCCAATCGCGTAATTTAACTCGATGACTTTTCGCGTTGGCTCGCCTCTAAGCTGCTTTAGATGGAAACTTCTGCGAGCTAAGTGCAGTCCCCGTTCCCACGAATTCGACCGATTCTAATCCTCTTTCAGTTCATTGAATGATCATTATTTCTAAGACAACAATGAGATGCCATCATTTGATACGAGAATGTACTTCTAAATTTCCACGCTGTTTTCTTCCGATCGAAATTGTTTGGTTTCCAATCGCTGCTTAAATAGCCAAGTTGGGCGAGAAGGTCTCATCGAATTGCCCTCGATAAAAGCTTGAATATCGTATTTTAAAATATTTCAAGACGATAATGTTTGAATATCTAAGGTTTTATTTGAACGCTTTTTGACACGGGCTGCAGAGAAGATATTTGAAAAATTAATTCTCATGCCGTGAAGTCGATGTCATTACGAATTCCATCGAGTGAAGCTAGAATTTCCATTTTTCTAGACGTCTCTAGCGCCGTTTATAATTGCGGTGATAGTACATGCGATAGTTCGTTGGAAATAAATAACTTCCCTCAGAGAGTATAATTGCTAAAAGCATTCCAGGACTCGCTAACTTAACTAGAGCGCACCGGCTAAATGAGCCGGGTGTATCCACTATTTCTATCCGAAATAAATCCCATACAATAGAGAAACTGAAGAGGGGTAAAATACAGGCAACTCGTTTATATTGCTACCTACAGATTTTATCTAATGAACCGATATGAACAAACAACGGAAAATCATTTACGTCAAAGCTGATAAATCTGATAACGTAATATTATAAAATTAACACGTTGCATCATCGATAGTAATTCATAGTAGGTATCAATAATATCGAAAATGATCTTCATTATTCCATCTACATGGTTCATCCAGGAAATCATTTAACTGTCCACATTTTCCCAATGTAATGTACCTATCTATTTTTCAACCGTTTTTGCGTTATTCAACCTTATTAGTAGACTAAACACGAAAACATGACATTTTTCAACTTTAAACGTTATTTTCATCTATTTAGTGCGAAAGAAACAAAGAATGAACCATATATTATTGATATACACATCATCAACTATCATTATGCTGAATTTGAGCGAAATCCGTTTCAAAAAATTCTTCGCGAAAAATTCAAGGGGTACCCCTGCGATTTTTTTCAACCGAACAGTTACCGATTTTTTACTCCTCTCTCAATACAGATAAAAATCTGAAATTTTCAGGAAAGTTGTGTCTTACCAAGATGTATTTTTGTGATTTTTTTTATTTCTCGGAAAAATCTGCAAGTGGTCCGAAAAAATCGGTTTTTTAAAGCTCAAAAATTGGACTTTAACGGTGATTTTAGGCGTCAAAATTAATGTTAATCGATTGTTTTATTATGCAGGAGTCTTCATTTGAACGCCTTACACACGTACATTGCAAAAAATTTGGTGAAAAAAATCTAAGCAGAGCCAGAGAAATTATTTTCCGTAAATCGAGTTTTTCGCCGGCCGAGATTTCAGCATCGGTAATAGTGAAAAATTGAATTTTCGTTTTTGAGCGATTTTGAATGCTATTCTTATAGGAAATTTAACGCTGAATCCGAATATGACGTCAAAACGGCGGAAATTTCACGACAACTATCAGTTTTTCCAGGTTTAATACTACGCCACTCCTACGTTTATTAACTTTGAAAATACGTTGAAAAACTTACAGTTCTGTTAAAATTTGATTAATTAATGATCACTACAGGAAATTAGACGTAGAATTCGAATTTAAAGTGAAAATAATCGAATTCGTGCAATTACAATGGTCCATTATTGAATAATAAACCAAAAATGACAGACTTGATCCAATTTTAACCCTTAAAACTAGTCTTGAACGGTTGAAAGAATTGGCTCCTGAGTTATGAATCAAGGTGGGAAAGAATTATCACCGGTTCGAATTTCCTTCGAAACTTCAATTTCAAAATTCAGTTCATCTCATCAAAAAATCTGATCGATCTTACTTCACTAGATTCACAGTACTCATGGCTTGAAGATGCGAACGAAATGCGAAAACTCAACGGGAGAAAAACCTATAAATTTCCGCGACACCGCGTTCATAAAACGCTGTAATGTCGCATTAAAACGGAAACCCGATAGCTTTGAAAATTAAATTATTCTCTCTCCGCTATAATGGACTGCGCTTCACGGCACAACCAAGGACGCACATTGTCGTAGGAGCGATAAAAATGATAAGTGTCTCAAAAACGAACCTTTCTAGTTTCGTTCCTCCTTTTACATACGATATTTCTTCTCTTTTCCGTCTACTCGCGCTTAAGAAGAATTTTCATAGGGTCCCAAGGCAAAGTGGGTTTACTGCTTTGGGTTCGCCAAGTCTGCGAATAAACGTGAATCGTCGTTTTACGCCGTCTAGAGATGACTTTTTTCTAACTTTTTTTACAACCACAGCAATATATTTCGGAAAAGTCGAAAGAAGTGGTCGAGTCTTTGAACCGCTAGTTCGTATTTTTCTTTGCATTTTCAGCAATTCTGACAATACATGTGAACGAGGTTTCATCCGATCATTTCTTCTCATTTAATTTTGATGAATGGTGGTCTACGGATGAGAGTAATATTTCTAAATTGTTTAGAAGAAATGCGTCTTCATAACCTATCATATTTCACCTATCAAAATGTAAGGAAATTCTCAAAATTTTTCAAAAATGTTTCGGAGGAGTAGCGCTCCAAATTCATGCCGTCGTGGCGAAATGCGAATTTGCGTAACCCCAACATTCAGACGCTTTCAATTACTCAGTCCGGTACAGGCACACTCGACGTGGCCCGAACAGCGTTCCAGTCTTGAAGGCTGCGTAGTTTTTACTACATCGCGATCTCCGAAAAAAATTAGTTCAGGGCGTAGTGATTCTTATGAACATTTCATATTACGCGCCAAATTAAGTCAAGTCAACGGACATAGCAGTTTAGAAATACCAGCATATAGTTTTGCAAATTTTGTTTCGCTCTATTTCCTAACTTTTTTCGATGAAGCTATTCAATACATTACGAACTATAATTCCCAATGGCCGCCCTCTGAATCTATATGGAGAGCTAAATTAAAGCATGTTAGAATGTCGAAAAGAATTTTGGCTTCGCTTTTGGTTCATTATTCAATAATAAACGAATTTAGACGCTCACAAAGAAAGTCTATTCTCACTCAAAATTTAGTGTTGCGCCTTTCAAGCCCAAACCCCTACTAATAAATGATGGAACAGTGGTTTATTATTCCTTTGCTTCGATCTTGATTAAGAAGACCATTTATGATAGAAACTATTCCGAACATTTTTGAACGTTTCCACTTAATAACAAATTGGTAACTATAAGGGAAAACGCCTTAGGAACTATTGTAATTTTAACTATCTTTATTTTTTCTTAATTATATAATTGAAAGTAGAAATATTCGCCTAGCGATACAGCTGATGAGAGTGTTTTACGACAGTTCCGACGAGTATAGAACGATTTTTAAAGCTTTGAAAATTGTCGATTTAGACACTTAATCCAAATTTCTGAAAATAAGGCAAATTAAACACGCTGCGCTAATTCGGGATCCATTGAAGCTATCGACGCCGCTATGGTCTCATTTTAAGCGAAATTAAAGTACTATTCGAACGCCAATGTAAATAGAGAAGAAGAGTGAAATTTAAAAAAATTAGCCGTGGGCTAATGCTATTTGCCTGGTTAAATGGCATCAACTCAACCCATTTATTAAGCCTCCTGCAGCGTTGTACTGCACAAACTCATCGAACTTGTAACCTTTGGCACAATGTACACTGCGCTCTCTCGCCAATGAAGTCAAAATGGCTGGCAAACCCTATTGAATCAATAGAGCAATATCCAATGTCATTTGTGTATTGTAACTCAGGAATCAATGGCCGTTTCCTCAATATTGGCTTTCGTAGCTCGATTCGCGAAATACGCTTGGGTCTACTCGCACTAGGCAGTAAACTAGGACGGAAATATGCCATACCGAACACGGTAGAACAATATTTGCTCGTACGAGTATCAAACGAAAACCTACGTCAACGTTTGAGTGGAGGTGGAAAAAAATTCTCGGGCGATTAAATCAAGGTAATTATTCTACTTAAACAGTATCCAGAAAAAAATAATTTTTTCGTCATAATTGTTAATCTACTTGTGCGCTTCATGAGAATTAACACGTTCCTATTCCCTTCCTAAGAGTACGACGGTCCCAATTTCCCTGGGCATCAATTATTTCTATTTAGGCGACGCTGTTCCGGTTTTTAGCACAATTAGGAAACTCAAAGCTTCTATCGCCATTCCACCGGGATCTCAAAGTAGAAGGCACCGTGTTTACCGAGGAAGTTCCGTTTTGAAATTGAACCTTGCATCACGAAAGCACACCAAATTGAATTGGGTTTAGGAGAACCTGGCAAAGGAAGGACGTTGTATTGACCATGAAGGACCCGAGGGGCGGGGGAGGACGAGAGCCAAACCAGGAAGGAGAAGATTGATTAGTATGAAGATGGTGTAGGAGAGTAGGGTTGAGGTTTCAACCGTAATTAGCCAGTGGGCCGTTTCTCTCTTCGGTGGCGGTCCCCGAGGAACATCCATAGCTCCTTCGGGCGAGCGCTCTTTCCTCAAACAAGTTCACTCTTCTCATTATCGTATGAGAGACTGTGTCACATTTTATTAAAGACACAAGAGGCACTGCCAGCACATTTTCAGACGCTGCGTGCCTGGGAAGCTTCGTCCGCTGTCATACTTTGTAGGCTATTTTGTCATTTCATGGCATTGATTCTATAGTTTAACATTACAATAGTACATTGTAGCTTGATGGTACAGACGAGGATGATTTGTGATGTATTCTTTTTAATAAGATCTACTTTCCCAGTAGAGCGCTTTCGCCAGTCACCAGGATGACATTCCAATTGTTTTTCAAAAGAATAGAGCACACAAGACGAATTTCATTTACGAGTGATTCAATATCAAAAATTCTTCAATAAATCGCTGTACCATCACTTACGACGATTAACCTTAGACACTAATCTTAACGTACGAGTTCACGGATGACGAATTCAATCAAGTTTTGGGGAAAAATCGAAACAAGAGATTAATTCCAATATCATTTATTTTAGAGTCAGTTCGGCATTCAAATTTTCCCGAATGCAATATTTTCTCATAATCACAGTAAGAAATGAATTATTGACCGATAATGCAGCAGATTTACGAGGCAGACTGAAGTCTTCATACGAACTGCTCAGGGTTCTATTAATAGGAAAAATTCATTAGCTCAACAATTTTAACTTACAAGTCTTCGAGTTGATAGGCCGAAGATTTCTATTTATTCGACACTTGCACGATGAGAATAATGGAAACAGAAAGCGGCACAATAAAAATCAATTTTCATCGTCCCGTCGTGAAATTTGAATGCTAGATTGTTCAGTGAAAACACGGATTTATTGCACAAGTTTTCTTCGGGAACAGAGCCGCATTTCAAGTTCGATGAAATCGGCCGAGCGCAATCGACCTTCGCAAATAGATGGCTAATCAAGGCGAAAGCGAAGTGAAGCGAATTCGGTTTAATTTAGAGCCCGACAATGCCTTGGAGTATGTTCGCATGGAAAGCTTGTGAACATAAGCATAATATAGTAAGGGTGACCGTAGAACAGCCCGACTAACCAAGCGGTGAACACAGAAAAGCAAAGAGAGCGCGGAGCTATGAAATGATATCGCCAACCGAGTGAAAGTTAGAGCGAGAAACTATGGTTGAATAGCAATTTCAGACGTGGAGGTTAGCATTAACCTCAACGCCTCAAAATCAAGAGCAAGACTGCAGCAGGAATTTCCAGATTAAATCCAGATAACGGCGAAAGGGAAAGTATTACAAGTAATATAATACAGATTTTTGAAATTGCGATATTTACATGGATAAAACTAAAGAAGCAAAATGTCCATGCAAGAAGGTGAACAGTATGGTATAGCTTATTTTGATCATCATACAATCCACTCAAGGGGGACGAAAATTATTGTACTAATAACAAATCGCAGTCAGCGAGTGACAGTTATATCCAACCAGCCCGTATCAAAGGTTGATTAGCAACGAAGTCCCTATTATTCACTCGTCTCAAAATATATTGCACTGAGAGTTCTACGACGACATAAAATGGATGACGATTTTTCTTACTCTATAATGGAACTTGCGACAGTGATCCATATAACACCAAACATCAATTAACATGAATTTTCGTAATAAATTCCACATAACTTTGGCTATGATTTACAGGTTATGATCAAATCGATTTGAACAATACAGATCAGGTAGGAACGGAACGGTTATGTTGAGCTTCAGCATCGTTGATTATTCGTAAATCAACACAGGGTGATTTCCCGCAGAACAGAGAAAGTTAAACAGTGAATCGTTATTCACTGCTACAAAGATTTACTTGATTCACATCGTTTGTGAATTATTGTTACAAAGGCCTTGCAACGTGCTTCACCATATTGATTATTGTTTTCCAAGTATCGAGACATTGCAAGGGTTACATTCTTCCATTGAGAAGGAATGTACAATAAGATGAATCAATACTCATAATAAGCGCTCTTAGAAGCTACACTGAACCTCTCCAAACTCATTTACAACAAAACGTAGGGTACGAAATTCGATAACGATAAAAATTTATATTTTCTTTCGAATTTCTATTAACGTCAATCACAGGTACTAAATATTACAGCGAAGAGGTACTTACAAAATTATTTACGTACTAACATCTTACACGTTTACAGAAACTTCGAGAAATCTATGAAACAATTGGAAAGTTTTTGCTCTTCAAATGTGTTGTGAGAGAGATGGAAGTACAAGTGACACAATTTGAGAAGAAATCCATCAGACGATTGAAGAACAATCTAATTGTTAATAGGGGAAAAATAAATATACCATGTCATTGTAGGCAATTTTGACCACCATTTGATAAACAGATTCTCACAATATGATCAGCCAGCAGTGAAATATCCAAGATTCAGAATAACCATGGCCTGTAAACTGAAAGGCCAACTGTTAATCGATTTTAAAGGCTGGTACGTTTGCTTTGAACGCAGCCTGGTCTGTGAGGGCTTTGTACTGTTTTTTAAGGCTGCATCAGTATTGTTCATCTACCACCGTGGTCTACAGCAGTTCACAACTCGTTTTCTGTCCAGCACGGCAAACGAGTTGTGAACCATTACAATGTTTGAGTGCTCACAGAGACAAAATGAGCAAACAAAAGCATTTTTTTAAATGTCAAGTCCACTCACACAGCCTGCATTTTTCCTTTTTCACCCACAGTGTTTTTAATCACTATTTTCAAAGAATAGGTGGCAAGAAAGAGCAAAAACTGTATTTGTTTCAGAAATAACGTACAACTGAGACAGCAACATTATTCTGAAGTTTTCAACCTTGGGGCATTTTGAGATTTTACACGATATTTCTAATAGATATTCACAGCATATGACAAACTAATTGTATTTTTGGAAAATATACTAAAAAGTAGCATTATAGCTGAGCTGCCGATAGATTTCTCTAGATCATTAATTTGCATGATGTGGGAGGGGAATATGAACTCTAGAAGTTGCACAGCTAGGTTATATTATTAATACATTATCCACATGTACGCTACACCAAATAAATAATGACGTTAAATCTGCTTCATGGCTTTTACCGTCAACTCAAAATTTGGCTCTTTCATGCATTGGGACCAAGGCGGAATTTAGCCCAACTATTGCCTCTATTGATTGTTTTACTAGAGTTGCTATTTATGAAAGTATAGAAGAATTTTTTTTACGTTCGATGTCGATGAGGTTTGATAATTCGTGCAAGAGCTACTCTTGTCTAAAAATTTACAGCGATCTCAAAATAAGTAGATTGAGACACAGCATGAGATTTCTATCAGCTGCCCGGCTATAGAATTAAAAATCAGTTTCATGTCTTGCAGTGTTCATAATCTACCCCCTCATATATTAACGAGATATTGCAAAATAGTTCATAACTAATACCAATATTACCCTCCTTACATGATACTCGACTGTGTCGCAAAATTAAATTTAAACCTAATCAGTTGGACCGTTCGCCTCTGGTGATGAATTTTACAATGATTACTTGCATAAATATGGTAGTTGTCTAGTCCTGAGAAGGAACAATATTGACCGTTTGTGTGAACCAGGATTTCACCCAGTATTAGAAT
The DNA here is from genome assembly GCA_037159825.1 of Tupiocoris notatus. NCBI lineage: Eukaryota > Metazoa > Arthropoda > Insecta > Hemiptera > Miridae > Tupiocoris > Tupiocoris notatus. The sequence continues at coordinate 248,585 of JASJUZ010000191.1, read as the reverse complement.
AAATTGAATAAATGTAGTTAGATATTGACCATACGTCAAAAAACTAAACCAATTATGAAATGGATTCATACTAGCGGTAAACGGCTACCGGACGTTTTAGGTAATGACATCTATTCAGGTTGAGTTCATTTAAGAACTTTGCAAGTCCCAGGCAATCTGGGCCACCTAATTAGTGAAATAGCTGGCCATTGAGGTATGGAAAAAATTTTCAAAAACAAAACCAAGAGTTGCAAGAGTCCAGCAACTTAAAAACAGGAAGGGTTTTGTCAGTGTGCAAGAGGTTTTTTAAACCAAACATAGTTACTAATTACTTACCAGTTAAGCGACAGAATTGTGCTTTAGTCGTTACATCCTTGATGGCATTTGTCTGCATTCAGCACTACTACCCATACTACAAAAGCAAATGTGCTCCCTGAGATTTGAAACTCGACGTTAGGTATTCGCACCGGAATTGCCAAGCATATCGATTGGGGAATGATTATCAGATCATTGATACCCACGCCTAATAATAGGCGTCAACGTGATACTAGGTTTCTTCAGGATCTTCAAGCGGAACTTCCGCGTAGGGTGGGAATTCAACAACATCAACGAAATCGTCCACCTGAAAGCAAAGTGAAGAGAGTTCACATTTAGGCTTTGTTTGCACAACACGCGATGCGGAAGAGAGCAAATACAAATAGGAAATTAAACCCTGCTCCAACTTTACAACGTTGGTAGATAATTCGCACCATTACAAAAGTACACTGTCAGTACCTAAGCCATCACCTTCAAAAACGCTGCAAATGATTGTTCAGTGGTTTATTATTTCTTCAATTGTTATTTAAGAACTATCAAGTCTATCAACTTTGTTACGGTCTAATTCCATTCAGTAGTATTATATTTAGTTTTGTCATAGAAGTGTTGATGGCGTATGGTGGACGGACAGATGTTTTTTTAATTCTATATTCAAACTAAAACGCAAATCATCAAACTTTGTGTGAGATTAGAAATTTGTTCGTGAGCGATTACAATAGTTTATTATTGAATAGTAAATCAATACTATTCAGTAACTATTCCTCTGCCACCTCTTATATATCTATATCAATGGTTTACCTTGAATGATGGGTATAAAGCTATACGATTGGTGCGCAGGTTGCGGCCTTTTGAATAGCCATCCCAATGGTTGCCTGCCACTCCAACAATGTCACCAGCCTCAAGGTCCATTTGGTCTGGAGATGTGGCTTTATGGCTCATCACGGCGACTTGTCTGAAAGACATTCCATTTATTATAGCATTCGAGCATATATGATTAAATAAATCGAGTGAGAGTTTTATTTCAATGATGATAGTATTTGGAATGCAAGGAGGTAAATTGAGTTCACCCAATCAGCGCCTGCAAACTAGATATCTTGAATCTTCTGATCACAACAGCTACATTCACTTACTTGTGCAATGCTTGGCCACCATAATAATAAATATCATCCAGCGATCTGAATCGGGACGCATAGTCAGGGTGTAGGGACTGCATCATTTCATAGGCGACCCGGCACACCTGTTACATGGTTTTGAATTAATTTTTTTCTCAAATCATGCTCACACGATAATGCAACTAAGCGAAGAAGACTCACTTGAGACGAAAACGTGCACACTAGGTAGTCGGATTGTGCTAAGAAGTAGATGTCCAAAACAATTCCGGTAAGTGAGCCATCGGAATATCTGGTGGACACAGCTGCACTTTTCGCAATTTCTGGATCACCCACAACTTCGTACTCGGGATATCTATGAAGCATGGGAGTAAAATTGAGTGCTTTTATTTTTAAATATAACTTTGCTGCGGTAACAATCCCGATGACTTCAAAAATAAATATCTGGGGTGCTATTCAACCTATTCATGATTTAAACGAAATGCAACTACAGAAAACTCACAGTTGGTTATAATGACAACTCAGTCATGGACTCTCGTCATTGGTACGTTGCCAAGCGACCTATTTGCATAGGTCTGGAAAAGCACAACCTCATAGCAGACTAGAAAATTTATGTCTGTTTCTATCATGCTCGGCTTATATTAGGATTAAAGTAATATGGCATTTTGTTCGAGGAACGCTTTGCATAAAATGTTACTGATATTCCTATAATATCTAAACGAGACATGTAATGCAGCGATTGTTTATCCAGTTGTTGATCATTTGGAGGTGAGTAGTACAAAAATCAATTGAATGTTATTAAGGAGGACAACAAAGGTGAAGATGGTTAAGTAATTAAACATAACGGAAAACAGTGGTTATTTATTTATTTTTATTCGTTAAAAAAAAAAAAAAAAAAAAAAAAACTGTAGTATTTTTATAACTTAAAATTGAGTGATAAACTTGAACGTAAGTCAATGAACAACTAGTGCTGAATAAAAATGATTTCTTATATTTCTTCCAGCTTTGTGTGCTCGGAATCAAATGAAGCTTTTAAGCCAGTTAACAAAGCAACCTTGGTTTACCAGGACTATCCGTTTTCGTCTACGCCATCGACTTCGATTCTGCACAGACTCAGATGTAGGCGACGTTTCATCAGGAAGCCATTTTTAAAATTCAAATTTTCATCGAAAAATGAGAAAAGTCCAAAGGAGGAGTCGTTAGATCACCTCGAGGACTTGGATGCAATTAAACGTCTCATTTCCATCGGCAAAACGAATCACGAGCGATTTGCCGAAGATATGACTGAGGTTGAAACTCGAAACTACGTTCGGCAAAAATCTTCGAATCGTTTAGAAACAAGAGCCGGGATCAACACAACTCATTACGGCTCGCGGGAGTCGTTTTCAGCAGAACAAAATGCAGCTGAGTCGAACATGAAAGTTGCCTACACTAAATATAAGCTGATTAAACCAGGTTCTCCAGGAAACTCCAAAGTAGGCACATCAAGGAACGTTAAAGCGGTCCCCAGATCGAGACACCGAGGCATTAAAAAGATTTCACGAATATCAAAAATCAAAGATCCCTTAGAGAGTTCGGCTTCATCAAGAAGGATCGCAGAAGTGACAGCAACAAGAGTCAGCCAGTTTGAAAATGTCAAGCAATTGCAAAATCCAATTCCATCTAACAGATTATCAGGATCGGCAGAAGGTAGCTGCTACAAATGCCACTACAGAGCAGCTTTACCAATACTCATTACTGAGACGACGGTCGAAGTTTTCCCGACCAACGGAGAAGAACCAGATTATTCAAGCAGGAATTATGATAAGCAGCAGTCAGAACCGAAAAAAGAAAAAGAATTTTCGAGCAACAATTTTGATAAGCAGCTGTCAGAGCCAAAAAAGGAGGAAGAGGTGGATTCAAAACACTTGAGTAGGCAAATGTCAGAGCCTAAGAATGAAGATGCATATTTGAGCAACAATTATTTGAAGCAGCAGTCTGAGCCAAAGAAGGAAGAAATATATTTGAGCAACAATTTTGATAAGCGGATTTCAGAACCAACGAAAGAAGAAGTACATTGGAGCAACAGTTTTAATAAGCGGATTTCAGAACCAACAAGGGAAGAGGAGGTTAACTCCAATAAAAATTTTGGTAAGCAGCTGTCAGAGGTAAAGAAGGAAGAAGTATATGCGAGCAACAATTTTGGTAAGCAGTTTTCAGAACCAAAAAAAGAAGTACATCTGAGCAACAATTTTGATAAGCAAATTTCAGAATCTAAGAAAGAAGTATATCTGAGCAATAATTTTGATAAGCCGATTTCAGAACTTAAAAGAGAAGAGGAGGTGAATTCAAATAAAACTTTCGGTAAGCAGGTTTCAGAACCAAAAAACGAAGAAGCCCATTCGAGCAGCAATTTTGATAAGCCGATTTTAGAACTGAAGAAAGAAGAAGCATATCTGAGCAATAATTTTGATAAGCCGATTTCAGAACCTAAAAGAGAAGATGAGGCGAATTCAAATAAAAATGTTGGTAAGCAGCTGTTGGAGCATAATAAAGAAGAAGCTTACTCAAGCAACAATTTTGGTAAGCAAGTTTCAGAACCAAGGAGAGAAGAGGAGGGGTTTTCAAACAAAAATTTGGGTAGGCAACTGTCCGAACCACAAGATCAATTGTCTAGAGGTGAGACTAAGAGCACGCCGTTAGATGGCATGAAAGAGGCTGACTTGGGGCCAGTTCAACCAAATTTTAATCGACAGCGATCAAACCAAGCGGCATTGCCACGAGAAAAGACTGTGACTTGCATGGATGACCAGAAGCAGTTAGTACCAAACATAGCACAGCAATTTTCAAAGCAGGTTTCTCTAAATAATGGGCCACCAGGGAATCATGATCGAAGGCAAGAACATGTGACTTGGAATCAGGCGAAAATGAGCATAGCTCAACAACAAAACCACACAAACTGTAATCACAGAGAAACAGGGCATGAGAAAATGCAAGACAATATAGATGATCATCAACACAGAACATATGAGGACGCCAGGTTTCTCGAATCATCCAACAAGGATCCATCTCAGGTAATTCGTCATCCATCGAACGATCAAATTCTATCCCAACAGAAAAAATTTGTCATCACTAATTTCCGCAAATACGTGATGAATTTCTATTGTCCTCACTGCGGTAATGAAATTTCTGTGAGCCGAGGCCGGACGAAGGGGATGTTCAACGTTCATGATGACGTAAGAGTTCACAAGAGTGACGCTAACATGCTTAAGGTTCAAGAGCCACCGTGGCACTCCAATGAAAAGAAACCGAAGGAGGTTACGGTGAAACCAAAAATGCAGCAATGATTTATTGCATTAAATCAGCTTGTCTTAATAATTCGTCAGATAAGCACGAATGAGAGTGCTAAGTTGAAATTAGATTAGCGCTGAGATTGTGGGATCTCATTTCACAAGGATATGAGACGAAGAGATAGTAAAAAATTCCACTAATTTTAAATGTGTTATATTGTTGTATCGATTTCGGGGTTCAAGCCATCATTAGTCACGTTGTAAGATTGTTTCTGATGATGGCCTAAACGCTGGAATCAATACCACATTATAACTCATTTAAAATTAGTGAATCTTGTGACACATCTTTCCGTCCCCTATCCTTGCAGTATGTTGTATTTAAGATGTTTAAACGAATAAGCTAAATCACATTCCTTTTCCATCCCTTGTTGCTGCAAAAATACTCACTTCGTTTCGATTTCCCTGAAAACTTTAACGTCGTCCGAAGCGAGGTAGATTCGTTTCTTATCAACTTTCTGTGACAGTGAGATCTGTTTGAAGTATTCTTCAACGTGCATCATGTACTCATCGACTGAATGAAAAGCCGCTTCTGTCCCCACTTTGTCAGTTCTTCTAATGTGTACACTGAAAAATGGAAGTCACAATGTGAGAATTATGTTCAAACTTTCTTTCAACTCTATATGAAGATCTCCTGGAAAGAAACTTACAAAACAACTAGAAAACCAACAAACTAGAGTCCTCAAACGGGAAGAAAAACAAGAAATTTTAATCTTTTCCTTCTCGTCGCATTTTTTGATGTCCGGGGGTTGTGAGGTGGGGAAAAACCAGGCGACTCATTCTCCAATTCTTTATTAGCTGGCCGAGCATTTTCGCCCATTCGGACATCCTCAGGGCGACGCGGAGCCATAGGGTCCACAGCCCCTATGGCTGTGATTATCAGTAATGATGAATAATTCTGTGGTATATTTCCTTATTCCTCCAACACAGAATATTCCAAAGTAACAATTACATTCAAAATTGGAGGTTTTCAATAGTTAAGTAGCTGTACTTAGGAAATGCGGGGATAGGATGGAGTCCTAACATTCCAACTCTTGCCATCATTAGTTTACTAGATAGGGCTACAAGGGGCGCTTCAGAAAACTTTAGCAAGACTCCTGAAACGCAGTATGACAAGTGAAATATTAACTGAAGAGACGCCATAAACGGTCAAAAAAATGGTAAAATATCAGAGGGAGTGTTAGGTGTATATCATACAAAGAGCCGTGGATCTCTCAGCTCCTCACAAGGCCATGTAACCGAATGTAGATATGTGAAAATTCTTTGCCAACAAACTCACCCAACAATAGGTCGTTGATATTTGAACTTCACAGCAGCATCCCTCAACATGAGAGTAGTACTTTGCTGTGGTCGCATCAGGTACTTGAGGAATTGGCCGACCCACCAGACAGCAGGATCTCCATGCAGTTTGGAAATTCGATCGGCAAGATCTTTAGGCACGGCAAGTGGTAAGTATGGGGGTCTCGGCGAGACAGAATCGATAATCCCTAACATCACAGCTGGAGAATGTTCGTTACCTGAAAATAATTATGATACAGAACGACAGAATGATAAAATCTTGTCTTCAAGACAAATTCACATATAAACCGATAAAAATTCACCATTTTTTAATTTTTTTATCTTCCAATCATTTTTATAGACTTTATTAAAGGCTAGAAAGGTATATTCTCATGTCAAAAAATGCTTAGCAACAACGTATTTTATTACTAGAACACTTTTTACCTGGCCAACTCTGGACAGGGCCAGTAACTTTTGTACAGGTTTGACTGACAGGCCTGAAGACCATTTCCCAGCCGCCCTTGTTGTAGCGCCAACCTTTGCTTTGCAGAATCATTGTTCGTTGAGTTCCATAGGCCACCATGAGGCAGTACAGGGCATGGTGAAGTTGGCAACCAAAGCCACAACCCTATTCCAAGAGAAAAACTCAGTTTCTGAATTTTCAAGTGGGAAATTTAAAAAAAATACAGTTTTAAACAATTAGCAACAAGCCTACCAATAAATTATCAATAGAGGTATATTAATTTTCAGCAAAATGTGAGTAGAGAGTGTCAAAAATTTCTCTTCATTTTGTCCGACTTACTACAGTTCAAAGACACTAGGTAACTTACTTTATTCAATTTGCACACAAGTTTCTTCGCATTTTCACAGTCGGTAGGATTTTGGAGCCAAGTTAGCCTCCTTTGTACGAGATCCGAAAGAGCAACTGCTTCTTTTAGGCGCCACGAACTAAAACCGTCTACGTCCACGAGTCTATCTACATCTCGAAGCAGGGACCTGGAAAAATAATCAATGCCTAAAATTCAATGAATTGATAAATATTAAATATTTTATGTCAACACATCATTAACTGGAAGAAATGCACTCATGATACTCTCAAAACATCCCTTTCGTCTGTAAATTTACCGTTTATGTTCAACTCCTTCGTCGAGTATTTTGGAAAGCTGAGAAAGCAGTTGAGGTGAATTGTTTTGCACTTTTTTCTGCAAATTTCGGACCTGGCTGCTGATGAAATACCACATCTCTTCAACACCCATTCGTACGCGTCTTCTCGCTCGCTCATATTCAAGTGAGGGAGCGCCAACTGGCAAAATAGGCAAAAATAAATTATAAACAAAATATAACATTGGAAAGAAGGGAAAAAGTTAACACTACCAATTCATAGCAAATGTTTCAAAGAAATTAGTACCGATCTGTATGAAATAGGACCAATTTTGATCATAGAATGATAGAATAGATTTCTCACAAGACCGTGATCCATGGATATAAATTACATTGAATACTTATTTATGGCAAGTATTTGTGAAATAGTCAAATTTTTCTTCAACTCGAATAGCGCTTTTGAGAGTAAAGAACTTCAATTACAACTGAATAGTTCCATACCTAGTTGAGGTAATCATGTTACAACTAGGTATGTACGGATCGGATTTTACCCTTGATTTCTTTTCAGAAATATTTTACTTCCAACTAAATGGAAATGAGAAGAATCCTATTAAAAAAATTACTTACACCTGTCACCGTCACTGCCAATCATCCCTTCAGTTTGTATGACTTTTTGCTGCAACGACTTAAGAAGCGCATCTTTGTCCTCCTGTTTGAGTGGCACATTTCTGAAACCCAAAGTGCCGAGAATAAAAAATCAGGTCGATTAGTTTGGATCGTGAGATTGAAAGCAAAACATTGCCAACGTTGAAAAAAAAAAAATAGTTGAGATAGTAAATTATCAGGGTTAGTCGTTCTGGTAAAACTTGCGAATTCACTCTACATCCAATGTAAATGTACAATCATGCTTTGGAAATTGCCTGACAGAAATGAAACGGTACCTCTTCCAAAGGAGCAATAATGTAGCTGATGTACTAATACAAACAATAGACACATAACAAATTCGAAGATTCATCTCAAGAACGTTGGGACGAATGCCAATTAGTTTCCAGTTGAGAGATAAAACAATTTTATCTCAGTGTATTTCTGGCGCAAGCAAATTTACTATCGAGAGGATAATCACGAGCTTCAAGGAAGGAACAAATAGATTTATAGTGAAACACGCGAAGAAGAAAATGGAGAGAGGAAAGAGTAGATAAAAGGTTATAGCCTAGTTAGTTCAACTTATCACCAGGGGTGAGTAATTTCTGAACATGACCTCTAGGTTATTGAGGGAAGGGAAAAAATTATTATTATTTCCTCTCAGCGTGTTTTGGGTAAAGATCTAGGCACGGCAGTTGATTTCAATCATATGGCTAGCTGATACGCCAATTTAAAACTCTCATCAATCTACTGACCCTGAATTGTATTCAGATAACAGTTTGCTGATCTCTTCTCTCTGCCGATGCAGCGACTGAAGGTCCCTTAGAACCTGAGTTATTCGTTGGTTCGTGTTCTGGTCCGGCTCTTGTCTCAAATATTGTACAGCTACGAAAAGAAACACGAGCCATAGAACTAGGAGCAAAATCATCGCACGGCCCCATTGGATTTGCCGCAGAATCTTCGGCATTGCCGCCGAATTCGTCCCGCCTCGAATGGGCGAGTAAAGCAACCTGAAACAAGATGAAAATCGTCCAGAGCATTAACATTATGATACTGTGAATATCCAGGTAAATTTAGATAGTAAATCGAACATGGAAACTGACTCGATGTCAGAGTAGAAAATCAGTTTTCATCGCAAATCTTACAGACTTAATAAACTGAATGACAACGATTGAGATTAATGCATTTTCTTATAGTTGTGGCAATTGTTTTAGAGTTTTGTAAAGGGGGGATTTACAGGGCGACCGTTTATCGATATTTCTACAACGCTGTAACTACCGATTATGATTCCCACCTCATTCAAAACAGAGTTCTATCTGGGACTAGTTAGGATTGCTGTCCATTAAATAATTATAGTGAGTTCCCCTCCTGAGACCATCACTGAACTCGATCCATAGGATTTGGCCTACTTATTGATTCATTCGGTGTTTGTGTCAAGGGCTTAGAGACGAATTAAAAATTCTTAAAAAGCATCCGAACTAGATAAGATTACATCTAAGCTTTGATTTTGGCAACTCAATCGTACCTAGATGCAATTCTGAACATGGCAATAGTTGAATAACTCCTTTTCAATACCTGCACTACCACTAACTCCAACTTGAGAATGAATTTCATTCAAGGTTTTTCCTCCCTACCTAAATCACCTACGTAGTACTAATAAATGGTTTAATTTTAGAGCCAGACTGGTCGTAAAATACGTCAACGGCACAATACTTACCCTCACCTTCTCATTAACAGACGCCCCAGATATCGCGCATCTCGAAATCCGACGAGTATCGCGGCCTACGATATGAATCTGGACGTTCGAACATAATTCGCCACTGTAGCAGAATCGCAGCTGTCGAATGAGCGAAAATAATACACAGGAAACAGGGGGACACAAGAATTGAAAAGCTTCTGTTATCACAAGCTGTTGTCAACACGATCGTGATGCCCCGTATCAGACACGGGTTCGATATGTAAGCGGTGCGATTTCAATGCGCTCGCGCGGCGGACGATGAAACTACATCGGCCACCGCCCTTGAAAATTTCCCGCCATTTTCAACTTCGAACGGTTTGTATTCGTTTGAGAAAACGCACCATTTTGCACTATTTCAACGCTTCATAAGCGAACTAAAAGGAGTATTTTGCGAAGATGCATCGCAATATTTGAGTATGACGGTATTGATCTCAATGGAACAATGAACTCTTCTCTTCACGTTAGTATTATGCCAAAGAAACCATCGTAATTGGCCCACATAATTTATCCTACCTTTCCCTCTAGCAAGCTGATGTTTATTAACTTGAGGCTACTTCTGTTTTAGAATATTTATTATACTGCATGTAGAAAAACATATTGCTGTCGTTTGAGTTATACATTTTTCTTCTAGAATTACGACCTTACTGGCGTTTGCATTTATTAGACTAGACAAGTTATTAGTCAGCTAGAATCTATTTTTCGATTCATTTCTCAGAAGCAATATTCGACAACCTCAAATTTTCCCTCTATACATCGTATACATCACTCAACTTTATTATTGGTCACCTCATGGAAATTACTGTGCATGCGAACACCATAATTTATTAAAATCCACTAAAAGAAACCGTTTCTTACTTCTTTTTATGTTATATCGGTATTTTCCTTACCCAGCTGAGATGATTTTTTCCATTTCTGTATTTTGAAAACTGTTTAAAAAAAATAGTTTCGAAAAGAAACGAAACGGAGATCGTTGTCGAGGGGTCTCTATTGCCAAAATAAGGACGAAGTTTATATTTATGCCATGGGGTGCAATGCTAGTGAAAACTGTTTTCATAAAGTTGCTGAGGGTAAGATGGAGAATGGAAGGTTTCAAGGGTAGGTAGTTAGATGTGTAGTCGATGGCAGGGGGTTGAAGACTAATGTTTTATGTATGAATTGACCAACGGGGAGCAGCGAGAGAAACTCCTCGGACAATATTGCCAGGCGATATGGCGCCTTCCTTCCAATTACAGCGTTCCCCAAACCATCAACTCCTCACCCTGTTCTGCTATGATCAGCAATGTCCGTGGAGCCTGACTGCTGCAACTAGTCTGCAGGGCCTTTGTTTTCCCAAAAACCCGCAACGTAATTTTCAACGAGAAACCTTTGTAGATTGTAGGATGGAAAATCGTAAACTGAGCTAAATTAATTCAGCTAGAGCTCAATGATCGTCGCAGAAGGATATTTTGTGTAACAAGAGAAATTGATTGATGTCAGAAAAAAGTCGACGTTGCTCAGTTTAAATTCAACCAGAATTAGAATTTAAGTCTAGTCACTCAATAATTGCCGATTTAGAGACGGAATTGATTGAAATTGGATATTTCAAGCCAGAAGATTCGAGAGAGGGAAAAAACGAATTTTTCAAAAAATGCTTGGAACGCAAACGGACAATGTGTGTGTGAAGATGAAAACGTTGCAAACGATTGTACGTACATACTGTAGTTTATTATTCCTTGTAATAGATTCAATTAGGATCGAAGAAAACCATCCACTTGTAATTTTGAAACTATCCTGGCCATAAATGTTTCTACTGGTATTTACTCAATAATTGGTATTTACTCACTAATTTCTTAAAATTAGTTACTAATCTGAAATTGAACACTAAAATTGCGATAACTCAAGAATCATTACAGCTATCGACCCTCTTACTGTCTCATTTAATTCAGGGTCAAACAAATCAATAGAAATTGACATTAAACACACCAAAAATTAAAATGAATATATTAATTCTCCCCCAAAACCCCCAAAAATACTCTTAAAATTGATGTAGCGATTTTACTAAAGAATTAAGTCACTGTCAGGCCAAAAATGATTTTTTGTAAAAATTTCAAATTAAATGTAGGACTATAAAAAAGTAGAAGTAGTTATTCAGAAAAGTGTTGACGGCAACTGACCCAAGTACAGCAGCCCTACAGATTTTTTTTTATAACTGAATTTAATTTGCCTTGAAACGTAAAACATGAATTTTGCGGGGGTTGGACAATTTTTTCCTTGGGCGATTACAAAGTTTTATCATCATAATAAATTAAATCATACATATAATTATCAACTATCAACTATTCTGTTTTATATTAGCTCGCTTCAGGGCGGATTCGTAATCAGTATAATATAAAATTCATTTATTTCAATTTTGGTTTTCATCTGGTTCATTAATAGAGGATTTCACAAGAAAAAAAAAAAAATTGAGTTGGAGTCAGAATTGGAGTTAGCTGTACAGGCAACGCCAACAAAAGCAATGTTACTAGCAAAAACAAAGGTTGTTGCATAATTCGTTTATTTTCCACTTGAATGCTCTTCACTCCTGTCTGTCGATTGAAATTGGTCAAATTGGTGAGATGGAGATTCGAATGTTATCTTTGATAGAGCAATTTATTTCAACCATAAAACGGTCCCCTGGGTACCATCGGAACCGCGTCCGGTTTAGGAACGTTTCAGATGTAAATGAAGGAGGAAATTGACCCTTGGAAGATCTCGAGTGTTGGCGGTTTCTAGGAGAATTGAATATAAAGTCCAAGGGGGAAGGAAAAGTGTCGAGAAATGCATGGGAGGGCCACAACTCGGAGAATTCAGAATCGGGGAAATTCCACGATCCTATAGGGACTTTCTGAAAGAATTGACTCTGAAGAGCTTGGGTCGCTAAAGATCTAAATGTAGCTAGCAACAACTTTTGTTTTTACTGGCAACATGTCTTGTTGGCGTTGCCTATACAGCTACTTCCAACTCAATTTGTTGGTGATATCCTCCATAAAAGCAATAAATTCATGGGTTATAATCCACCTTAAAAGCAATAAATTCATGGGTTATAATCGAAATTTTAAGAAATTTGAGAGGTTAGGTATGGGATGGGCAAAGTAGAAAATTCTAGGAGATCTGTATGATATCAAGTTTGACACTTAGATGAACAATATTTATTATTTTGTTGGCCATTAAGTAAAAGTTATCTGAAAAATTAATTTAACCTCAGCCCTATCTGAAATGGATATTGCATCGGAAAATTCATTCGATCGTTGAGCACTGCCACAGAATTTTGAAGAAATTTAATTTCTGGATTTAGGGAAATTTTACATTTAGTCATCACTGACATTGCAGAATCCTGGTGCAAATGTTGAACGTCTGTCCTTGTTCGTGAATGATCCAAAAAGGGGAAGGCCGGCGGTCATTTCACGTCCAATCTTGGGGGCAGCATGCGTTGGTGCTGTGAACTCAAGTTCTCTATTAGGATAGAAGAGGGTATACCCGAGTGGATTAGATGTGGTCTCAAGGGTCAATTCAACTCTGAATAGGGTGGTCGACTTGAACGTCAGAAGTCGAAATGGACGTTCAACATCGTTTCCTTGAATGCTATTATTCGAGGAAACGATAATCTGACTGGTGCCAAATGAACAATGCAGCCCGGTGCCAGGATTCAATAAATGAGGGCGTCGATATAACGAGCAGCAATTGCTTTAGTTGTTTACATTTAGATTGTATAAATTCAGAACGTGCTAGTTTTTGCTTCGCTTTTTTTCAATAGTAGGAAAGGAGTTGTCCAAATGGGAAATATTCAATTTGATAAACCGGAGATTTTTCAGTTTTCTTGTTCACTTATTCAGGACTCTTGTACTCAAAACTTAGCACTCCTCCCATAGTACCTTAATTAATTTTTAAATATCATTAGTCATCCTTACATCGCGTTGACCCCGTCGAACCGCAAACTGACATGGGTTGATTGATGATTTGATGAACACAATTTTTGAAAACTTTTATGAAAAGATGGAAATGTTTTCCGCGCGAATATTTTATAGACTTGTCACTCCGCTTGAACATACCGGAACTACTAGCAGGCAGGAAACGCAGGCACTCAAGCTCGACTGTGCGCTTCCAGTGGGCACAATGCAACTTGCTAAAAACCATAATAGTGGCAACTTCCTGAAACACAGCCATCCTGATGCTAAGCGTTTGTATTTCGACCTACACAACATCCTATATTGTAGAAACTTCTGTGAGTTTTCGCCGATGCGTGCAGATATTGGATTCGGAGATGGGAAAAATCTAGAAAATGAATATGATAACGAATAATAATTATTTTTGAATTATAAGAATATTTTTTTACGATTCGGGTTTATTCGTCCCAGTATTTACCTAACATCGTACGCTATAATTTCACAATTCTGTAACGAACAGAAGGACTTCCAAAGGAAATCATCAGACCCATGATCGGATCATGAATTACCTGTCTGTCTTGGTTTTATTGCAGAAATTCCCCCACCTTGTTAATGTCTGCCCTTTCCGATCGCAAGGTTCATTGAAGATGCTTAGCATAAATCGAGGGAAACCACTTCGTTTCTACAATGATTTCCGAACCCCCGCGATATCAGACGAGCGTTTCCAAAACGAGAAAAACCGTTTGTCTCCGTCTTTTCGATGTTTCGAACAACTTTGGCAAATCCCTTCGTCTTTCGAGTTAACGTTGTTAGCGTGTTTTCGAGAGCAGGAAACAGGATTACAGTTCATTACATATTCAAAGTCAGATCCGATTAAAGCGAGCACAACCACTCTTCACGCAGTCTCCCTCACTTCCTTTCTGCCGAAATATCGTCATCTTAGCTAATTCTTTCTGATTTCCGTTTTCATGAATAAATCTCGAAGCTGCGATGATTTTTCGTTCCAGTTATTATAACTTAATTTCCCCGAATCTCAAAATGGAAAATAATTCGTTTTATTGTCAGCTGATCAGCACAACATATTCTCACCTTAGTGCTCATAGGAAATTTGGCGTTGAAAATATTGATGATAATAACGAAAATACAACCCATTGACATTTGGAATAATTCAACAATAAAGAATTAATTTTTCTGGTGGATTATATATACTACTAGGGGCTGAGCGCCCCTGGTGGCTTCGCCGCCCAACCCCCTCAGAGGGGGGCTGCTATATATAGTATGATATATATATATAGAATAGGTATAGGTATGGGCTTAGTAGTTGATTATTTGTGTATGGAGAGTGGGAATCTATAGGTATTTTTATAGTAGGTAGTACTTAGTAGTAGTTGCTATAATTTGGTATGTAGTTGGTGGTGTTTGAATGTACTTTGTATCATAAAGCATTGGGTTTCTCAACTGGAGCAAAGTTGTAGCAGAATTAGACGTAACAACTTCAAGTTTTCCAAGATTTGTAACTTGCACAATGGATAACTCAAACAAAAAATCGTCAATTCAGATGTTTGAATATACCAAAAGATGGGTAATTTAACTGTCCACATTTTCCTAATGTAATGTACCTATCCATTTGTCAACCGTTTTTGCGTTATTCAACAATATTAGTAGACTATACACGAAAACATGACATTTTTCAACTTTAAACGTTATTTTCATCTATTTAGTGCGAAAGAAACAAAGAATGAACCATATATTATTGATATACACATCATCAACTATCATTATGCTGAATTTGAGCGAAATCTATTTCAAAAAATTCTTCGCGAAAAATTCAAAGGGTCCCCCTGCGATTTTTTTCAACCGAACAGTTAACGATTTTTTACTCCTCTCTCAATACAGATAAAAATCTGAAATTTTCAGGAAAGTTGTGTCTTACCAAGATGTATTTTTTTGATTTTTTTTATTTCTCGGAAAAATCTGCAAGTGGTCCAAAAAAATTAGTTTTTGAAAGCTCGAAAATAGGACTTTAACCGTGCTTTTCGGGGTCAAAATTCATGTAAATCAATTGTTTTATTAAGCAGAAGTATTCATTTGAATGCCTTACACACGTGCATAGCAAAAAATTTGGTGAAAAAAATTTAAACAGAGCCAGAGATATTATTTTCCGTAAATCGAGTTTTTCGCCGGCCGAAATAGTGAAAAATTAAATTTTCGTTTTTGAGCGATTTTGAAAGCTATTCTTATAGGAAATTTAATGCTGAATCCGAATATGAAGTCAAAACGGCGGAAATTTCACGACAACTATCAGTTTTTTCAGGTTTAATACTACGCCACTCCTACGTTTTTCCACTTTGAAATAATTATATACTATTAATCATGCATTTCAGTACTTGATGGAACTTTTAAGCAGTAAAGATCATATTTTATACAATTATTTTTTGTCATCATCAATACTACTTGAATTTTTCGACACGCAAGAATAATTATCGGTTATTCTTTGAAATAAATTGTGCAAAGCGAAAATTCGATTTCTTGGTTTATTATTCAATAGTGAACCATTGTAATCGCCCAAGAAAAAACAATTCTGTCCGTCCGCTGTCAACACTTTTCTGACGAGACTATAGAAAAGCTAAATTCTTGAAATTGTCTCCAAAAATCAATCTTGGTCTGACAGTGGGTCAATTCTTTAGCCAAATATTTACCTCTATTTAAAGAGTATTTTTGGGGGGTTTTGAGAGGGAGAAAATTCGTATATTCCAACGTTTTCAGAAAAAATGTGTATTTGGTATCAATTTCTATACATTTTTGGACGCTGAATCGAATGAGACTATTGCGGGGTCGATAGCTTCACTGGTTCTCGACTTATTGCAGCTTTTGTGTTGAACATTTTGAGCTTGTGAAGATTTTCAGAAATTCGGCATGCGGGTGCATAACTCGAGAGTTCTTGAAGCTACAAAAATAGTTTTATACTCGTTGGAATGGTCGTCAAACACGCACTTCAGCTGTACCATCTGGCAATCAATTCAGCTTTTAATTTGGAAATCAAGAAAAATAAATTAAAATAATCAATAAAAAATAATTACAATATTTTTTTGCTACTATTGTAGCTTGTTCTCGACTTATTGCAGGTAATTAATTTCTAGTAACTACCCCATAGTTGCCAATCTGTTGTTCGGTGTGAACGTTCACAAATGTTCGGAATAATAACTATCACAAAATGGATAGTCTTCTTAAATCATTATTGAAGCGAGAGAATAATAAACCGCTGTAAAATCGTTAACAGCGTTTTTATTCCTTCCGCCCCAAATTCGCATCGGTAAATTATTTTATCAGATTCAATTTTAATCCATCTTGATGCTCAATCACAAGATACTCGAGAAACAATCGTTTGTATTTCAATAGCTCGAACGGATTGAGGAACAAGAGGAAACCTCGTTAACCTGAAGAGAGCGTGAAAATCGTTAAAATATTTATTCAACGTGAGATGAAACTTGAAGTTGAAATCCACTCTGAGGTTCAAACAGTTAAATGCAAATTGGAAGTTCCTTTTCTAACTTTATAATGCAAATTGTCCTCGTGGCGAAGTTTCTGTCGACCGCACGTGTTAATCCTACAACGTCTAAGTGAGATTAATTTCGTTCGTGCAAGTGCTGTTGCGATGAGGTTTGAGTGGTAGAATGGGGCGTTCTGCTGCACAAGGGTGTTCTAATAACTGCACACTGAGGTTTTCAAAAGGGAACGTGCGATACAACCTGGTACACTCCCTCACAGACGTCAGCTTCAATAGTGAGAGAAAACGAGGAGCAAATAATTGGAAACGGCTTCGTTGAATATTCAATACCAACGTAGAATGAAAACGTGTTCTTCTGTTTACTCCTTCCTTCTCGACAATCGGTATTATTTTGTTCAGATCTTTTTAACGAGCCACTACAGGAAATACAGCAGATTGGCACGGTTATTTATTTGGTTAAATTCCATTTAGGAAAAATAAATCTCAACTAGTTATCGAACGTCGATTTATTTCTCTGATTTTCACGGAGACACAAAATTTTTGATTATGAATGATAAATAATGAAAAATATACTTAAATTCTCACCAGAGCCCTGATTACCTGTGAAATCCGCATATTGGCCTGAGCATCGTCGGCGAGGGTTAAAAAAATTCGAATGCAACCGTGCATATAAGAGTTGAGAGAGAGGATGTTCAAATGAGATACAATCATAACATTCGGTTTCATACAGTTGGCTGAAAACAAAAATATGGCAGGGCGTGCTCATATCGGTTTTCAATTTTCAAGCCCCTCACGATACCTCAACCCTTTGTATTTTTGCAATCAGTGTTTCAGTTTGAGGGGAGGGATCGTACACATGATTTTATTGAAACCTACGTTTCGACGACGTTTCTTTGCTCATGATCGTTTCGTTCGACGTTTCTAGTTTCTCATGATCGTTTTGATGGGTATATACGTCATTTTTGTTCAATTTTTTCAGCCGACTCTTAATATGATCTAACTGGAGCTAGTTAAGGAAACTAAAAAAAAAGGTTTAAGCAGGGTTTCGAAGAGTCGTATTTTTTCTAAATCATCGAGTTTTAATGGTTTATTGGTTTTTTTAAAATATATATATATAAATTAATTTAATATATAAAACTTTAATTAAATAAATAATTTAATATTAATTCAATATATAAAACCCGTTAAGGAAGCTTATGTAAATTGGATTCTGTAGCAACTTGAAATGCTAAGTCAATGATTTGTCTGGTTGAGATCAAGACCAGGAATAAAAATTTATTCAACATAATAAACAAGGTTTTACCACGAAACTCATATCACTTGGATTGACTGTAGTGGTGTAACAAATTCATGAAAGAACAAAACTGCATAAAATCGGATGATTTTCGAAGAAGTTTGAATCGGAGACTCAATTTTATCTTTCTCAAAGAAAACGACTTATTCTTATGATGCAGACACCATATCCCTTTTTCTTTTGTTTCAACCACGAGAAAAACTAAAGTAATTATTTTACTCAATTTTCAACTGACTCGTAGATTCAGTAAAAAATAAAGTTGAAATTTGGGCAAACATATTACAGTTTAAACTACTTACCTACCTGAAAATTAATGGGAAAACGCTCCGACATGATTTTGGGAGTGTTATCTGGAAAATATCCGAACCCAAATATTGCTCTTTATCTACTTTTCTACTCGCCAATTTATCCGCCCTTGGTCAAAAGCTTTTCATCATGGGATCGCCTGACCCGTTCAATGAGTCACGAACGTTTGAAATCCATCCTACGCGCGTGAAACTAATCCACCTTAATCTCCATCTAACCGTTACTGATTATCATTACGGACCCAATAAGTTTCAGAGACGATGACGATGTAATATCGCCTGTGTCATCTCCGAAGGACGTAATCGACGACAGCCGTGGTCGCCTGGAGAGTCCATTAACACCGCCTTGATATGATAATCAAGTGCCTTTGCTTCAGTTGTAATTCACACTCCAGAGATCAAATGAGGGGATCATGAAGCTCTCAGCACCACCGGTACCGGCCGATGCAATTATTTGTACAAACCATGCTCTATGAACTAGAAGATTCCGTTACTCGAAGTATATTAAAGTTGACAGTAATACGGCCAATGAGTCAGAGCATAAAATCTTACAGTTACATAATTTCAGTAGAAAATTATGAAAGTTTACCATAAAAAAAATGCTGTTTTCCAGTGGCAGATGCTTACGTAGAAGAAGCAGAAGATAAAATCTCCAATCCTTGAAAGAGCGCTAAAACTTGGTATCTGATCATATCAAAATGTTCGCCATTTCTAAAAGCAACGGCCATGGAATAGCGAAGTTATCTATTTTGCAAATAGAGCTCTAGGACAGTGATATAGTACAAAATGTGAAACTGGTGAAATATTCCTCCACTATATCCGACATTCATTTCGGAGACGCTCATATCTCTCGAAGGATGTCCCAGGTAAAAGATCTCCCCCACGTTAAAAGTGACATATTTCGCGTCGTAGGAAAAAGTAAAACGGGCCTCAGCCTCCCCAAACAATTTGCGTCGGTTATGAAGTTGTATATATCAAAAGTTAGACATCTCTAATAACGGTCTGGCCTTGCAATAATATGGAAAACCTGAAGCGACGCTACGCGCCTCCTCGTACAAAGCTAATGGATTCAGCAGATGTCGGCATTAGAACAGGACGAGCTGCAGGGATGGGTTCTGGATACGGGGTGAAGAACCGGCCCACTTTGAAATTCAATATGTCTCTGCAACTCCTCAGGTTTCTCCAGCTCAGAAGGTATAGCAAAAGCCGCTCCTAGAGATGGGATCCATCACCCTTGCTATCAAGGTGGCAGTAATTCCACGACCGTCACATCTCATGGCAAAGGACGAGTAAATTCTGTTTACATTATTCATTTCCCGTAGGTGTCGCTACCATCTTCACCAGGGCTACCTTTGGTTTCGACGGTTTTCTGCTAATGACTTGACCCCTTCCGCCTGCGAGCTGAACCAGCTTTAATCTGTAGTAAGATCCAAAGTAGACCGATTCCTCAGTGAATCAGCAACTAGCGTCTTGAAGGTCGCCTTAGGCTTCCACCGATTAACATACTAACTAACCCATTTGATGCTTAACCATTAAGTCTGAACTGTCCAGTACAGGTCTTGCCATTCAGTATAAATTTACGCGTCTATAAAATAATATATTGAGAGTTCTGGCCCCTCACCCCATATAATTTAGGTTCCCTTCTTTCTTATTAGACCGATTGGTGCTATGTGGTTTATGTTTCACCGTAAAAGAAAATACAGTATTGATATGCACTATCCACAAAACGGAACGCTTTGTCGGGGTGGCAATTTGAATCAAAGTGGGCCGCCCGTGTGACCATAATTCCAAATCTTTTCTGCTACTACCTCTTTGGATTTTGTTTTGCCGTATAAATGCGAGTTATGCAATCACACCCTAATACTTCTGAGTGATTCTCCCTCTCCTTGGTAAAATGTTATATTCTTTCTTTATCCCCAAACGTGACGGATTTTCCGCCGTAGCACTACAATAAGCCTTCTACGACAAGCTTATTCCGAGAGAGTTTCTTCCACTTTCGAGAAGGGATTCAAAATAAATACGCTCCTGCGGAACTACAACAGCAGGTGTGGGTTCGACAGCGAATTCCATTAGCAAGAAAACGGTGTTTGTCCCGTTTTTCACGCGCGTTTCGCCGTTGACGCCGGGGGCAGGGAAGAAACGTGTTCCAGAAATACCTGCGCCACCGTCGAACTGGTAAATAATTCATGGATTCATCGTTGCGTATGAGGAGTGCTCAAGTGAGGGGCTAAACGCACAGGTTTCACACAAATTTCCTCGGATCTTCGCATTAAATCGAAAAATTCCATTTGCTAAGAGATAAATTATAGCTTTTTTGCAAAAAAAGTGGATAATTTGAACAAAAAGTCGTCAATTCAGGTGTTTGAATATACCAAAAGATAGGTAATTTAATTGTCCACATTTTCCCAATGTAATATACCTATCCATTTTTCAACCGTTTCTGCGTTATTCAACAATATTATGTAGGGTTTATACGAAAATATCACATTTTCAACTTCAAAAGTTCTTTTCATCTATTTAGTGCAAAAGAAACAAAGAATGAACCATATATTATTGATGTACACATCATCAAGTATCGTTATGCTGAATTTGAGCGAAATCCATTTCAAAAAATGTTTTGCAAAAAATCCAAGGGGTCCCCCTGCGATTTTTTTCAACCGAACAGTTAACGATTTTTTACTCCTCTCTCAATACAGATAAAAATCTGAAATTTTCAGGAAAGTTGTGTCTTACCAAGATGTATTTTTGTGATTTTTTTTATTTCTCGGAAAAATCTGCAAGTGGTCCGAAAAAATCGGTTTTTTAAAGCTCAAAAATTGGACTTTAACCGTGATTTTCGGGGTCAAAATAAATGCGAATCAATTGTTTTATTATGCAGGAGTCTTCATTTGAACGCCTTACACACGTACATTGCAAAAAATTTGGTGAAAAAAATTTAAACAGAGCCAGAGAAATTATTTTCCGTAAATCGAGTTTTTCGCCGGCCGAAATTCCGAGCTCCGCTGGCATCGGTAATAATGAAAAATTAAATTTTCGTTTTAAAGCGATTTTGAAAGCTATTCTTATAGAAAATTTAACACAGAATCCAAATTTGTCGTCAAAACGGCGGAAATTTGACGCCAACTATCACTTTTTCCCATTTTAAGTGCTACACAACTTTTACGCATTTCAACTTTGATAAACTGTTGCAAAATATTAACGCAGTACCGTTCAATATCAATTTATTACTCATTCTTATAGGAAATTTAGCGCTGAGTCCGAATTTGACGTCCAAACGGCGGAAATTTGTCGACAACTTTCAATTCTTCCCGTTATAGTGCTACACCGATCTTACGTTGTACAACTTTGAAAATCCGTTGCAAATACTTGCAGTACTGTTCAAATTTGATTAATTAATGATTCCTACAGGAAATCAGACGTAGAAACTTGTACTGAAAATAATCAAATTCAAATAATTAATAATTTTTTCAATTTTTTCGGTTTTTTGTACTTTTGGAGTTTTAACATTGGCATTATTTTCGTCACGTTCGCGAATTTTGAAAAATTAGGTTTTGTGTAAGCAAATTGAGAAAATTTTATTTAGAATCGATTAAAAATTAAAAAAAGGACAGACAGACCTTGTACGGAATTAGAATCTTATGATCGACTCAATGCAGCTGAGAACAGATGTTGAAGTTAATTACTTAGTTACTAATTTCATCGATACTCATCTAATTGATTGTTCACGTTTCAACATGTGATTGGTAAATTGAGAGGCACAGGTGTTTGCTTTCCACCTATTGGTCATATTACTAGAAGAACAGATGATTTGCACTTTGCTGAGGGAAGAATCTACTTTGGATATGCAAATTGGTATCAGAGACATCGTCAAATGAGCCATGAGGTCGCATAAATGTTCCTCCTCACGTATATCGATCTAGTAACCACCTTCCCCAATAACAGAGCTGGCCTGGATGTATGAAAATTGATAGCTATTTACAATTCTGATAGATTCCTCCCGTAGCCTATGTTGATGGGCCCTGTTTGTCCTCGACGTATCGCCTCATTAGACGGCTAATGAGAGATTGATACAGCGTTAGCAACAAGTCAACAGTTGGAGCTTAAAAGCAACAGATTTACTCGGAATCGTCGACGGTTGGTTGTATGTTGATTATCGTGGAATCATTCGTATGATACTCTCTGTATGACGGTATGCACCTCGCTTGGCGCATCCCGAGTTATGTATTCGACTGAGTCAACAACGTCCCAGTATTGTCAACCGATTGCTCATTATGGCTGCTGTATACCTTAATTATTCGGGCGGCATATTGCGACGAACGGATAAATAAAACTGTTCCGTTGGCATGTTATATTGGTATGATAGGATTTATATAACAAATTTTTCAAACAGGTAGGTACTATAAAATTTAAAAGAATAATTGATTTCGAATAATTATAAACTACAAATATTAATTTTAAATTATCAGGCATGTTTTTACCTGGTGGCCGACTCGAAATTATTTCTACCCCATCCCTCGTCCAGTTCCTCAATCAATTCTTCTCCTGGTTGTGTGTCTTATAAGCAGGGATTGGACTAGATTTGATTTCACCCATCCTACCTCCACTTCATCCCCTCGCGGTGCCCCGGAATTATTTTGCTAATCGTAAGGCGCAGGCAAATTAAAATTAGACTGGGCCGTTTTCTACCCCGCAACCTAGGCCGCTATGCAGATTTTCGGGAAGCCTTGTTTGGCTAGAGTCAGTCAACAGCAACGTAGGCATCGTTTTAGCTCGGCTATGGAGTTATCAGTATTGCCTCGGTGGTTACGCAGGTTGGCCCTTGAAGCGGTGGGGGTCGGGCCGTGTTATTGTTTACAGAGGTGGATTAGTACTTGGAGGGGTGCTCGGTTTACAAGGGAATGAGCACGAGATGAAAAGAGACGTACGCTCAGATATTGAAGGGAACGGAGAGAGACAAGATGAGGATGACTGATCCAGATATTTGTCCAGGGCTACGGTTCGCATCCAGCCGTCCGTACCTAATAAGACCAAACACAGCCGCTGTATGTAACTTCCCTGAACTCGCTCAACCTTGCGCACCAGTTGTACTGCGGGAGAATTTTCTTTCAACGAATGACTGATCAAAAACATGCGGATATTTTCTTATGCCGAACGAATCTTAGATCAGAATAGAAAACAATGCGTGTTCAGTCCATTTTTTGAATTTTCTATTCTTAGCCATACAACAACGAAAATAATATGATCTGCACTTCAATCGCTACCATAGTCTGTCATGTTAATTATACTAAATGTCGCATTTCAATAAAAAAATTGTGAAATGCAACAAACATGAAATGCAATAAAAATTTGTGAAGAATTCAAAATTATTGAATTTTCCTCGGTGAGCCTGGATGTCAAATCAGTAAAATATCATGCAAAAAATATTTTAAAAATAGTAATAAAAAATCATAATAATGAAGCTTCAATAAAGAATTAGTGAGCTTCAAGTCAATTTTTGAAGAAAAAAAAATTGTTCTTTTTTTTCGGAAAATGATGAATTTACATAAATTGATTTTATGGCAGTTTCTGATCTTATTCATGATGTAATTCATAAATTGCAAGATCTCACGTTTAATCGTTTAGTGCTTATATGACAAGATTCCCGAACGAACTATTCCCAAATGTTAATAAGGTTCACAGCGAATTCAACAGTCAAGAGCAAAATTTTCAAGACAAAAAAACTAATGTAAACCCGTCTATAAGAGTGCTACAAATAATTTATAAGATTTAAAACTTGTTTTATTAAGAATAAGAATAATAATGAATATAAACCATTTATGACAATAATTTATAAGAATAACTGTTCTGTTAGAGACCACGCAGTCACAAACGTTTCACCCTTTCAATCGCAATCGTGATACTTTTTGAAGGAAAAGGGGGCAGGTCTCTGAAAATCACTAACACTGTACTTATTCGATATCTCTTTTCGTTAGGATTCGCGACAGAAAAGATATAAAATGTACGCGAGTGGAAAACAGTAACTGGAAAACTCTCCGCTTCTTTTCCAGGCACAGACTTCTTTCGACAGCTCTTACGTTTTCAAGAAATAAACGTAGAAAACTCCGTCCGGTCGTTGGAAAAGCTTGGGGAGTTAGTTTCGCGAATGACTTTTCGCAGGTCAGTCCAGGCAATGGTCTGTTCCTTTGGCAACCTACTGCATAAAGTCATGAGATCCACGTCTCCATGCGACCCACCCTGCTGGTTTTCTCCAGCACTTTCCGAGGACTTCCTCTCTGTTTTTATTGCTTTTGGCCCTTCTAGTACCGACGACGAACCAAGGAAAACCACTCTCGAGGATCTGAAAGTGTGCGCAGGACGGAGATATAGCGTTCTGGAGCGTTCTGTTTGTTCGCCAAAGGTTTTCGAGGTGTTTAACCCAAACCCCGCATTCGAACAGTCGCAGTCCATCACCGAGATTAAAAATTTTCCTTCCAAGTGGTCTCTTCCTTTATCTTTCGTACTTTATTGCCCGACCGTTTCTTCGTCATTTCCTTCATTCCACTTCGTTCTGTTTCCCTCTTATTAAGTCAATGGAAAACAGAGCGAGTAATGCTTTCCAAGGGGTTCGCTTTTAGGGTTATTGACAAGTTTCAAAGCGTTTCCACT
The DNA here is from genome assembly GCA_037159825.1 of Tupiocoris notatus. Lineage (NCBI taxonomy): Eukaryota > Metazoa > Arthropoda > Insecta > Hemiptera > Miridae > Tupiocoris > Tupiocoris notatus. Next base: position 223,443 of record JASJUZ010000191.1, on the reverse strand, counting down.
GAATGAAATGACTTACCTACCTTGCATTTTTATCGGACGGCAGAAAAGGCTCAGAATACCGCGTGTATATTTCGTTTTTATTGTCCACTGTGACCTATTATGAATGATGCTCGTAAGTCCTAATTTCTATTATTGCAGTATAATATCATTTATCATGTACAGTGATCATAAATATGTGAAGCGTTCTCTACTCTTACCTCCCCAACAAATTATTCCACAAGTGAGGTTAGTGGGAGAGCAACTGATATTAGAATAGAAAAGTATATACTTTTTATTGTCAATCTGTACAATTATTGGCCATCTCGAGGCCTCTCTTCCACATTGCACAGAATACGATATTTTTTGTACAACTAGAAAAAATCAAGTTCTAAACCACATCCAACGTTAAGATGAAAAAATAATAAATAAAAACCTCTTCAAATAATTTCCGAATTTAGTGATAGTTCTTCCACCATAACGAATACCATTTTCTTAGGCAGCAGCTAAAAAACTTTATCCAACTTGGTAATCATCATTAGCAGAACCTGGAACATGCTAATCGCTCGTTAGCGTGTAATCGACGTTAGAAGCATTCTGGTATTCTAAAATCGAATTTTTTTAGAAAGCGAAAACGGACCTAGTGACCATCAAACCCAGCTGGGAGAGAGGTTTCAAGGCCTGTGTCAATCGTTGCCGTTTCTTGTCCCCGAAAATGACGGAGAGCGTCAACATAAACAGGACACAAGATAGGAGAGGGCTACAGGTGGGCGGACAGGCAGATTGTCGTCGTTAGCCAGTTGTCGTCGACACTCAGCGCCAGAAAACAGCGTGCAATCAGCAGGTCAGAACTAGATACGTATAGAGAGCGACTATATTTTTTGGAGCATGAAATATCTTTTATGAATTTGGTATTAACAAAAAATCTGAGAAAGCATAATGAGAACTACGACACGTATGTCGTTCTTTCGGCGTTTTACTTCTATAATAATTTCCACTTAAAAGTTGTGTAATGATTTGAAGAAAGCCATGTGTGAATTAATTATTACAAAATTATTTGATTTTCCCAATATTTTTAGTAACGTGGTATTGGAATTATTGAACATTTATAATATTCAAGACTACAAGTTAGGTACTGTAAAATTCAGGATATAATGAACTATAAAAATGTAAGTAACGAAAATGTAAGTATTTTTCTGACAGAAGTTACCCTAATGAGAACTGTTTGAGTAAACCTAGTGAGGTAATTTCTTTGCTTGACCTTTTTTTAAATTAATTTTTTTTTAATTTTTTTTTTAAATTTAATTTTTAAAAAAATATTTTTTTTAATTTAATTTTTTTTAAAATATATTTTTTAATTTAATTTTTAAAAAAAATATATTTTTTTTTAATTTAATTTTTTTTTTTTGTCTCAAGAGCAAACTTACCAGTCAACTCTTAGTTATGAATATTCCAATTCTCCCACGGCCTGCACTTCTTTATCCTGCAAGTTTACTTGGAACGAAAGACAAACGTCAGATGATATGGTATGAACGGAAATACGATTGAATTTCTGCTTTCCATTTCGACATCGGGGTAATTTTGATTTTCCAACAGGCGAAAGATGATTGACGTTGAGGGAATCTCCCTTCGTAGCTGATTGGGAGAGCGAGGGTTTGGTTTCCCGCGAATACGAAACGATACTTACGCATCGCTGACGTATCAACGAAATACGGGGGAGGAGTTACGCAGATGTTACACTGTTACATGCCGCAGTTGGATTTCTTAACACCCTTTTCCTGTCAGACTTGGTTAAGACTGCCAAAAGCACTTGTTGCCACTCCTTGACGCGTATAAGCTAATCATTTGTATTACGTCCCAATCCAAAATGCAGCCCTGACACTGACAACAGTCAGTGAAACATTTAACTCTTCAACATTTTTTGGTAAAATTAATACACGTTGGGAAATTTCAACCAAATTTGATTTTTTTGTCTTGAGATACAAAAAGTCTTCTTTTCTTTGCGGTGGTAATCCTTCGTTCCTATAACTTGGCCGAAAAAAGTTCAGACCTACACGAAAATTAACATACTTCATTAAAAAAAAATATGTACTTACAAATATGTAGTTTTCTCTAGTTTTTTTCTGGAAAGAATCTTGATATATTCAAAAGAGAGCCGAACAATCCGCAAATTTTCAGCATCCTCCTCCGCTGCTATATGACAGTTAGCAATTTCCTGCTGGCCCTGATTATTCTCCACGAGTCGGTAGCTGACCGAGAGCAGTTTCCGTTACGTGAATCATCTTCCCGTTTTGTCACTACTGCCATTGTGACTATCTCAACGTTTGTTAGCCTAACATGGCCAAATTGAGTTGAAGAAAACGCCGCCAGGAGATGGCCAATTCAAGAAGTTTCACATTATTCCAAGATCCTGACTAAAATAACCTGTTATAAGGTCGAATTAAACTAAGGTTCCCAAAAATTTTGTAGTACCAGTTTCTCTCGAATTTTACAATCGATGAGAAATTATCAGAAATAAAAACAAACGGGAACTATTCCACTAACAATAAAAAAGCAGACACTATAATTACCACCTTTTTTATAAAGAACATAATTATTGTTTGATCACTTAGGTACCACTATCATATCATTTTTCTGATAAATCTGAAAACTATAGATGGCATAAGCCGTCCATTTTTTGGTGATTTTCTAAAGTTTTTTTTTTTTTTTTTTTTTTTTTTTGTTGATGTTCTAAGAAGTAGTTTGAAAATCAAACGACACAAAAAATATAATAAAAGAATTTTTCATGTACCCACTTGTTTACATTGCGGGCATAATTGTGAAAGTCCTCGTAGGTTTCGGTTTTCAGATTATTACTGAGTATAACACGAAATTTATCGAATCAATGAATATTTTGGCAAATCCCTTTCACAGAAGAATTATTTAACACAACTGAACCATATGTGAAATTGGCGCACCTGGAAATTTTTAGGCGAATGGTAAATTGAGGAATGATCTATACATTTTTCCATGGTATTAGAAAGCTTAATTACTCCAATATTCAAGGCACACCGTTTCCATTTATAGGAAACTGCGATTTGTCTGTAATCTTCAAAGGTTTATGGAAAAGATGGAATAGGCGAAAATGGGAAATATATTCAATTTTTTTTTGTCTTTTGTATTCAAGTTCTGGTGTTGGAGCGATGGAGGGCCTAGATCGAATAAGGGCGTGGTTTTTGCCGCCCCCAAAGCTCAAAGTCTCCGCCCCCCTTCGACTCAGGTAGCCACTCAGTTGCCTTTGGACGCTCGTCCTAAGATGTTGTCAGCTGAAGAAAGACTTACAAGACGATTGTCTTGCTGCTCTCATAACCTGAAATATACTGCGCAATTTAATGAGTAGACAAACGCGAAACTTTGTGCACGATAAATGTTTTAATAGAAATTGAAATGAAAAGCCTTAAATATGAACGTTATATAAAGAACCGAGCAATGCGGAAGGCTGGAGCAATAAGCCATCTGCCTGAGATTTGATAGGGCCAGTACAGATCTCTGGTCTCGCAGTAACACTGGCTAACCGATATTTTGCCCATTTCAAGGTTTCATAAGCCTGAAGCAACCGTCTCCAACGCAGGAGAAAATGTTTCCTCGGCGAACTTCTCCTAAGAAACCGTCTTCTTGGCAAATTTCGCCATGAAAACTAGTTTTTCGGCTCTCTTGAATAGTTGGAAATATCAGTTATCATAAAATGTTATTACAGATTATTCTACTTCAAATATCTTTTTACCTATAAATAGGACCGTAAGAAAAACATGTAAAACGATTTTTTATTCTGGTTTTGCCATTCATCCATATGATAACAGAAAATCGTAAATTATTGACCAGAGATGGTGATATTTTTTGCCCGATTTTACGGCATATCATATACCAATATACTGGAGCATATAAATACGTACAATGCCTTCGATTGGAGTCAAATAAAATAATTTGGTATACTTTGGTTGCTTCTCTCCAGCATGACGTACGAGTGTTGAGGGTCAAGCAGATTCCTTTTTTCAGTCTCTGCTCTATATCCTGATTACATTGGGAAGTGAATATGGTAGTATGACAACCTTTTATGGAACAGTCATTTGGTACGGTAAAGAATACACTTGATCCGACTCTCCAATTAAAATTTTAAACTTCCTTCTTGAGAAATGGTAATTTTTACTTGCCAGTTTACGTACCCTCTGAAGGATTACTTGTGTGTTTATCCATCCTCACATCGCAGTGTCAGTCATGGTGTCTGTCTATCGTAGCATCGAATTTTTCCTCGCTTTTACCTCGAACTTTGAGGAGTTTTTGCTTTCACCAGTGTTTTCCACGGTGGCCGTGGAGAGTATTTCTATATTTCTAGTGCTTTCGCCACTCTGGGCGTTTTAGTTTTTTAATTTATCATACTTTAGGTTCGAAAAGCGGACGTGTTTTAGAAAATTCCCAATTCATGACAATCCCACCCTTGTGGAGCTATTACAAGACCTATTTTTAAAAAACATTTTTATAGAAGATGTTTCCTGAAGAGGCCCAGAGTGGCGATGGCGCTAGATATATAGAAATAATACAAGATGCGATAACGTCGCCAATAATGTCTCAACCTCAACCCCACGTCGAATCAAAAAATGGATATGCGACAAATCACAACGTGGAGAGTATCGGTTACTTTGTAAAATCATACGCATCTAATGGTTACCATCATATTATGAACCGTGGATTATGGTCCCATTTAGAGACGTATGATTTTACAAAGTAACCAATACTCCCCACAGCCCACAACCACCGAGAAAAATACAGGTGAAAGCAGATATTCCCTAATGAAATCAAAATATAGTAGGACTAGAATAAAAAATGTCTTAAAATTAAAAAAAAAAAACTTTCGTCTTGAAGAAAAAATTTTAAAAAATTATTCTAATGTATTTTACTTTGAAAACATAAATGTCACGTCCTAGAATTTTTAGAGTGGGCAAATTTTTCACTTTTTTCTCAATACTGATGTAATCACATTCCAATAATTGTGACTTTAAATGTGAATTTTCTTGAAATTCTTTATTGGATTTCACGTTTGAAAATGAACGTAGGCGTTAGCAGCAAAGCTTCTTAAAGGGAAAAAGAACACGTTAATTATTCAACAGGCTGGACTTATTTGAGAGGAGTTATACCGAGACCTCATTTACAACTCCGTGAGAAAGCTAACTGTGCTTACTTAGGAGAAGGAAAAGTAGTGTTGTCAAAGTGAGATTACCGAGAGAAAACGGGCGAACCCTCTTCGACAGGATAAAAGAGGAACCTAGCTTACTAATGAATGCATATCGGCTTAAAGTTGATGCGAAAAAAAAAAATAAGGGGAAAAAACGAAAAAGCAAGAAAAGTAACGGCGAGGGACGGCCTTTAAGAAAATGCTTTAGCTCCGACTTCGACTTCGGTTCCGAGTCCTTTTTACTTTTCTATCGACTTTGCGAAGGGATGGAGTCAGTCCTATGCTAATTCTTCAACGTGCGAGAGGCTCAAATTCAAATGCCATCGCCTTAGCTACCAACGCCCGTTCCAACTCACGAAGCACTTCTGCCAATTTCCACCAAACATTTCAACCGGGGAGAAGTTTTTTTTCCGTTTCTTTTCGGCAGCTCTTTCTGACTGTTTTCTCTACTTTTTTCCAAGAGTAGTTCTCCTTCGAATAATTGTCTATGTAGATTTCTTTTGTCTGCTACTTTTTACAAGGCCCATCAGAAAACGGGGAAAAAATCGAAAGTTTCAGGGAGGATAAATTTTCGTCGATTATTTTTTTTTCAGGAAAGTGAGAAACGTGAATAATTCTGCCTGACATACTGGTCTGCCGTACAATAATCATCAAAATATATATATACGAGATGGGCAAAAATAGTATCATTTTAGTAGCTGCGCCTAAACTTGAATTTTTATCCGTTCCTAGGTTTTGTAATGTTCACTAATATTCTTACGTCAATATTTATATTAATAGTCGTTTATCAATAGTTTTATTAATATTCGTACGGAAAATATTTCATACCTTGCATTTTCCTATTTATTTTTTTTTTTTTTCAAAAAGTGCTCTAATGTTTACGGAAAAATGTTTTCTCTTTGTTCAAATTTAGCATCTTTGAAACGTATAGTGAAATTCATCTATTTTGAGGTTGACGAGAAATAATCTTTCTAAGCTAAAATAACAGATTATTAATGAAATATGAACTCTAATCGAAATAATTACAAATTTAGATGTATAGACGCTTATTTGTTGAGATATCTTGTCGTAAGCACGTGTTCTGATCGTGGTGCGAAGCAGCCCGTCTTATTAGCTGAGCAAAAGAGCTATCGGGTCCGTTGTTTATCGCCAACTGAAATCCTAAGATTCCAACGGCTGTCCTTGAGTGGCCTACAGTTCGCTTCGCGGCTCATGAAATACCCCAATCCAAGCCAACCGTCCGTTCGCTAATCACTAGCGGTCCGGAACTTTTCATTGGGTCCGGTTTTGTCTACTCCGTTTCGGAACGAATTGATAGAGCCACATAATGTCTTATTGTGTCATCGCATAATTTACGGCCCAAGTTACACTGTGGCATGAGGGTAACGACTCGAAGGCCTTCCATTGAGATAGTCAGTCGGAAGTGTTCATTCGTTCGTTAGACAAGTTCAACCGCCAATTTCCGTTTTTCATCCGCCAGGAATTTCGCGGAATTTCAAACAAGGGCGTAATCGTTGGATTTTTCAAGGTAGCACTTTTTTATTCCACTGTGTATAAAATAATTATTCGTTGAACTCAAGTATCAAATCGTAAACATACTAATTCGCTCTTGTGAGTTAATTTAACGCCATATTTTTGTCTTGAAATCCACATCGAAGACACGTGATTAAGATATGCTTTAGATCATGCAGTATTCGGAACACCGATTCCCCTCTAAAAAAGGAAAGAAATACGCTCTCGAGCAAAAAAGCTGGAGCGACTCAAACGTCGGGTATCTTCTACGTTGAGTGGATATTTGACGAAGTGTTAACATAAAGTAAATAAAGATTGGAAGAGAAAAAAGTAAGTTTCGCTTCCTTACAGGAAAGAAATTGGCGACCCGTCGGCGTTCGGTTGATCCGTTGGCACGTTCTTGTAGGCAGTGTAGGTAACAGGTCTGTGGGAACTTACAGCAAGACCTATATAAATGCAATGAGCCTTCAGTCGTGCTCGGCTTGGCCTTCCGCTCTCGATCAAAGCTCCTTTCCCAGACTCAATTTAGAAGGAAATGAGTCCATCTATATTTGACAGCGGTTCTCTTCTCGCTCTTTTCACCGAAGGTTATTGAAACCATCAGGTGCTTGTGAAGGTGCCTTCATGGCAAGCCGATCATCACTCGAGATGGGATTATTTTTTCGAATTTTCCTCTCTTCCTCGCCCTTTGTTTTTCATCCTCGACGCTCGAGCCGAATACAAATCAATAAATTGAGGTTTCTATCGGTATTTTCTCCATCTAAATGTTAACAGGCTGAAACAGGATTCACTTGGTAAAACATTTTCGCATTTTCGCGACCATCGGACGCTCTCAGAATCAGTTATGGCAAATTTTGACTAACTTTTGAAATGAGTTGGAACAAATTTTCCCAATAATTTCCCAAAAATACCTCGAATGTTTCTAAAGAATATCCGACGGGTCATATTTTCTATATTGGCTTAGCACTAAATCTCTTTGTGGACATTCTCGATGAACATAAACGTTTTATTGACCCAACTCTCAAACTGCCACTATTCACATTGGATGATGGTGATGGTGCAATAGCAGCTAAACCTCTTTGATACCTCGATTTACATAACGATCCGTAGCCTAAAAGATTCGTGCGTCGAGCACGTGACTCTTCCTCTCTGTAAAGCATTCCAAGGACATGGCTCGTGTCAGTGGAGAGGTATATACGTAGAGAACGATACGAACGTGATGGCACGCTACTCAGTTTTAATAGAATGACCCCTGCGGTCACCAGACTAGCAAACACACGTTAAACCTAAGAAGAAAAAAAACACCCCTACGACTAGAGGGTTACTAAGTTTTTTCATCCTCGAGGGGAAATAATTGGCCGTTAACGCAACCCTAGAAGTTGGTTTTGGACTTGATCCTAAGATAACTCCAGGATGAAATTGTCGAAACGGTTGGAGAAATGGAAGAAAAAACAACGCGATAGTGCGTCATAAAAAATGGATAAGGGATTTTTCAAAGATAAATCTCCTAGATGGATAAACCTTGTCATTTACTATTATCGACAGGATAAAATATAGGGTTCGATATTGGTAAGATAGACCAACCAAACCAGTTCAGTAATTTTTTTTTGCTATATTTGATTTACTTTGGACAATTTTATTCCATAATATTGCTCATTGTCATGCTTTATTTGACGTGATGTCGGGTTATTGCGCGTTCAGTCAAATTTGAATATCCTACTAATGAAGGAAAGCAATGCTGGAATGTATAGCATGTCTAACATTGTGTATATCACGTTTGACCCTTGAAATAGCGAGAGGAATTGCTTCCGACGATGTTCGGCTCTCGTTGTAGCGACGTCATGTTCGTCATTGCAGCAGCTCGGTTCCCACCAGTGAAATAAATTTGACACGTAACGCCTTCTGTAAGAACATCTTGCAGATTAGAATATTGAAAATGAGATAAAAACGATCTTAAAAAAATTGCTGTTCAGGAAGGAGTTTAAAATAATTCACTAACTGTCGGGGATATTACGGTCTCTAGATTTAGAGAATAATTGAGGAAAATGACCTATAACTTATCGCGTTTAGCTATGCATCTTGAACCTCTGCTTCCACTTGCCCTATGCAACTCGCTTTGTAACAAACACCATAATACTAGACAGCTTCGGTTAAATGTATCAACTAGAATATATCATAGTTATTGATAATATATTATCATAGTTCAATAACCTGACATTCATCTGCCCGAAACCACAACTTGGTACTTCTTCAACGAAGAAATCCATTTCAAGCTGTTACTACTTTCCCTGACTTGTGCTCTTGGGTTCTCAAATTTGTTTAATAACGCGGATCGCGAAGCACTAGGGATTATTTATTTATAGTTGTTAACTTGGAATCGGGCTATGAAACCATTTGAAAGTTAAATACATTGATCTCCAAAAGAAAAATAAATACTTGAAAAAACTGAAGTAATCTTAGCAATAAATATTCATCAAAATATTTTCAAAACTTAGGACATTTTTACAGGTTATGCCGTCCTTGCACATTTTCCTCGACTCTGTTGACTGATGAATGTTTTGCGACTGACGCGTTGGTTGCATGGCGGTTTGATATCAAAGTAATATTTCCTTATGTCAAAACGGCCATGGCGTGCAAGTTGTTCGAGGAGGCCGAGGGGCGAAAAGAAGATCCCCATTGTTGGGGTCTTATCCACAACCTAAGAACAACCCTTCATTTCCAAGGTCTATCAATAACAGGGTCATTTGTGAGTATAATAATATTCTCTCCTTGCGAGCCTCTCCTAAGTGTCTGAAGAAAGCGTGGAACACGGAACGTGCGATATTTTCCCCCATCTCCAACTCCAAACGGTCTGGTCTCTATCTCTCGGACTATGATGCATTGCCTCTAATTATGGATGGCTACCGTTCATTTTCGGCTCCTACTCCTCTTTCATGCCCACCGTTCCATCAAAATGTCTTCTTGTCTAGTGTGTAACTTTGTAACAACTTTCCTGAGCCCAGAAAATCAATAATACAAAGTAAGTACCAAGTAGATGTTATTTTTTTCCTTGAAAATTGACCCCGATTGCGACCTATGATAAATACACTGGTAAAGAAAGAGAATTGGCGAGAGCTAAAAAACCGCCTTTGTCTCAAATCGATCAAATATATTTATAAAGGCCTAATAATTTGGTTTTGGTTGAAATGGAACTGAACGAGAACTAAAACCATTCAATTGAATCCAATTATTCACAAACTCACTCGCCTGTGCGTTTTAGTTCATGCGCAACGGCTCGAATAGAGTTTATCATCACGTTGGGTTCGAAACCCCCTTTAGGAAAATTCATCTCACACAGCGAATTGAACCTGCAAGTATAGTTCATTGGATGCATGTGGATTTCGGATTTCCCCCTCTATTCATGCTCTTCTATTAATCCAGTAAATATGGAATATTCAAGCGATGAAGAGTTTTCACTTGAAAAAAGCGCCCGAATTTAGTTTAATCCCTTTCCGAAAAAAGGAGAACGCTCTTTTTGCAAGTCGGTAAATCCTACGGCGCGGACGTAAACAGAAGAGAAAAGGCCAGAAAAAACTACACAAGTGTACTAAGGGGTGTATTGTAAAGTATGATTGGGCCTCCGCGAAAGGCAAACTGGCGCAGCCAGGGGCCATAGATCTTTAGAGGCAGCAGATACCTCTCTCAGGATCAACACCAGACCTTCGAGAAGAGTAAATACGATGTGGAGGGTTGATCTACGTCTTGGGCCATATATCTCTTGACAGAGGTGGCATAAATAAGCAGTAAATTAACAAGCTACAAGCCGGCAGTAATAAAAGAAAACGCAAGTGGAAGTTAGTTGAAAGGGAAATACCGTTTTTACTCAGGCCGCTTTCTTTCGGAGATTTGTGAACGTGGTTTAGTATAGCCAAAGAGCTTAACAAATCTTCCGTTCCTTTAGGGAAAAGCAACAGAATATGATTTTCTGTACTCGATGAGAGGGTAAACGATGTTTTATATACGCTGAAGCGTTTCGCAGGCTTCATGAGAATTAATTTCTTTCGATTTTTCAGTTACCTACGTCAGTCTTGAATTATTTTTTCCAAAAAGTGATAACACTCGTCATGTCTCGGTAAAATATCGATCGAATTCCATGTGTGTATTCAGAATATGTTCTAACCGAAATTATTCGCTATTGAATTTCTTCTTCTTCCTTTGAATTAATTTTTTTTTTTTTTTTTTTACAAGTGACAAAACTCTTTATCTCGGTGAAATGTCGATCAGTTTCGACGATATATTTTCAGAACGTGTCCTCGAATCAACTAACCAAAGTTCGAATATTACACAGCACTTTCGAAGTATTGTCCTTCGAAGTTACATCGATTTTCATTTTTACAAGCCATAAGAATCAATATTTGTGAGTGCTCAAGGTTTTTGAAGTTCATTTTGGCATTTAGGATTTTATTGCTTGGCTCTCACACAAATATTCCACGTAATGCGCATTTTCAGAATTCCAATTTCGTTTTACCAACTCGAAGGCGTATCTACTCTTCAAAAACACATATGGAAAAGTTCGCTGGTGATAGTAGCCGTATTAGGGAGTCGTATAGCTCAATGATGATATCCCAAAACTGTCCGACTGGTTCCCCTAGCAGAGCTCGGTGTAATATTGGTTCTATCGACCGTAATAAGGACACGTGCAAGACTCCTTCGACAGGAAATCCTCAAAACAGTTCCTTTTCACCGAATCTTCGGACACCCTCTCGGTTTTTATTCTTTCTGGCGGGCTATAGAAGTCGAAAACGATCCCCTTCCTGTATTTTTTTCTCGACGCTTCATTTATACGATTCTCGTGAGAGGGTGAGATATATTACGTTCATACACGGATCATATCCCGCTGTCTACGCTCTTAACGTCAACTTTAAAACGATGGATGGAGGGACGATCCGTGAATCATTGCAGCGTTCTCATTTTTATAACCATCGTACTCTTTCGAGTGAAACCGATAAAAATTCGAACGGTGGAGTGCGATTATTAAAAATCCCAAGTTCGAGTCTGAGATAAAATTGACATTATTTCCCAAAGTTGAGCTGAGAGTAACCGAATCCGAACGAGCTGGTAAAAAACTGTCAACTCAATGAAAATCTGGTCATTTGGTAAACGTTGAAGAAGTTTTGCGCAGAAATATTTCCAAGTTTACAAAATCGTAGGCGATTATCATTGAAAGTCGAATTTTAGACGGCTATTCAAACGGCATTTCGAGTCCTCTCGTCTAATTACCATTACTGAACGTTTCGAAACCGATAAATGCCCCGTCACGTATTTTGAAGCGTACTCAAAAATCCATTTTCGATCCTAATATTAGACTTTGACTACATCGTAAGCAGTCAAGCGCAATAGCATTCTTCCAATTCGTTCCTCAGCGAAATGAGATGCGTCACGCCATTTTGACGATCACTCGAGGCGAACATTGTCGTTAGTGCCGTGACAATGTGATTACAGAAGACTGGAGAAGACTGGATTCGAGCCCTTTTCTCGTTATACGTATTTTGAATATGCATGATATCGCTATCACCTCCTACTGCGATGAGGAATATTTGCTAACGTATTCAAACGAACCTTTTGGGTTTTGTTTGATCATCAACGATCTCATGCCATTCGAGAGCATACCGGCACGTCTCACCTGCTTCCAACGATCTTCCTAGCCTGTTATTGCAGGCAAGCTCTCAAACAACCGAAGAAGTGAATTTCTAACGAGGGAAAAACTTGAGTGTCTGCCTAATGGACTGGAAAATTTTCCAGCGGTGACAATTCTTTTAGCGAGGGTGCTATGAAGAAGGGTGTGAAAAAACGTAACAATCTCTAATGGAATCCGGCAACGTATAACGTATTCAGCACACGGTGCAAGATGCTGCCTTTAACAAAAGTGGCGAGAGAAATTCAGAGCCGGCGGAATAGGGAATAACTAAATTTTCGCACCGCTTATACCGTCCCCGTTTCACGTTATTGCCTTTGTATAACTTTTATTTAATAGCCCCCAAAGTAGGAAATACTTCCGTTTTAAAACATCTTTAAACTGTGCACATTACCGTTGTATTCTATATTATAATCGCTTCCTAAATACCTTTTTCCAGTAGAACGTAGGAATTAATGTTCATTCGTTGTTCTAGTGGATCTGATAATTTCGTTGAGCATGAAAATTGTTCATTTTTTATCAACCTCATATCTAGTCATCAACTTCTTTATAGACAAATAGATTTTGAGGAATTATAATATTCCTAACTGCTGAACGTGTATGCGATAAGAAATATCACGTACGTATCAAATTTCAAGAGAATAACCAATATTTAAATCAACTCATGCATTCGCGTAGTATTTCACTATCTATATGAGAATATTTATAATTTTTTATAACTGGAACAACGATTCCAACCTGAAAAAGAAAAAAAAATTGAAATATAGTCATAGTTTCATTTAAAAAAAGTCAGATCAAACTCAGATAAATTCAGATACATCATAAACATAAATACAACACCTACTTAATCCAGATCATGTATTTCAAATCTCACTGTGATGGGATGTTTGTATGATTTTTTTTTTAAATTTTCCTTTTGGTTAGGTGTTTTGAAATACCAAAATCTAGGAAACCGTAGTAATAAGCATGAGTTCAGAAGGCTAACGTTTGGTGAACATAAAAATAATCGCGGGAAACAAGGGCTCACTCGACGAGGGAAACGCCAATCTTATATGGCCTATCATGCAGGGAATGACAAAACAAGTTAGCTACCTAACTGCTGCTAACCAAATTTCCGTTAAACTTGGAAGAAACTACTTGGAATTTACCTTGGTTTTTTTCATTAGTGTATAAATTGATTTTACAATATAATATAGCTTTTTCTGTCTCACTATCTCCAAGATTTATGTTATCACCCAGGCGATTCAAGTACGCTTATCTTTTCGTTGTCCTCAAATAATTTTACAAATATTGGCCATTCACTTGTTGAGCCATAGTACTTCCTTAACTTTCAAAGAAATGCCAATTTTTTTTTCGTGCAAACACTCCATTTAAACACATTTATGCTCTCAGGGTAATACTTATTTTTACTTCCTCGTTTACGTAGCTTTTCGGTGCTTGAAAGTTTTATTAGCGACATTGAATACAATTCGAACATGGAACCCCCCCCCCCCCATGAACATGAAGTCGTTTCATTTGAAAACCAAATTATAAACATAATGAAAAACAAATCTGATATTTTTCATAACCGTTGATACCAGTATAAAATTTTAACGATGGAATCAAGCGCAGCACCAGCAAATCCGAACTCCACCGCACGTGTATGTGACTCGTCCGCATGACTAGACCAGACATGTTTGCACAAGCTGCTGGCCTTCGTTCGCGAAAAGCGCTTCCTCGTGAGTCAACAAAGGAGAGAAGCTTCGCTTCTAATTAACTCAGTGCGGAATCTTCCTCTGCCGAGTAAGCTGCTGACAAACACCTCGGCAATTATGCTTACAACTACCCCAAACTCGCCGAAATCGAATTATAATCAACCGGTTCCCACTCTAGCATCAGTCATAGGCAGTCAGACAGAGGTAAAGCGCCGGCGAAGCATAGACACGGAATTTATACGTGTTTCTCTTCCTTTTACGTATGCAGATCAGCTTGAGCGGCGTCGAAGTTGCGGATGGGAAATCACTCTTCAGCCCTTCCGTAACTGCGGGAGAAAACTGAATTTACGGCGGAAGCTTCACGGTCTCCTAGGCTTCAGAAACTCAACAAACGGACCTATTCGAACTGCATTGAGTGAGTGCCACATAGGTGAGTATAGCAATGAATTGATCACCATTGACGCGTTTGAATTCTCCAGGAATTTCTGAACGAGGCGAAGGCTTGTCGAAATTGGCTTGTAAAATACCCATCATATCAAGTTTTATGTCGAAGAATGCACCGACATTCATTTTTAGTGCAAGTCGAAATCGTTCGTCATAGGGTGCTCACAACAGCTTGTTGGTTCTGTTTCTTGCTGAGGTACTTGAAAAAAAAAACCAAGATTCATCAAGTGCTTGAATAGAGTGAGAGATGGGAGCAGTTCACCTTTTCCTGGTAGTGTCAGATGGCAATACTGGAATTTAATGATGATTATCCCTTGTCCCTTTTTACACTGGCCCAAAGGAGAAAGTGGGCGGGATTCGAGCTTCTGCTGTTGACGTGGAAGAGTTACTGCACCCATTAGCATATGATAAGCCTCAACCCCTGAAGTCTCTTTCTATCCTCATCCGTCGACTGAGGTATTGACTATTGCGGAAAACCGTTTTTCATGTTTCCGTGCCGTCCGCTGAGTGTATTTATCACTCAGGATGACAGCAGAATATCACCTCTACTCAGGTAGTTTCCTCTAAATTAAAGATATATTGTGGTTTTTCTCTTCACTTTTTAAACCTTGTTGAATTATACAAGAAATAACAAACAGACGAAATAATTTCCTATGTTCTATGGACAGTTAAATTATTGAAAATAAACCCACCTTCATGCATGGCAAAACGTCGTTGCCTCGTTGTCTTCGTTTACTATGCTGGATCAGTTCAATTTGAGAGGAAACACATCATGATCATAATATTATCATTTTTGTACATCAATTTAGTTATAAGAAATCTAGCGTTCTAGGTGGTGTTTGAATGTACTTTGTATCATAAAGTATTGGGTTTCTCAACTGGAGCAAAGTTGTAGCAGAATTAGACGTAACAACTTCCAGTATTCCAAGATTTGTAACTTGCACAATGGATAACTCAAACAAAAAATCGTCAATTCAGATGTTTGAATATACCAAAAGATGGGTCATTTAACTGTCCACATTTTCCTAATGTAATGTACCTATCCATTTTTCAACCGTTTTTGCGTTATTCAACAATATTAGTAGACTATACACGAAAACATGACATTTTTCAACTTTAAACGTTATTTTCATTTATTTAGTGCGAAAGAAACAAAGAATGAACCATATATTATTGATATACACATTATCAACTATCATTATACAGAATTTGAGCGAAATCCATTTCAAAAAATTTTTCGCAAAAATTCCAAGGGGTCCCCCTGCGATTTTTTTCAACCGAACAGTTAACGATTTTTTACTCCTCTCTCAATACAGATAAAAATCTGAAATTTTCAGGAAAGTTGTGTCTTACCAAGATGTATTTTTGTGATTTTTTTTATTTCTCGGAAAAATCTGCAAGTGGTCCGAAAAAATCGGTTTTTAAAAGCTCAAAAATTGGACTTTAACGGTGATTTTCGGGGTCAAAATAAATGCGAATCAATTGTTTTATTATGCAGGAGTCTTCATTTGAACGCCTTACACACGTACATAGCAAAAAATTTGGTGAAAAAAATTTAAACAGAGCCAGAGAAATTATTTTCCGTAAATCGAGTTTTTCGCCGGCCGAGATTTCAGCATCGGTAATAGTGAAAAATTATATTTTCGTTTTTGAGCGATTTTGAATGCTATTCTTATAGGAAATTTAACGCTGAATCCGAATATGACGTCAAAACGGCGGAAATTTCACGACAACTATCAGTTTTTCCAGTTTAATACTACGCCACTCCTACGTTTTTCAACTTTAAAATTCCGTTGCGAATACTTACAGTACTGTCTAAATTTGATTGATTATTGATTCCTACAGGAAATTAGACGTAGAATTCGAATTTAAAGTGAAAACAAACAAAATCGAACGATTATTAATATTTTTCGAATTTTTCTCGATTTTCATACTTTTGAAGTTTCAACTTGGGGATTTTTTTTCGTCACGTTCCCGAAATGGGAACGATCAGGTGCTGTGGAAGAAAATGAAGGAAATTTAACTTAGAATCGATTTAAAATAAGAAAATGGCTAGCGTATATGATAGCTCTCGAGATATATTCCACTTTATGTCAAAAAACGTGTTTTGACTTTTCTTCAAACGTTGAATAGCTCCGCGGGGACATAACATAGAAATTTAAATACACCAAATTGTAGGATTTTGATAGCTCTTTCTCGCCTCTGAGTAATAATTTTATAAATTATAATAAAATATTATTTAAAAAAAAAAAAGGTTGTTAAAATTAACTGACCATGGCTGGGATCGAACCAGGAACTGTTGCACTACAGGCGAAGACGCTTAGCAATGAACAAAATGAACGAACACTTCCACCCTCACACACGAACATAATAACTTTTTTATCCCTACTGTATCCGGGCCTGGGTGACTCTACGGGAAAAACTGAAAGATCCATTTTGAGTCCAGGGTCGAAGAAGGTTTCGAAGGCTCCGGGCGAGTTCAAAAATTGGCGCCATTGTTGAATATAGCAAAGCCTCGACTTCGATCGTTACGTCACAGCTGTTAGGCGTCCCTCCCGACGGGTTCTCCCAGCTGGCGACAAAACGAACTCAAGTTAACCTACCTTTGACGGCAACGTCGTCCTATTCAAGCGATTTACATCCGTTTAGCTACACATTCGTTTGTGACGGCAGTTTTTTCACCACCTACTTCACTTGGGCGTACGTATTCTATGCTGTTTTTTAATTGACGTATCACTGTTGCGATCGTATAAGGAATTCCTTACCACCAATCATTATAAACTTCGGTAGGTGCGTTCGTTTGGTATCCCGTTGTTCCTAACTTGGGCATTGATTCTGCGAAACGCGCTATTCGAATGGTTTTCCCGCTGTATCTTCATCCGCTCGTTAATTCATCCAGAAATTTATACGATTGGGCTTATAGTCTGGCTATTATAGAGGATGGAACTTGCGCAACCTTGTTTTGGAATGTGGGAAGGTTTTCACTTTCTAAAATAATGCCTAGACCTTGAGATGAGCCAGATAGCATTTCCTAGGTCGTTGTTCCTAACAAATATGCGATTACGCTCTCTATCTAGTCTCTTTGTTGTTGAGTATTTGTACCGCTTAGTTTCGTAGGCGTTGAACCGATTTTTTGACGGCGGAAGGTTATTGGAGCAAATGAGGTCAAGTTCCCCTTCGATTGTTTCGGATTCCTCAACTCTGCTACTTTCGAAACGATAAATTGAACCGTCATCTATTTTTCATAAATATTCCATGGCCTTGAGTGTTCAAAGAAATTAATTTTTGCAACCTGTAGATAACAGAATTGAAAAAAAAAAAAACTTTAACGGAAGTATTTTGTGTAATAAAAAACGAAATAACGGCATATTTTGCACATCCTTTTGGAGAATTCTTCAAACGTATTCACCGTTAGTTTGATCTTTCCACAGACAAATAATAGACCGATACTTTTACTTAGTGATTTTTTACTTCCTTGTTAATGTTTCAAATTGAACTATTTCGATCCGAATAGTCTAATTGAAGAATGTTAATTTACTAAAATAATAAAAGAAAAATCCCTGCTACTGATTGTGCAGTGGTTTTCTTTGTTTCAATGATGATTTTAAGACCATCCATTTATGATAGGAACTATTACAAACGTTTGTGAACGTTTACACCTTACAACAGACTGGTAACCATCAGGGAAAACTCCGTAGCTATTTTTGTCATTAACAATTATTATAATTTCTTCAATTAAAATTTTTAAATATAAATTTAAAAAATTTAAATTTAAATTATTTGCCTAACGGTACAGCTGAAGAGAGTATTTGACGACCATTGCAACGTGTGAAGAACTATTTTTGTAGCAGTCCTTAAAGTTGTGACAGCGATTTTGGTAAAGAAAATTGAGCCTTTGTCAGAAGTAGATTGATTTTTGTGAAAATTTCATTAGTTGAGTTTCTATAGTTCTTCAAAAAAGTGTGACGGTGGTTGGAAAGAATTTTCATTTCCATGTTTATTTTATTTGATATTTGAAATCTACATGCCTTGAAACATCAAATAATGAATCAAAATTTGTGATCAATTGACAATTGTTTGTCTGTTGTCAAACAATGACGTAGTTAGTGTAATGAAATTCGTTGAATTTTTTTAGTAAATTGGAGAAAGCAGCCGTTTTTTAAAGTTAAGATCCAAATCTCGAATTAAATTTTATTCGTCGTGGAAGTATATTTACAAAACTGAATTACAATGAACGTATTCACCAAGAATCCTCGCGTTTGACGATTTATCTTCGTCAATCGTGTGACACTTTTCATGGCCCACGTTTAATTATCATTTGTACTTTTTGTTTCAGGTTTCTCTTCAGCCTGGGAAGACCTAGGTCTTTCGTTGCCGCCTGCCATTTGATGCATTTTGCGGTCCGCCGTACCATAACCTGAACCGAAGTCTTTCAGGCCTCCTAAAATCCGACCTTTCCGACAAAATCTGTCCTAGAAAAACACCGAATGGCTCGCGGTAACCAAAGGGACCTTGCTCGGGAAAAAGCCCAGAAAAAACAAGCGGAAATCAACAGGAAAAAAGGCGCCCACGAAAAGGACTCGAATAAAGGGATGTCTCTCGAGCAGAGAAAATATCGAGACGCCGAATTGATGCGGGAGAAACAGAAAAAAGCCCTAGAGAAAGATGCAGTTGCTGCACGATAAGCGTGATCAAAATCCATTTAAATTCTGATGGCTCTATTAAATGTACGAAAACCTCAAAGAACGAAACAATTTTCATTGCCTACCTAATTATGTTTTGATTGCATATTCAAGTACAGGTGGGGACGGTTTATTGATATACTTTGTATTAGTGTTCCAATAATGAACCCTGATTTGAATCAACTCCACATTTTTTTGATCCATTACTTCATGAGCATTATTTGACCGTTGTGACTCTTGTGCCAATAACTGTATAATTGAACTTTTTTCCTCGATTTATTTTATTTTACTTAGGATGATTGCTGATATCTTTTGTTTTTTTGAACGTTTGCACAAACCACTTGTATTAAAGATGAAACGATTGTAAAAAAAATCTGTCCAGTGCGTTATTTGCCTTGAAAATTCTTTCCATCGAGATCTAGAGCATTGCTGGAAATCCCCTCGCTAAAAATGATCGTTCGACGACGCTGGCATGTCGTTTGGCTGCTGTACTGAAATAAAATACGAAATGGAAGAGCACGAAGTTTTCTCTATCTCAGTTAAGTTTGTTTAGTTTTCACAAATTAAAAATAAATTATTCAACATACGAAGAAATATCAATACATTTGTTTCTCAAAATAAAATATGATTTGAGTATGAACGTTAACGATTTTTTCCCAAAAAACAAATGAAATTACATTCTATTGGCAGTATAAAAAAATCAATCAATGAAGCGGTGCATTAACATGAAACAAGGAATCCATTAAAATTTATTCTGGCATTTTGGGGAATGAAGACGTATTCACCAAATGGCTGGAGAAGCTCTCCATTGAATGAGCTAGTTTTTAAGCGATTAGCTATTAAAATAGTAATAGGAGAACGTTCCAAACTTCATATGACACCTTTCCAATATTCCAGACGTAGATGGACTTCGTTGTCACTTCAGTAGGTGACGATTTCACAGTATTCACCAAAACTGAGAACTTGCCAATGAACGTTATTAGAGGTGGTGATTGGATCGTGGCCGTTTGAGGAGGGGCTAATTAGGTCGGACCAATGAGCGCTGTCAATCAGTATTTCCATATTGATAACTCGTTATCCTGTCTAGGATGTTCGAACCCCTGCAACCGCGAGTTGACCAATTTTCTGCCAATTTAACGCCATTCATAGAGCTGAGATAGGTCACGGTCTCCTCAGTACGGGACGATCTCCATCCCGTTGGTCTTGTTACTGACCAGACAAGTCATTATAGCAGCTGACGTCTAAACTGATGAACCGACCACCGATCCGTTCAAATTCGAAATCAATCAAACTTGAATGCGATATGTTTTTTACATGATGAGATTTTAATAATGCTCATGGCCGTTTCGATGCAGAAAAAATGAAATAAATAACACATTTAGGCTTCAAATTTATTTCGAAACAAATGGATATCATACAGTCCCGAATTTACATTATAAAAAATGGAGTAGAAAGCGAACAAACTACATAGATTTTTTTACAGACTTTAATTTACAATTGAACTTTTCTAGGGAAAATCTGGAGAATTTTATAAATGAATTGGATTGCCACACGATTAACTAGAATATAATTATGAGGGGTATAATTGCCAAATAAATAAAATTCAACGCGACTGTTTCACAAGCTTACTCCGTTCAGCAGAATCGATGTTGCGAAATGCATTGATTGCAGCTGAATGCCCACTTTTGAGAGTTTAAAGAAAGTTGAAGAATTATTACAACAACGATTACCTTGGGAGTCGTACAAAGTTGGGCGAGGGCAAAACAATTAGGAGTAATAAGAATAATAAAAAAAATAGTATCAAGGGTAAGGTGAAAAATGAAGTGACATGAAACACAAGTAAATATTTGTTGAAAATGCATGAACAACAATAATAATAAAAGAAAATAAGAGGACTTTTTACAGTGAATCGAACGAGCATAATAGTAACAAATTTAATTGAACTATAACCTTGGATTTTGGAAGAAACATATTCGGAAACTCGAAGTTCGAGGTTTGCATGATTTTCGACAATTACGTAGGAGTGAAAAAACCTGCCTTCCAAACTAACGTTGTTTAAATCTGAGTCAAATTCCATTCTAAATAAATTTATAGTTTATTTAACAATCGGACTTTATCATATTTATTACAAATTAGTTATAATATTTAAATAGGTTTTCAATTGCCCATCTCTAATTCTAAGCCAAAATCAAAATTTCAGGTAAACTTTATTTTTGCAAATCTGCGAATTTTTTTCGATAAAGATGAAACCATAAGCGCATAGGAGAAAAAAAGGAATTTACGATTTCTTTGAAATCCTAGGAAATTCAAAGTAAACAATTCAAGTTTCAACGTTTGAACAAAAATCTCGAGTTGAAGAAATCGAGATCATAACACCTTCTATTACCGGCATTTTGAAACCGGAAGGACGACGTCAGGTTATCAAGCAGAAAAACGTGCAAAACAAAAAACATAGCAGTGCTATAATTAGTGGTAATACTACACAAACACGGAATAAAAATTTTCCACATAATCGCGATCAGAATTTATACTCTGTAGAACGTAACGCGATAGCTTAAAATTAACTATCTTCTGAATAAGTGAAAAAAAGGTTCCCGTTACTTTTCACGAATTACGTTCATTTTGTTGGCTTCAAAAATGAAAACGCTGCAAACGATTGTACAGTGGTTTACTATACAGGAAAACTCCGTAGCAACAACGATAATTTTTATTACTAATATTTTATTATTAATATCATTTTTGTTAATTTTCAAATTGAACGTTAAATTATTCGCCTAACGGTACAGGTGAAGAGTGTTCAACGGGCATTACAACGAGTCGAGAACGATTTTTATAGCTCCAAATATTAAAACTCTCGACCCCGCAATGGTCTCATTCGATTTGAGCGTCACAAAAAATCCACAGAAATTGATACTAAATACACCTTTGTTTTAAAATCGTTGGATGATATGAATTTTCTCCCCCTCAAAAATTGGCAGCAATTTGGTTCAAGAATTGAGCCATTGTTAGATCAAGATTGATTTTTGACGAAAATGCCAAGAATTTAGCCTCCATAGTTTCGTCAGAAAAGTGTTGATGGCGATGGCGTACGGATAAGAATTTTTTTTAAATTGAATATTTGGATTCTACGTGCCTTGAAACGTAAAATATAACCCCTTGAGGGGGGCTAGAAGAAAGTTTTTCTACGGCGATTACAATGGTTTATTATTGAATAATAAACACAAAATGTCATTACATCGTTGACATGGGGGTTTTTTTTTT
Organism: Tupiocoris notatus; assembly: GCA_037159825.1. NCBI lineage: Eukaryota > Metazoa > Arthropoda > Insecta > Hemiptera > Miridae > Tupiocoris > Tupiocoris notatus. Next base: position 200,991 of record JASJUZ010000191.1, on the reverse strand, counting down.
TTTTTTTTTTTTGACAAGCAACGAGATGTTCTAGTGTGATAAAAATTCCACAGATTACCGACCCATTGGACGGCAAGGCGAAGTATTTGTCGGGGGAAAAAAACTAATAGCAAGTAATTAACAGCGGTTATAACGAAAATATCAGTCGAGAGCAACAGTATTATTCTTGATTTTGAAGTTTGCGGGGGAGAAAAACTAGGCGACTCGTTCTCAATTTTCTTTATTGCCCGCCGAGCACTTTCGCCCCTTCGGGCATCATCAGGGCTTTGTAGCACCATTGGTAGCTACAGTATAATACAGCTGGAACAGTATTATTATTTACATTTCATGAATCTGAAGCACTGATTCGACGGAAGAGATTTACTTGAAGCATGCCATACAGAAATTTAGAATACACAGTGTGTACTACAACGTACACAGTAAAAGTTGCCAATAAAGATGAAGAAATCCGCGATGAGGAGATACTGCAAAAATAACACAACCTCTGGACGTCTAAACGTGTCTAATTTGGCAATGAGTTGGAAAAAGTTCAATTTTAATTTCTGACAAATATAAGGGAATTAGAACCCTAGCAAACTCAGGCCCACCACTAACCACAAGAATCACTGGCTCACGAAGGGTCACTGAGTTCCGAATAGCGAATGGCCATCATTTTTTTAACGCAATCCTTATACGTTTCACCAGGCCCCGGCGTCACACCAGCGGATTTCGTTCCAAGGCCAGCGGTTGCCGTACGCCTTTCGGCAGTTATGATGCTCGTCCTACCCTGGTTCGTTTTGCCTAATCCCTGTCCCTCCTGCCAACCCATTTTCTGCAGCAATTTATTCCCAAGATTATCCGTTCCGATGCCAGCTTTCGTTGGTTCCTCGTAGTTCACAGCTGCTTCGCGCGCTTTCAAATAAGACTCTTTTAGGCGGCTCGGTTGCGGCTTGTCGGGCTCTCCGTACTTGAGTCGTCGTTCCTTGGCACGGTCCCTGTATTGTCGGCTTCGGTTCTGCGCATCGTCCGGATCTAAACCTTTAGACTTGTACCATGCAGAGAGATTCTGGTTGTGCAGATCCGACATCTGCTGATGCTTGATTAACATGTCTTTACTGCCGAATTGCCTCTTGCAAAGTAGACAAATATTCTTCGACCAATCGGTGTGATGCTTGTCTTCTTGCGATTCCTCTTCGTCCTCGCTGTCGCTTCCTTGTCCATATGCAGCAACAAGGCTTTCAGGCACTTTGGCTTTCTCAAAACTATTGCTGCTTGAAGGGGGTAAAATGATGTCTTTCCTTTCAAGGACAGCAAATCCAATATCAGCAGCACCAGCAGCCTTGATATTACTCATAGCTGCCGCTTGAGCAGCTACGATATTCTGCTTGGCGATTTCTTTTTTCTGGTTCAAAGTTTTGGCCCAACGCTCCATATCTTTTGCGATTCGCTTGGCTACCTTAACCTTATCTTTTTCACCCTCTTTTTCTTTTGGTTTATCATCTTCTTTGTTTGCAGTTTCAACCGAGGCGGCTGTTGTTTCCCCAGGTTTTCCATTATTTGATGGAGACACTAAAAACGTATTTTTTGACGCGTCCCAGTATAAAAATTTGTTAATTTTATTGTTAAAGTAATACTGTGACGTTGCATCATAATAAAGTGTCGTGTATGGGTCGTAATAGTACCCTGATGATTTATCATACTGGAAAGATGAGGTATCTGGAGGATGGTAAGTGATGTTTCCTGATCCATCCGGAGGTTCTGCTAAAGGAGCTCGAGGTGCTGGCTGGTTTTTCTGATGGGCATTCATACCAGCTTGGGCCGTTGCCAAGCCAGAAGCGTTATTTACTGGCATTGCAATGCTGTTGCCATCTGCTATTTGCTTCCTGTAATAGTCTTCATAGTAGGACAAATAAGCAGTCTTCTCCTGTGGATTTGTGGCATACAATGAAGCACTGTACTCAGCAAGGCGAGGCACATCACTTGCCTTGTAGGTTGCACTTGCAGTACGAGTGTCTGATGACGAAGACGTTTGATGGCTCCATTGGGCAGCAGCTACTGCTGCAGTGGCTATCTGACCACTAATGGCAGCTGAAGAGTGGAGAGAAATAGGATCCAGTTTAGCATAGGATATTTTAGGCTGTTTTTCATCCACTGTTGGACTAGAGGATTGTAGAGCATTATGCAAGTACATAGCATCAACGACGTTGTTCATTTCCAGATAGCAGACACCTCTTGAGACGCCTGTTGCTGCATCGCGACCGATTCGCACACTTCTGATTGGCAAAGATGAAATGCTCTTGATAGACTGTAGTACTTTCTCTTCAGTGGTCAATGCGTCCAGTCCCCGAAGAAGTACAGTGTTGGTCGGATGAGTGCTAATTTCCAGAGTGTCCTCGTGTACTTCACCTTCTCGTCTAGAAGTGTTACACATGTAACAGGTTTCACGTCTACGAAAATTTCTCGCTTGGCAACGGCAGATCCAGTCGGCCTTCCCTTTTGTAAATGGATGCTGATCTTTGGGCATGCTGTACTGCATTAATGCTCTGAACTGCTCCTTGAGCATCAGCTCGCCGTGTTTCTGTTCTATCCATTTTGACGCATCTTCAACGCAATGAAATTCCACAAATGCAAATCCTCTCGACGTCCCAGTGTCTTTCCTTCTCACAAGGCGGATATCACGGCACGTAAGGCCGCAGGCTGCAATGTCTTCTTGAATGTCAACCTCCGTAATGTGCTGAGCCATCCCTCGTATAATAATCGTCCGTTGAGGAGTCTGTCGCTGGTAAGTGAAGCGATCCTCAGGTCTTAATGAGCCATCAGCTGTGTAGCCAAAATAATTCCTGTCATAGTCGTAATCATGTTCAGACTTGTAGCTGTTGCTATTTTCTTCTTCTCCGCTTGACCAAGGTCTTCTTTCCTCACTATTCTCCCTAGAGTGTCTTCTAGATGTGTGATCCCGATGCCGCCTATCCCTATCATCTGAATCTTCCCTAGGAGACCATCTACGTTCCCGACTTCTCTCTCTCCCCTTACGCCCATCACCTCCGCTCCATTCCCGCTCCCTAGAACGACTTCTATCGCGACCATTCCTTCCACCATTGAATCTCCTACCCGGTCTACTGTCCAGAAAATCATCTACACAACGGTTCCAAGGGTCACCAGTTCCTCCACCACGTTCACGGTCCGGACGACTAATCCATTCCCGGCTGCGAGCAACCAGATCGTCTTCTGGGAATCGGTTGTTGCTGTTGTAGTATGTGCTGCCATGGACACTCCTGGCAAAGTAGGATTGTTCGCTGCCGTGTGGCCTTCTGTCCATCTTTCTATAATGCTCTTAATAAACGACGTTCAAAATATTCATTAGTACAGTGTCAGAACACAACTAGTAAAACCCAAGATAACGACTTTTGCGAATATTTGCGGAATTTTCAAGTTTCACATGGCATTAAACAATCTAGTTAATTTGATTTTGCATTCAAAGGAGTATTCAATTTGACCCTGAAGGATTAGCCCTTGGTGATTTGATACGTCAAATAGAGGCAATTTAGATTTAGTTTTCATTTTGAACTACTTCTCCCCTAGCCAATATTTTTAAATAGCCGATTCAACTCTGGGCAAACAATTTATTGCCCCGACCCCTTTCACTCGTATGCATACGCTGGAAACTAGCATCGACTGCAGTATTTTAAACTTCATTGACTCCCGGAAACTAAAAAAACGTAAGATTATGGCGGCGTTTTAAGACCCGAACTGATTTTCTTACCGTGAGTCAAAAAGATGGCACTAGTCCAAAAACACTTGACAGACGTTCACTGATGATCTCTCCACATTTAGTGGAAAGTGGTAGGACTAGACGATTTCTGAAACAGATTGCGTAAACCAGAGAAAAACCATTTTACTGACACTTTCCAGGAAGCGGGCAAGTTGAACGGAATAACGGTTATCTCCGGCGAAGAGTTTGACCCAACGAATTCAGCACCATTGATGCCAAATGCGATCCACGTAAGGTTCCCATAACAATTGATAAGCAGAATCAAAACGGGTTGGACTATAAAGTCTCACTGAACGAGCGTATGAATGTTTGCAAAACGCAGCCAAATAAAATGTTTGAAAAAAATCAGTCTCCTCAGAAAAAAGTCACCAACTCCATCCCCCATTCAATAAAAGTATGCGGCAACATGAAGAAGAAAAAATGGGTTATTCTGTAATTGAATAGTGAAACACTCCTTTGCACTAGGTACTTGAAATTTATCGTTTCTATACTAGCTTTTAAACCTCTCCAATGGACACTAAATGGAGTATAACGGAGTAACAAAAGAGAAAAAGAAAACAACTTGAATAATCGTCTGTTAGTGTAGTAGGCTGAGTGACACTTGACAAAAACAGCAATAAGGTACAAATAAAAAATTAAGCCTAGTTTCACACACTTTGTTCACCGCACATAAATATTCAAAGAGTACAAGAATCCTTTTTGAAACCTGTTGAGCTATTTATAAGCGCAGAGCTGACTATGTTTATTGCGAAGCCCATTGCGTAATATATACTCCCAAAAATTGGCATGACGTTGAGCTCTAATTGCAAGAAATTTAGTTACATGCCGTTGCAGAATGGAAAATACAATTCCGTAAAAAATTAACGTGCTGAATCATCGAGTATTAGAAATCCAATAATAAAATTTCACACCTTTTTATTTTTTGTTGGTTATTACGCAAAGATGTGATTAAAATGTGACCAGATACTAAGTTTCGAAGAAAAAAATCCCGTCATGTCGATTTCATCACCGAGGAATTGATTTGGGAACGCAATAATTTTAAATATACACATAATTATCTTCATAAAATTAGAGATGAATAATCTACTTCGAGGATTCAGCACGAGAGAGAGCATTTTTTAAACTGGATAGAAATAATAATCGCTCAATTGGTTCAGTACCTCTGAGAGCTTGAATATCAGTTCTTGGCAATGCTGACAAAGCTCATCAAAACTGATCAATCCATCTGAAATTCACAATCAAGCATCAGCTCACAGGAAACAATCTACATGAACGATGGCCAACGGGAATTTCCCTGGAATAAGTGAAATGAATCGACGAGAAGAGGAATCGTTCCATTTTTGAGTTCGAAGGATGATTTGGAGATATTCTAAACATCTTTCTATAAAATATGGAGATAGTGTCTGATTTATACACAATTTGTTCATAAATAAAACGGATACTTCTCAGTTTGAGAACCAATCTGTTTAAAATGAGAGCATCCAATACATTTTATTAAATATATTCATCATATCTGCTGCTGTTGGGTTTACACTATCCTCAGATAGCAATATCCACTTTCGTTCGAATAGCGAGTGTATCCGTTTGCTCAGTTGAGACTTTTATTTTAAGATCGGTCGAAAATTCGAATGATCGACAACAGTGCCACAAAAACGGTGTTCAAGATGACGTTTCGTCATCTCCGAATGAAATTAATTATGCAGCGTTTGAAAAGGAGTCAAGGGAGATAGCCGAGTATATAGACTAATCTAGAACTAGCGAAATTGTTCGATGGCGGCTGAAATCGAACGAAGCTAACGCGAGACTCGTATAATAACAGAAAGTAAACTAAGTAGGTAGGTAGAACGGTGACACAGAAAAATGCAAACAACGATGCGATATTTTCACCAGATTTCACTGTTACCTCGATCCATTCACTGCGACGCACCGATGAAGCACGAAGCCGATAAGGAAAATAAAGACGACGTAAATTAATAGTAAAAGAAAAACAAATCACATTCCACTGCTAATGAGAAATGAAAATTGTTTAGACAATTCGAATTTCGAAGTATCAAAGATGGACGCTGCTTTGGTTCGGCTGATAGCTGTGGGAGTGAAAGGGGGAAAATAGGAGGAGGTCACTATTGGGTCGATACCAGAAGTCCTACAGCATGTTGACGGCAATCGAACACCGAAGAAAGCTCGATTCAATTTGTTTTTAATTCTGTTTTATACTTCGAAAAAACTAACCAAAATTATTTCTGTCATTTACTTTGTAAAACTTTTCATAATTTCTAGGGATTATAACATTTCAGCTCTGAAACTTCTGATATTGAGAGCCAGACGGGTGGGAAACAGTGCCATCCCAATCGTCACTTGAGAGAAACCGTACAACAGAGCATTTCTGTTACAATTATAATTACAATAAACCAATAAACTAGCGGAATAGGTGATAATTGTCGGTATATTAGGAAGTGAGTTATGTATAATTTCGGTTCAAAAGATTTCTAAGCTCCGTGGCTGTGCAAGTCGGTCATCACGTGCTCGCTTTGCGCGCCATTTTTAAACCTCCCGGACGGCTCGGTTGTTCATTTGGTTTTATTATTCGAAAAAAAGAACTTATCTAAACACTAAAAATTTCAAAATTATCTGTGAAAAAATTCCTCTCGAAATTCTATGTTTCACATTTGAAGACATGTACCGAAAAGCCGACTATTGAATGAAAACAGTACGGTCATTCAGCCGTTAAGCATTTTCCCAGTAAATTTACGAAGAGAAAAACATCCATAAATATTTTGAAAAATCTTGAATTCGGAAGATAAGTAATTTTTAAAAATTAAAAGGGGTGAATTCTTCAACTATGTTGAAAATTGGATTTGGAAAGCATTTCGTTGAAGTTTTGAGGGAGTTTTAAAATAGTAAATTAGCATTTTATGGTATTCTGAGGAATAAAACTTTATTATAATTATTGAAGAGATTAAGTTTGAAGGAACCAATCCCGTACAAATCCCAATAAAAATCATTACCAGGGTACTCAAATTATTTTTCATTCGCCGATATATCTGACAAGGTGAAAATAATTTCTAGCAGAGTTGATTGTGACATTTTCAACAAAGAAAGAAAAGCTTTCAACAATTCGCCGCAAAAGGGCTTGTCAAAGGGAACAAGAAAAAAACTTTCTGTTTTTTTCTTTGAATTTCAATCTAAAGCGCCCTCAGCTTTACCGAACCTAATAATCCAAGTTAATTTGATTAAATCTTTTTAATTTAGTCATCGCGGTTTCTCTCGAATTCTTTCCCCGGTCCTTCATCACTTCACAACAGCGTACCAAATGAAAAAGTAACATCTTTCTAGACCTCACTCCCAGCTCTACTCCGAACGAGAAGTTGTTCTCAGTTTTAATGAGATATACTCCGGCCTTTCATCGGAAAGAAGAAGCAGAAATGGAAAAAGGGAGTTCCGAAGCTGCGAAAAAAGTTTTAATTAATTATGCTAATCAACCGCTAAGAAAATGGGTCTCCGTCTCGCAAAAAAGCGTTTTGAATCAATGGAAATTAAAAGAGCAACCTTTTCTTTTGAAATATCCACGAATTATTTATTATAAATAAGGAGAAATCAGTTTAGCGTCCTTTCACTAATACATTTTTAATAATAATTCATTAAAAATTAATTATGGAAAGAATTAATTAAAATTAATCTATCTCTCTATAGATATTATTATATCCATATAGTTGGATTACAACATCAATTTCTATCATGGTCAAAAATCTATTTTTGTTTCCGTGTTTACGTACCTAGTTAATTATTGCTATTCCGTCTCAGCGCTCAGTACAATTTACAATTTTACACATCGGCTCATTGCCTATAGGTTGATGGTTATAGCAAAAACACTGTTTTTATTCTCTTTTGTTTGTTCTTTTGAAATTGAAAAGGAATTCATTGTGGCACTCACTATTACGCAGCCAACGCATTAATTTATTTTTTAATATCACTTCATTATTCGTGTGGTTTTTTTAAATTAATTAATTTTTTTAATTATTTATTTTTTTATATTTATTTATTTTTTTATCGGCCAATATTGATTATTTTTTCATGTTTGCATCATGAAAGTAGTCATATTTTATGCCGAAAGAATCCTATATTCAGCCTTCTGTATAAAGGTTTACTGAAGAAACTGACGAAATATAACGCAACAATTTGTCAGGCTCCTCCTTTTCGCTCCAATATTGAACCGCATGTACTAAGATTTCCTCATCACCGGAAATTCTTCAAAGCTATGCAAAATATCGAACAGTCTTTTTTTGCCCAATATTTCCTCTCACTCGCAATACTGATGAGCAGAATCCATTTTGATGGCGCTAGAATCACGCTCTACTTGAGCTAAAAATTCCCAAAAGCTCCCTTTTTCCATTTGAGAACAATTCCCACTGTCCCCTTTTTCTTGTCGAGAATTCCGCCAAACCATTGGTTGGGATCTGGGAACACTGGAGTCAACAGCTTATCGAGTATTCAGTCAGTTGAAATTTAGAAATATACATCCCTATCTGAGTTCTCGCAAACGAAGCTGTACTTTGACCGCATCCAGTCCAAAAATCGCAGTTTTCCCGCGATATTGTGGAAGATTGAAGCTTCATCTGGGATACTTGAATCATTTCTCAGACGATTCGGACAATGCCCGCAGTATGGCCTAGGTTCTTAGAGAAGATACGCTCTATGCGGTCCATTTGGCAAGTCATAAAATATTAATACGGGAATCTCTTCCATTCGGAAAACCTCGAGGGTTGAAATCTGCGGAGGGAGGACGTGGAAACAGTTGAAATGATTTTCGACGAGTAAACACCATCTTTCATCTGCGCTTGGGCATTCGGGGTAGCTGATATGAGGCCGTAATGAGGCGGCATGATGACTTTATGTATGAACCGAAGGGCGAAGGTTTCCACACTATTCTAGGATGGTCGACCAAGTGACTTCAGTCTTCACTCAATACAAAGGCATTGGGAAAAGCATTCATCACATTTTCTCTATGAAAGCCAGTTTTTCTCTTTTTTAATCATATTTATGAGAGAAGTTGCAAGCAAAGCAATTGATAATAATGATTATAATTATTTTATTGGTCATGAAGAGTGTATAATGAATTATTATAGCCGGTAGCATGATCGCCGCGTGCATATATGAAGCCCGGAGAACCATTGTGTACTGACGGTTGAATCGTTCTGGTTGTCAAAGGCTAAGCTACGCCAGCCCAATATACAATCTAGAAAATGAAACTAAAAACAATTTTTCGAAATTATAGAAACTCTATTTAATTGCATTTTATTACAAAAACGTCCTTGGCTTACTTATTTCGTCAAGCAACCATGGGATCCATCAATAGTCTCATTTTTCATGATGCCAAACTAAACCAATCTTGAACTTTTTGAAATCGCAAACGATTGCGAACTGTTTTCCCTCATTTTTCAATTTTCCCCTCAACTTGAAATTCCGTACCGCAAATTAAGAAACAGCCGTAAATGTAGAGGGTATTAAGTCCGCCAAATTTATCTTTTCTGCGGGATTAAAGTTGAACAAGAAATGAAACGTCGGTGGTTTAATAAAGCAAAAGGTAGGCAAGCTTTTGGTCGGCTGCAGTCTCAACCTCGAATTGGAGAAAAGGGAAAAGACGAAATCAGACGGAGGAATATTCTTTAATTTCCTACGGCTAAGGAAAGGCCGAAAGCCGAAGGTTGGTGGTTGGTGGCGGTTTCGAAAGGAAGGGCTTCGAGATAGTAGAGGTCGTCAGACGTATGCAGATTGCCCCCTCTCCGTCTTTCTCCTAATAAAGACGTTCGTTTCATTTGGGAGCTTTTGGGAATCAAGAAACCGCAAATAAAGTTTAGGGAGAGCAGAGAACCCTACAGAACCTTCCTTGGTCTTCTCTATCACGAATCCTTCGCGAAAACCCTCCCACCTCCGGAACTTCCTTGCGACGAAAGATGGGGGAAGCTTCAGGAGCAATAGGGATCAACTAGTATGCTAACCAGATGCAAATACCCTTCGGTACAGTCTTTAAGACAGGGGTCGCTGTAAAGTCTTGTTCGGTTCTCAGCAACCGATCGTATTGGATGTTCGTTTTCCTTTTCGAATTCGGTTCTCTATGCTGAACGGGGCCAACTTCCCAATTGTGGGGGAAGGGGACGACAATAACATCTTCTTCCTGGGTGAATCGGCTTTTAACTTTGGATCGGAAATTCGAACATCTCCTGCACGAGGCTTACTCCGCTGACAGCAGTTAATTATGCAAGAAAGGCGCATTGCTGCGGTCACGTCGATACCGTGTGTTCCTACCTTACTTAGATATAGTAACATAACAAAATAGTCCAATTTGCCATGAAACTAATACCGTCCTTTCAAATGTTACCATTTCGAACCTTGCCGCTAAATTTGTCTCACTCTAATGTCACTAAATTGTCCACCAGACAATAGCAATAAAAACCAGTGGTGTATATAGATCACACAGTACTTTCAAGATTTAGTCGTCTAACAGACAAAAAAAAAAAAAAATAAATAAATTTAAAAATAAAAAATACCTAATAAAAAAAAAGAAAGAAAATTGTTCAAAGGCAGCTACGTTAATAGACCATTGTTACTAAAAAACTAGCCAAGAGACCCAAAAAAAAAAAAAAAAAAAAAAAAAAAAAACGGTAAACGCACGAAACGGGTTAATAACGCAGAAATACTGCGTTTAAGCCAAACGGTGCAAGACAAGTTTTGAGTCCAAAAATAAATATCAAAGGGAAAATGCTGAAATGAAATTAATAACAGAAAATGCAAACTCCATGGACACTCTGACACTTGTTCAGAACGTGTTTTTGAGTATAGTATCATGGCCGTCTACCAAGTTCACCTCTGTTTCGATTTCAACTTTTCGGACTTCCATGTTTACATAGTAAAAAAGAGAAACGAAAATAAGGCGACTCCTTCGGACTCCTTTCTCAATACCTGGCCAAGCACCTTCACCTCTACTTTCACGTTCTCGGTGCAAGCTCATCGTCTCATTGGTGGAACAATTACCATTCTTCTGATGCCATAGAATTTTCAATTCTCAATCTCATTTTTATAGATCTCCGTTTCAATCTCATTTATACACGTGTATAAAATTTTAAAACTCGGCAATCCAATAGAGTTGAGATTCCTAAACGATTTCTCACCAAAAAAAAAAAAAAAAAATTCAACGACTCAGTCCCAAAAATGCTCGAGCATACTTGGCTCCTATGTTTGCGTTCAGTAGTGGTGAAGATCTAGGTGATAAATGTTGGCGAAAACCCGTTATATGATCGTACTTTACTCTCGAAGGATTTTTCAACCTAATTACTCCTAAGCCGAAAAGATCGAGTGAGACCCTAATGACTCGGCATTGCAGAACCTCTCTCCCGACCCCAAACTAAACATCCCTTCCTCGAGTTACCATTCATTTCGAGTATCTCAGTAACATTTATCAAGGCTCTATTAATGATCCGAGGGTGGAACTGAACCGTTCCCTCTCTTACATTGAAGCAGTAATGGGCCCCCGACGCGATAGCCTTCTCCACAGTGGTAAGTTATCTTGAGCAAAAGGGAATGACGAAGCTTTCTGCGAGAAAAGCATTGATTTTTGGTCTACACCACCGAATTCAGTTCCGCCATGATTAGTAGAGCTGATTAAAATATCTCGTTTTAATTCTGAAAATAGGAGATGAGCAAATTTATTATTTGAATATGAAGAACATCTGAGCAACAAGTATAAATAATGCTTTTTTATTTCGTTCATTTTAAAAATACTGAAGCAAGTGATCGAGATGAAAAATAATTGCTTTGAAATAATAAGATAAGATCAGCAAATGTCTCCCGTATTAGAAATCCGAGAGGTAGCCGTTCTTTTTGGCCTCAATGCCTAAGCCTTCAAACATCCAGTTGAAGGAAGCGAACTTGGCTAACTTGTCACGTAAAATAGGCGGCATCACATCCAAAGCGATCACGATTCCACTTTCATTGCCAACAATGTTCAGTTGTACTTACTTTGATCCGACGCACTTTTTCAAACGTCGGCCCTTGTTAAAGGAGCCAAGTTGTTCCAAGGCACCTTCCACAACCTGACACATCTGAGAGCATCGGCATCTCTTGTGATCCTTGGTTTCCGATCTTTCCGCAGTCTGAGTAAGTCCGAAGCAGTTAGGAATGTTATTGCCTCCCATTAGATGGCCGATATCCTGTCAAGGGTGCAGGACTGGACACTAATACAACGAAATAACGCGGAATCGAACGGGGGCCATTAGTTGTGCGTTAGACGCGATAGAACTCATTAAGGCCTATCAACACCCTCGAACGTCTTGTTGCAGGTTTTTTTCGCTTTCGTTAGGTGTTCCTGCTCTCTTTTGCCTTCCCTATCAGATCAACCAGTTTTCTTCCAGGTTGCATTCCGACGTTTCAAAGCTGTAAGCTAATCTCACAACAATTCAGAACCTTAGACGAGAAGAAAATCTCCTTGCAATTTTCAGATTTGAACACGAGAAAAATGGACAATTTTCTCCAGTCAGTTGGGCCGAAAATGAGAGAACAGGACACGAAAAAAACAAATAAAATGCATAAGTTCATATATTCCATGTTCTTCGAAAAACCTGCAGTTATTTTTCCAGGTTTAGCATAAACGCGTTGAAAAACTCAAGGGATTTTAAAGCCCAGCATTCAAGAGGTATGCAAGGCACCTGTTACCTTCTAGATCTTCTACATCCCGATGAGAGAGGACTTCGAGGCCGCTTTCCTTTTGGAAAACTTGGAGTGGAATCGCATTAAATAGCAATTGCTTTGCTTCAAACCTTCGCTCATTATAATATTGAAAATAATAATCCTTGACTTCGCAAGAGGCCACGCGCCACGAAATCCCCGCCCATTAAAGGGACTTAACGAAAAGTTGAAGCGTTTTTGCCTTTAAAACTTGTTTCTCCTCTTCCACCTTATCAAAATGCTAAACACTTTTTTATCAGCTGGCCTCTCTTCCTGAGCGTTTTGCGGCCGAAGGGAGGGAAGAAGAGGTTTTTAATATTTTGTACTCCAAAAAGGAAGTGTAGTGAGGGCGATGAGCTCGGCACCATCTGGAGAAGTCTTCCATCCAACTTCCCTGGCGTCCAATGCAACGGGAAGGCTTTTCCTTAATCTCAAGTCTCCCGCAGCACTACCATCAAGCTCTTCTTCACATTTTAATAATGGTATTTTAATTAAGTCTCACCCCATTTTTTGACTAAAGACACTTTTCCTTCTAATTGGGAAATCTTTATTAGGATAAACCAGTTGCGGTATATCTGAGCCCGAGGGGTTGTAGAATCTGCTCCGTTTTCAGCCATTTTGCAATAAAGATGCCATTTTTTATAAATTTATTACATCGATTTTCGAGCCGACCTTATATTATCGTTTTTATTCCAAAAACGACTCAATTTAGAAAAATGTTTTGGAAAATTATTTTGGCTCGATATTTGTACAATTGGTGCAATCAAATTCCATATCATGCAATGCAATAATGAATACGAAAAGTACTCTAGACAGTGTTATAGATAGTGTGTTTTATTATTCTATAATGCAGTATTTTATTATTATTTAAAAAAATAACCATTGTAACTGCCCTGTAATGTAAGCCACCCATTTTTCAAATCAATATATTTATTCTTCAACAGGTTATTGAAAATCAATTCAAAATAGGTAATAACGAAGCCGGAGATTCAGAGGTGGAAGATTAAATCGGAATTAATATAGAATCGGCGAAGACTAAGCTGAAGTTTCAAACAAAACACAAATAACGCCTAAATTACTTGCAGAGCACAGTGTAATGGAGACAGTAATTCTACCACGAATCGCGATTCCTCAATGGAAAATCAGATTTGAAGGAATGAAGAAAAATGACGAGACTGTATAAGAAAACGTCGGATACGAAAGGAAAAAATTCCAAAGAAAGAAGTTGGATTTTTTCCCCTTGTTCCCCGTATATTTCAAAGTTCCCTCTCATCAGTATGTTGTGGTCGCGGTGGTTTCATTCACTGTGCGACGCGGTCTTTCCATTCCTCACTGAGGAAGATGAATAGAGAGATTTAAGTGAAAAAGATTCCTCTGAACTGGGATGAAAAGAGGAAGGACGTGGAATGGATACGGTCGCCTGGTAGTCGACGAGCCAGTGTTACACCCGTTGAATATTTCATCGGATGCGAGTCAGAAAACCGAGGATCGTGTGCCCTCGCTATGGCAGCTATGGTGGCCAAGTGTATGAGAGGAAGCCTATATTAATTACCCGATGGTTAAAACATGACTGTTAATGGCCTTAGAGCTTGAACGATGGACCGCGGCGGTTTGTCAAACTCGTGCTAGGCTTTAATGACCTCAGCGACAGGCATCCATTGAGAGAGGCGAATTACTTGATTAACTCGTTTATTGCCAGGCGATATCCGAAGTTCTGGAGTCCATACTTGGATCGGAATTGAGGAAAATCCAACAAGAACCAGATCATGATGAGCAACTCAGTAATACAGTGTTTTTAAATTTTGGCTCGAAATTGACGAGATGATTGTTCAGTTTTTGGATCGATTTGGTTCTTCGCTGGGCACGCGAATTATCACTAGACTGGACTGAACACCTAAATAACTTGGTAAAATTTTATATAAACTAGGATACGAGCAGTTGATACGTCGTAATCAAGTCGTAAAAAAAAAAAAAATCGTAAATTATGTCGTAATGGTGCTGAGGCCATTGTGGACCGAGTTTTGCCTAAAAACTACCATCTTTCTGTAGGTTGGGGGGAGAAAAACGAGGCGACCTCTTCTCCATTTTTTTTTATTCAGCCGAGTACTTTCGCCCGTTCGGGCTATGGCCCCATAGGTACCCTTGGTCCTATATTGCCCTGAAGAAGCCCGAACGGGCGAAAGTACTCGGCTGAATAAAAAAAAAAAAAAAAAAAATGGAGAAGAGGTCGCCTCGTTTTTCTCCCCCTGAACCTACAGAAAGAAGTAATGCGACCACCTGGAGAAGAAAAATAAAAACTACTATCTCTGCGGTCCAACAACTGTTCCTTCATCTAGTATTTGCGCGAACTTACTAAAAACTTGAACAACCGTTGGAAAAAAATAATTCTAGCTGATGTTAACTGGCATACCAAAAATGCCACCAATGAATCTTTTTCGGACGTCAAGCATTCGAAGTGTTTTTTGCTAGAATCCTCCGTTCCCGCTTATGTTACCGACACCAGTTAACAGATAGCCCTAAACCGAACGTAGGTATGTATTAATTAGTAGCATGTTCACTTATCGCAGACTGATAAACCTTTTTCGACCTAAGTGAAGGGATATCATGCTCCAAGGTGACTTAATTGCAATAGCGACGAGAACGAGGAATCGGAACGTGAGGTATCGACCAGAAAGAAAACAGCAAAAACTCCTCGAGGAGCTGCCGGTCTTGAACGCTGGCTCCAGACTACATCATCAATGGGGAGACCTATAGAATTTTCATGAGACCTCTTTTACCCACCAGCCTGCGATCCCATGCAACGTATAAATTAAAGCTAAAAAGAAGGAAATGAAAAAGAAGGGAGAGGATAAATCACGAACATATAGTAAAGACCGAGAGGGACAAGGTGAGATACCGTCGAGCGAGGAAAGTTACCACACAATAAAGAATAGTACCCTTCAATACCCCCTCCGCACGAAAATTAACAAAAAAAAAAAGAAAAAAGAAATAGGTTATTGATTGCTAAAGAAATACGCTTTGCACGTTTTTATGATTCGAAATAGTCAAACAATAGTGATTCAGAGAACTAGAGAGATCTCTGCTTAGCTCGGATACCACGTCAAGAGTAAGTTCATGAAAATGCTGGGAAGTGTAAGTGTGGCTAACACAAAACTTATCAAAGCCCTATCTGAAGGGAACTGCAAATTACGCCAAATCAGGCTATCTAAAACGCTTCATATTATTATACAATGGTTTATTATTTCTTTGTTTTAATCATGATTTGAAACGACCACCCAACTGTTAGGGTAGTAAACATGCAAAACTCTTGAGAAAGTTTACATTTAACGACAAATTAGTAACGAAGGGTAAAATGCTCCGCAAAAATCGTAATTTTGAATATTTTTTCCTAATTCCTTAATTTGGAGACAAATTAATCGCCCAACTGTACAGCTGTAGAGAGTGGTTTGACGACCATTCCAACGAGTACAGAACGATTTTTACAGTTCCAAAATTCTCCATGTTTTCTCCTTTTAAATCCCCCAAAAGTACCCTTAAAACTGGGATCTGGGTTTGGTTAGAGAATTGAACCATTGTCAAGCCAAGAATAATTTTGAGTACAGCGGACGGACGGAATTTTTAAAAATGCCTTGGAACATAGAACATCGATTTTTAATGAGGTCTAGAAATTTTATCTTGGGCGATTACAATGGTTAATTATAGAATAATATACCCTCGGGCGGTAATTTTTGTGGATAGTAGGTAAGAGACTATCTGCTATTGCTTTGCAATACTACGTAACCATGCTTATAGTCTTCAACCAAAAAAGTTTCGCGAGGCAGACAATGGCC
This sequence comes from Tupiocoris notatus, assembly GCA_037159825.1. Lineage (NCBI taxonomy): Eukaryota > Metazoa > Arthropoda > Insecta > Hemiptera > Miridae > Tupiocoris > Tupiocoris notatus. The sequence continues at coordinate 184,692 of JASJUZ010000191.1, read as the reverse complement.
TTTGATAGAGCGCCGATCTTCGATCGATTAAACCCGCTTTATTTACCGCTCGCAGCTTTCAGAATGAGAATGAGGTGGAGAAAAATGAACTTTAATTGAAAAAAATCTCAACCAACCAACAGGTCATTCACATTAGAAATATTTACATCGGTTCCTCTTCTCCGGCGGTAGTTGTTGAAACCAAATGAGCATCAGGAGGGCTTTCGAACAACCAGAAGACGCATCCGTATGTGCCAACAAAGAATGCGCACACTCCAATTACAATGATGATGATGGCTTTGACCATATGAAAATTCCATTGCATACCGTACTTGCTCCAAGAAACATTGTAGTCCATGACTGCTGGCATGATGATTCCGAGGAATGATAAGCAGACGGAACCGATTAGAGAGACCAACAGGTCCAACTGCGGGATGAGAATAGCGCCCAAAGCGGCGATGATGATGCAGCCGAATCGAAATACATATTCCCAGAAGAGCTGACGATTCGACAACTTGGGCATGATATTGTTCGTCCATACGATGTCAATGCAGACATAAAAGTGTAGTGGAAACGAGCAGAGCAGTGCCAGGCAAAGCGAGATGTACATCACGATCGAGGGCCAAGCGTCAAGAGGAATGGTAAATGAGATGGATGAACGCACTTGGCTGCCGTAACGGAGGTAACCGGCACTGCCGAGAAACAAATACCAAGCTAGAACTAGGAACATAGCCTGGTCGAAAACGCCAAAAAATCCGACAAAATCCCTCGGCTCTTTCATATCTCTTTCAACGGCGATTATCACTCCGAACGCTTCCACAGCGAAAAGGATGATACCGATGTAGATGGGCATCGTCTTAAAAGAGCCAAACAATTCCCAGTCGTCGCTCACAAAACCGTGTTCGGTCGGCTGAAATATATAGTAAATGATGATTCCCATCGAGGCGGCGGTGAGTACATTACCGACGAACGACACCGGGGCCAAGTATTTTAAATTTCTGATCGTGCAGATAGCGTACAAAGGTACCACCCAGAAGAAAGTCGCTGCTATCGTATCCACATTGTAACCTTCAGCCTTTTCCGATCTTCTGAGAATTGACAACGATGTCTGGGCCATGTAGTTAGTATAAGTGATGCAGATGCCGAAGTGGTAACCTGCTAAAATGACATCGGTGAATGTTTTCATCGACCCCGCCAATTTCCTACATAGCGGATACCCGTGAGCAAAAGTGTACGTCATGGTTTGGTTGAAAGGAATGTATGCTTTGCGTTCCCTGGCCGAAATGTGCACCATATTTTTGATGAGAAGCTGCATGCAATAAAGGCAAAAACCCCCGATGACGAATCCGAAAATGATACCGGGTACCATGCCCGCGTGTCTGAAACCCATTGGCATTGTTAGGACACCAGTGCCAAAAGAACATTTCACAACATGGAGCCAGGCTTGGAGATTACTCAGATGACCCATACCTTCGCGATAATCATACGGATCGTAGATATCCAAGGTTTTCACCGATATTCTACTTCCAGTCATATCCTTCGATGGCAGTACACCCTCGTCATCTTCCATCTGTTTCATTTTCTTACGTTTGCCCTTGTTCTTTTGCTGATCAGTTGTCGGCGTTCCAGCACGGGTTTCCATTTCGGCGGAAAATTAACCTTTTTTTTGTTATAAATTCGGCAAGTTTTCACCCGAAGAAAAATTCAGCTCTCAAATTTCTCAGAAACGGCCTATGGTGAATGGTTTTTTTGAAAATTATTTGTCCCAAACACTGTTTTCTTGTCGTTATGACTTCATTTTTATTCGTATTGTCAAGGGAATCTTGACATTCCCGATGTAGAACTAAAGTGAGCATTGGAACAGCTTGCGAGGCAGTCTCAGTAAAAAAAGCCACAGCTATAAGAAATCCTGCAAGGCTATCGATTGTTAAATCTGAATCTCCCGCCTTTTTTCAAGTGATGTTGCACTTTTGGGTCAACTAATCTACTTAGAAGACTCCTTTTTGTGCCTAATGTAAAAAATTGCTGCCTATATTTTACCGATAATAATACGATTTTCGATTAAGTTTTAGATTAGCTTATGATTTTCGATAGGTTTTTGAGATCTCCTATGAAGCGTTTAGTTTCACTTAAGAAGAAATTAAACATTCGATTTCTAATAATAATCCAGGGTTGCTAGGAGAACTACTTCACAACTCTGCGATTTATTCTCTTGACCATGATCTAGCACATGTTTCTATTCATGAATTCACTATCCATACGCTGAGTCAACCCATATCGATGAACGTTTCCTTATAGTTGAAATAAATGCGATTTAGTCCAACAGATAAAGCTGGTAGTCGCGTGGTATGAGTCATGGGAGGCCCATTAGAAGGAGATTAAGTAGCCTGGGACGGATCTGATAGCCAATCCAAACCGTTCCCAAAGGGTCCAAGGGGTTGAGCGACGAAGGTGATGAAATGCAAACAGCTCAACTGTTTTGACTTATTAGTTTAGAAAAGAAACGGTTTTGGACACGTGGCAGGTCACGTGGTGGCTATCCCTACTGTTCAACTCCAAAGGGTTGACTAAGGGCGTATACCATGGAGTTGCACTCGCAATGTAAACAAACCAATATTTCATACATAAGCATACATCCGATTTGGCCATCCCACGAGAAGAGTATAGTTGTGTGTACTGTTCTTTTGTAAATTCATGTACTAACACAGCTGGTATGGGTAACCCATCGGTTCAGCTGTAGCTCTGAGTCTCGCTAACAAGACTCCTCCGCTTCAGGTATAACTCCTCGAACTCACTCACAGAATAAGGTCGTAGCCGAAACGAAAATGGTATCAGCGTTCGTTTTCTCAATCGTCGATAGATACGAGCTATACGGAGTATATCGGCATTATTCCTTCATTGCAACGATATGTGGCGCCTAATGTTTAAATAACATCCTACAATTATTTACAGATGTCATGATAATGAAAGAAGGCTTAATTAATAATCTGTGGACTCCAGTAGTTTTGAAGCAGTTTTCAGACTTAAGAGGACTTTTCCGGACTTTACTCAGACTGGCGTGTTTACACAGGTGTAGCTCTTGGACCACTGAAATCCCAATTGTATAATTAATATTGCCTTTATTTCGAATCAAAATTCTGCAACATTTCCAACTTTAAAATTGTCCAAGATTATTTTATTTAAACCTCGATAACTTCAGCAAAAAGTCGTCAATTCTGATGTTTGACTATACCCAAAGATAGGTAATTAAGCTGTCCACATATTATCCAAGTGATGTACATACATAATATCCATTTTCCGTGCGGAATTCAAGAATATTGGTGAAATATGCACGCGAAATCCCACTTTCCGACTTTAAACCGTCATATCATCTATTTAGGACAATAGAAACCAATAATGTCGCATTTATTATTGATATACACACCACCAACTATCATTATGCAAAATTTAAAAGAAATCGAAGTCAAAAAATTTTTCGCAAAAAAATCAAGGGGAACCCCTGCGAATTTTTCACTACGATCAGTTGATGATTTTTCACTCGTCTTTCAATACAGATAAAAATCTGAAATTTTCAGGAAAGTTGTATATTACCAAGATGTATTTTCGTGATTTTTTTCAATTCTCGGAAAAAATCGCAAACGGTCCAAAAAAATCAGTTTTTGAACTCACTAAATTCGAACTTTACCCGAGCTTTACGTGGTCAAAATGTTCGTAAATCAGTTGTTTTAATACGTATGAGTCTTCATTTGGACGCCATACACAAGTACATACCATAACGTTTGCCAGAACAATTAATTCAGCGCCATAGAAATCATTTTCTGTAAACCGCGCTCCGCTGGCGTCGGCAGATCTAAAAAAAAACTTTTGTTTTCGAGCGATTTCGAAAGTTTTTCCTACAGGAAATTTGACGCTGAATCCGAATTTGGTTTCAAACCAACGGAAAGTTCACATCAACCGTTAGTTTTTGCCATTTTTAGGGTTTCAGTGGTACATGTTTTCATCTTTGAAAATTAATTGAAAATACTAACAGGACTGTTTGATCACGTGTAGATACCTATTCTTACAGGAAATCAGACGTATAACTTGAATTTAAGGGGAAGAATTCGAAAATTTAATAATATTTATCTCAGTAGAGGGGTTGTGAGGGGGAGAAAAACCAGGCGACTTATTCTCCAGATTTTTAATGGCTGGCCAAGCACTTTCGCCCATTCGGGCATCTTCAGGGCGACGTGGAACCATGAGGTGCGACGACAACCGAACGAATATTTTTATCTCTATTTATTTTTTCATTCGTTTGAAGTTTCAACTTTGGATTTTTTCGCGAGGCTTGCTATTTTACAAAAAGTTTCACAGACGATCTACTATATCCTTTTATTCTTCAACCCAGAGAGCTCAACACCTAATTTTGGGGAAAAAATGTGGACGTACGAAGATTTGTAGGTATACTGTCGATATGGAAAACTACTTGGTAACGCTAACACAAGTCTCGGATTTATTTACGATTGATAAAAGGGTCAATTTTCCTTGGCTGTTCTTTAGGAAATTCGCGATTCAAAATACAGTAGAATAATAAAAAATTAGAACAAATACGAACCAAATAAAAAAATTTGTACTATGACCGTTGGTATTGACTGCGACTCGTATATTTTCGTAAGAGAAAAACGATTTTTCATAGAGTACAAAAAAAATGTTTAAAACACGTATTCGTATTTTTTCTTCTCAATTTTCTGCCTAGAAGATATTGCAAAACAGCCCGAACAGTTTCAAATGCTACTGACTCTTTCACATTACTCTTTAGATACTAAAGAGAACAATGTCCTCCCCCTCGGATTTTTTCAGCTTTGAAATTCTTACGTAAAAGAGGGGGTTCGTATGAAGGGAGCGAAAAAGTCGAAAGGACGTACGTTTGAAAGCATATGTCACTTGAGAAGTTTAATAGCAAGCGACATGAGCGAACTTTAAGACTGACGTTTATGAAGCGTATAAAGTATTCGCTTTTCTTCTGTAAACGGGAAAAGATGAACGAGGGAAGCGATTACACGTCCAGCCTCATCCGCCTCACCATCTGCGTTGAATAGGAAGTTTTTCACCCGTTGAGACGGGGCTCGTTTAAAGTTGAGCCTACCCATTTCAAAAGAATTTATGACCTTGCGTTAAGATACCGCATTTCATAAAGCATCAAGTTCGCAACACGGATCGTTTATGAAGGATGTTCATCGGTAGAAAATGGGCGAAGCGAGGAAATGACAATTCTGAGCTATCCAAACCCGGGCTGTTGACCTAGTCGTGGTCAAGCCGCACGGACAGGTGAGGTGGATCAGTGGAAAAATAATCTACCGACGATTCATATTCCAATAATAGGTGTGCGCTCGTTGTGCCTCCAACATGTCAGGGCATTTTTGATGGTGTCATGGAAGTAGAAAAGGGAACCGTGAACGGGTTGAGTGACTGATAGCTTCGAAATACTTGACAGTTCTGAGCTAGTTACAGCCCCCGGGGGCGGGTGCCACTTCTTTTATCGGTGGTATCTGCCTGCAAAAGTAGCAGCTGCTGGCCTCTGCCGATGTCTGCTTTCTTTGAATGTTGCCTATGTAGAATTCACATACACCATCTACCACAACTTGACTGTTCTCGTCCCCTTTCGTTGATCTCCCCTCCCGCTATTGTAAACAAACATGTCCAACTGTTAACTCCCTCGCCCACTAAATTGTTATTGTCATGGCAGACCGTCGGACGACGGTCGTCCCTTGGCTGTCGAAGCTGCTGTCGCGGCACAAAACTGAACTGCAGCGCGAGGGTTAAAAGGCAGATGGAGCGAATAATGACTGCTGATACCCAGCGTTAAATAAGGTCAAAAGGGAAAAACGTGACGAGGCAGTGACTACCTTGCCCCTTTTCTCCCCAGTCCCTCCTCCTATCAAGCCACTTTCCCGATAAATCAATAGGACGATCGATCATTCGAGGTTTACGGAGGGTGCTGTTCGAAATTATGGATAATGTTTTCATCATTACTGAACACCTTGTCGCCTGGTCCGCACTGCCGAATCTAATCACGTTCCGAATATCAAAACAAAAGCTCATCAACGTTTCGAAAATGTTACCGAAAACGTACGATTTGATTAATTAATTAAATTATGCGAAGCGTAAAATTAAAATCAGAATACCATTGGAACTTGATTTGAAAAATGGTCAAGCCGAAACATTCGCCTCCTACATTTTTGGTGTTTGTTGGCCCTATAAAACCATTTCGAGAGTTGAACTTTGATTTGATGACAGGTTGGACACTGGAGGCTAACTACTCTGCGAATATCTTCATTTTGATTATTTTAATTCTTACAAAAAACCTAGTCACAGCTGAATGAACCAAAACTGGTCGCACCTCCGTGAAAAATCCAGTATGAGGAAACTTTAAGCATCTCTTCACTGTGTATTTACAATTTTGGATTTTTGATTACGCCCTGAAAACTCAAAATATTCATCATTATCCACAGTTGTTTCTGTTTTGAATTCTATTGGCCTCGAAAATCAATGCTGGCCATACCCACACATTTTTTCACTGGTAAGATCCCGATTGCTTTCACCATCTGTATTCCTCGTGAACCCTGCATTACCCCCACAAATATTGATGTTATTACGTTTCACGATTGTAAAATTTGCAGTACTTCAAATCTTTTCAGAAGAACAAGCGTATGTGGCCAATTATGTTGAAATATTTGCTACAACGTGAAGAGGAAGCTTGATTTTTACTTGGCAAAAAATAGATTCCTTTGATCAGATCGCCATTAATATAACGAAATCTTGGGATCATAATTTTCTGCAGTGTTCATTTTCCAATAATAATAGCACGTACAAACTATGATATATTTTTTTTATTTATTTTACAATTCATTATACCGATCTTTTTTACTTCACCCACGTCTTGAATCTCGAAATTTCGATTATATTGCGACTTCAGCTTCAGAAACCAAAACAGTGAGTAGGCGAATAAAAAAAACCGAAGTAACCCTGCAAATAAAAATTCGCCAGATCACAGTCGCGCTTTCAGGGTAAATGAATCAGCCAGCCCTGTCTCGTGTCAAACGACCAGGGCTTCCCTCGAACGTTTTGTGTCGTCGTCGAGAACAAAAGAAAACTAAAAGGGCGATCGGCAGATTGAACCCTCCCGATCGTCGGCACCGGGAGTTTGTTTAGATAGCGTCGGAAGGGAAAACGCTAGGAAAGCTTTGTATAACCCTCGGCGGCAGACAGCAGCACAACAATGTAACTTTCTCCGCTGTGCATTCTTCGCGTAGGGGTATTAGCTGCCGCGATGGATTATGGTTTCATAATACGGGCGTTATAGATTGACTGTGATCCTCCCTCGGGAGTGCAGCATTCTTTCCCATTTTCCCTTTGTATAGGTGGCTGCCATTGTCCTATCCCTGGTCAAGCTGGGCTAGATTCATCTTTGACAACTGTCAGGGCGAGTATTGAAATCAACTTACCGGAAATTTAACTTCGAATTCGAGCGAGAATCACACATCGAACATTGAGTTGGTCGGAGCTTCAGGCTTAAGAAATCGACCATAATAATACAGCTTTTCGATCCAATATAAAAAACGATCGTCGTCGTCAATTAAAAGGTCTAATTTGATCTATTTGTTTTCATTTTGTCAAAACCGTTAGTTCCTATTTATTTCGCTGAAATTTGTTCCTTTTCGTTATTAACTAATCCGTTTCAGGACATGTAAAACCCGATCACCATCTTGAAAATTCGCTGTCCGAACGCTTTCGCCCAGTCGGGCTTCCGTTGGCATCGAGGAAGTCTATCCTCTAAAAATCTGATCAAATACCATTACAGATGTGTAAAATATTTAATACAGCAGTTAATAATTTGAAATTCAGATATTGAAAGGCTTCGTGTTACAGAGGATTTTTATTCTAATGCCCAAAGAGAGATCGAACGATAATTTTAAAATGTTGACGGTAACTGCGTTGAATTAGCTATGAATATCGTCGAATTTCCGCCAAATTTCAACTGCACGGCCATGCAGTATAAGAGCAGGTTTCAAAAACGACTATCTTTCCTCCGTTATAGGTATCGTTATTCTCAAGGCGAGACCTCTTTCGGCTGTTGATGGTTGTTTAACGATCAGCGCTCCCAAAGCCCTTTCATCCCCTTTGTACGTCATCGCTTTCCGAGTCGACAATCAATATAACATTAATCATCGACCTCCTTTTCACGAAATAAATCCCTACTGACGATCACCTTGTGAGGGGTTCTCATTCATGCAATGTCATTCGGCTATATATGAGTCGGCTAAGTTGGTAGAAACTTAAATCATAGTTAAGGAATAGTTTATATCCGCAATTGTTATTTTAGCTTGGCGTAGAGGGGGTACATATATAATAGTATTTTTTGGTTAAGTGATAACTTAATTGACTAGCAAAATGCACACCTCAGTGTAAATCTCCATTCCATACTTACTAACTATTCCTGGCAGGTGATTATCCTTATTTGATTGCAACCTCCGTCTTCTACTTTAATGTCCGAGGAGGCAAAACATACAAAAATAAAAGAAGGATTAAGCTTTTCGAATTGTTATTTCATTAGTCATTCTCTGCGCTTTTCGTGATTTATTGGGCAGGCAGTATTTATCGGTTGTTGTGAATAGTTTGAAATGTGAATATAAACTATTAGATGCGTATGATTTTAAAAAGTAACCAATACTTCCCCATGGCCACCGAGAAAACTACCTAATAATTAACGTGATCTACTAATAAATTTTTATCGAACCAAAACTATCCGCAAATAATTACGAACATTATCGAAGGGGATTCCTGATTTAATTACGTAACGAATTCTTTAATCAATTGTTCAGCTTTGATGCCATCAACAATTACTTCACGATGAACATAGCTGACTAATGACGGCTTTCGGGGTTTATCTTTTCTCACGAAATAACCCTCGAATGGAAATATATTCAAATATGATACGACGCGATGAAAACGAGAATGAAGATGTTGAAGAGGCCATTAGACACCTAGAGCGTTCCCATGGGGCACGTAATAAAAATCTCCAAAAAGCTCACGCAGATTGTTCCCACTTTCTCATCGCTCTTTGGATTAATGAAAAAAGTTTGAAGAAAGTTCTTCACTTTTCTTCGCACTCTTTCCAACTCGGTAAACTGAGTGAATCTCAAGGTACATAGAAGGTCTTTCGCATCAAAATTCGTCGCCCAAGGCTCAAGCATGAATACTAATTCATCACCTCGGCGCAGGAACAAAATATTCCTCCATGATCAAAGAAATCCAAGTCTTTTGAACTCGGAGAATTTTTTTCTTTTTCGCTCTCTTTATTAAACACATTTGCTGCATCTTAGATTGCCAGATTATCATTTCTTCTCCGCGAAAGAAGAGACGCTTGATTAGAAAGATGCTTCCCCCTATTTCATCTCTCCGGTGAGCTACATTTTTTCCTGGTATTGGATCTATTTGCATAAATATCTGATTAACATGTATAATGATTAATTCAATTTACAACTAGGGACTTTGAATAAACAAACCACGAGAAAAAACAATTATTGGGACTACTTTGATTTTCTTCTGTGACTATTAATAAAGGAAAGTTCGTTGACTTGAGAAATATTCAGCTAGAAAAATCCTAACATTTCAAAAATTCTTTTTAGGTTTTGAAAATAGATTGGTTTGTTGCCGTGCATGTTAATTTGACGCCATATTTGTATGATATTCTTCAAAAAATTAAATTGAAGATATAATAATCGTAAATAAGCACTTATTTAGACTGACAAAAAATTTATGGAGCAAGAAAAATCAATTTTTCCAACTGATTTCAAAAGCGTATTCTGGAAGGAATTTTATCGGTCCAATTTTTTATATTTTCTTGACGGTTCTCCAATTCCAAGCTGTAGCTTTGAAACAGTTCACCACAATCCGATCGCAGACTTCGGCATCCGAACCCAGTTCAGTTTGAGCTAACAGTTCCAATTACGTTAACAAGCTCTCGTTCACGAAGAAAACCGCAATTAAGGACAAGGCGTTCATGACGCTCATGGTTGCGATTGGAGCACGGAATGAAGAAATTAATATTTCCAACGTCCATCTACGGTTTCCCGCGCCCTTGATACAAATATGTCAGCGTTTACAGACTTGAATTGAAGAAATAAATTCTCCGAACCACCCGCCGACTAAATTGGATCGAACTGGACGGACGAGTCCATTGGAAAAATACGATGGCAATAGATTATTTCGAAAGATCGAACCGTCCATCACTGGTGACGTCGCTAACCTGAATTCTTAGTCGGCACGTACCTTTTGGAATGCGTTTGGAATTCAACCAATGGAGATTCAGAAGTCAAAGAAACTAGATATGAAGAACACGAGGAATCTTCCTCTTGTCGAGTAAAGAAGTTGCTGTAGCGAATAAATTGGAACGCGAGGTGGTTAGTAATGCAAGACGTGTCGAGGACAATGGTGATTGTTCCATTAGAACATGTCTCGCATATATGTTAGATTGTTCGTAGAAAAAAGCCAAGGGGAAGTCAAGAATTGGTTCGAACGCCGTTTTGTGGGAAGCAGTGAAGAAATGCCGTTCGCGAAGTTCGAATATTGATTTCCAGTCTAGCGACGATGCGCAGAAAAACGACTTCGGTAGACGGAAAAGATAATTAGCACTTCCCCAGGATGTAACAGTTGAATGTCTAATTGCGCTGATGAAGAAAAATAGGGTTCCTCTCATTTCAGGAATCACCGAAGTGCCTTTGGATGAAAAGCTCGATTTGTTAATGGGTTGCACTTGCGTATTTAAGTCCAGTAACTGATAATATTAGTTTTGAAGAGTGCATATTGCTAACTTTCCATTACAGAAGTTCTGAGCGAAAATTAGTCTACGAACGCAAAATTTGTAGTTCGCAACGTTGCGGATGAAGTGTGCTAGTTGAAAATATTCCTGTGAATCCTACTATTCCAGTTAATAGGTACCGCTATAGAAAAAATGACCAAAATCTCATAATGAAAGTCAAAGCCTGAAAATTCTATTGAGCCAAAAACATACTCCATTGTTGTCATTCCGACTTCGCCCATGAAAGCAACATTGTTGTACGTCCAATTATTCTTGGCCCTTGATACTAACGATAAAGATTTAATCAGACTTGATCAGTTTCACAGGCGATTGAACACATCCATAATTCAGAGCCCACAAGGCGCAATCTTCGCTTCATAAATTAACTCCAACTGAAGCGCCTCACCGCGAAGATCGCGTCAATGCCATATAAGACCCCACACGCCATTCCGTATGAGGACTTATCAACTTTGGCTCTGATACGGCAGCTGATCGTACTTTGCGGCCATCGAGGCAATTTGTCCTGAGTCATTTGCGGTCTCCTAATTCAGAAACTCGTGCCCCGCCTCGGTAACCCCCGGCTGCCAGAATGCCAGATGTCCATTGAGCCCAACAAATCACAGCTTTTAGTGTGGCATTAAGTAAACGCCCGTCGCATATGCCGCTTTTTCGAGCCGGTCAACGCCATTCAGTGCTGGTACATCGCGAACGACAGATTGCCGAAACGACTTTTATTTTAGCAAGAGAGGAGAAAAAAGACAATTCGGATGATTTATTACCAAAGCAACATCATCTGTCATCGAGTTACGCACATTGCGATTAATGAAATTTTGGAATCAAATGGCAACTTTTGATAGAATGATTTGAAAGAGCGAAACTTGAATCCTGAAAAATAGTGAAGTTCATACATATAAGTGTCTTCCACTCAAGTTCTCTCATTATGTTCTATTGGTAAAACAATTAAACGCTCAATTCCCGGAACTTGAATACCGTTAATAACTATAGTAGGCGAAATTAGGTAGGTCAGAAAAATTGCGATCATGCAAGATTGAAAAAAATGATATTGGGATTTTGAAAATCAGAAAGTTTTCTAACCCGCCTAATTTCGTGTACGTTACAATATATTTATATAGCGATTGACAGGCTTCTTGATTGCACCTATTTGACGTGCTCTTTTACTGAGATACAAACTAACATATTTTATCACGTTGTAGCGCTTTGGACGACAACGTTGTTAACATTAGTAAGCATATATTTCAGCTGTGTGAGTTCTTCTGATAGGACGATTTTTCCACTTCTTTTTTTCACTAACAGGAAGCCCTTTTTGTAAATTAAACGCCGCAGTATTGTTGGCACAGTGGCTTTACATAGGCAAACAGTCGGGAAGACATCGGGTATTTGTACGTGGGGTTGATATTAAAAAAGAAGCTCGTGTTTGGCAGGGGTTGAGGCTGGAGATGAGCTCCTAAGTTCATTTGGCCTTTTCTCTATCGTTACCATCGCGGCCGTATACTTTTTATTGCTCACGCTGAAAAAGGAAAGACAATGAGGAACATACGAGGCAAATTGGTCGGATATTCAAGTTTCCCTCTAACGACGAGACGGAAAAGGGAGAGGTCATCCTTTATGGAGATTTTCCACGAAGAGGGGAAGATCAACTTGAGCGTGAAGGAAGCTGCAGGGAAAATATATATTTTAACTCAGCAGCGGCCATGGCGACGACTGAGGAAAGGCTTTCCAACGACAACGACACCGTGATGAAGAGGAGGAAATGCCCTATGCGCAGTAATCTCGGAAATAGCTCCACCCTTTTTCACTGCCGGACGCAAACCGGAAAATGTTTCCAATTAGCCTGAGTGCATTACACATGTGAAGGAACTTTCATCGCTAATTTATTGCTCGGGGGACTTGAATAAACGCTATTTGAAATTCTAATAGGAACTTCCTCTTTTTCCTTTATTGTTCAGCCTTTGTTGATTGTACCGACGTAAAAAGCAGTTATCAACCTAATGAAGTCTTGTTTAACGGCCTATTAATTGAATTGAATCGAGCTGAACCCCGTTTATTGCTTGGGATCTTTTAATCCCTATCTTAGTTATGGGTGATTTGAGGAAGGATTGAAACGCATACCTACTTAATGTCTTACTTTCGTTATTTCTTCAACTTTCGGGTGCTATGAGAATGTCGTTTTCTTGATTGTACTCGTATCTCCATTACATACTTCATCTGATTTTTTCCTTCTAATATTTCATCCCATTTTTACGCCACATCGCCTCATCTCTTCGTTGGGCATTGAATAACTGTAATAAATTATACTATTGCGAAATGGAGTAAATAACGAATTAGCCTAAAATTGCTAGAGAGCTATACCTACTCAAAAACATTTTTTAATAAGCTCGTGTTGAGAACTATTATTTGGATCAACTTCACCGGGAAGAAATCCTCAAATTATGTCATTGAATTGAAATTGAATAAGTAATGAACCAGAATCAATGTATATTTGCTGCTGAAAAAACGGGAAATGAGCTCGCAAGCCAGGAATTCCGTCAATTTTGTTCTATTATTCAATAATAAATCATTGTAGTCGCAATAAGTCCCCCACTAAATTTCACGTTTTACTTTTCTATGCATGTTGAATCCGAATATCCGTTCATTTCAATTTGGCCTTTTTTTTTTTTTTTAGATTATGGTTCAACGGGAGAAACGATTTGTATGTTTTTCATCTCTTCGAAACGCGTGAGTAGACTGCCTTGTCGAGATAGGCCGATGTATCGTGTTAAATTGTTCCTGCGGTTGACTCGTTCGACGGATTCCCCCAAAAACTCGAACGCTGACAGATGCGCCCATCAATAAGACGCTCGACAGGCGAACGGGGGCTTCTTTTCTCTCCCTTTCCAACGTTTCCGCTCGATTGTTTGACCGCAATCAATGGCTGTCCAGAGGTGACAACATTTGTTCAGCACCGACTGAAGAGCCTAATGTAATTAATTTGTAGCTTCAATGGTTTCCACTGACCGGGTCCAATAGGCTTAAAAGCCCTAACCATTTGCTAAACGCAGTCATTTATCTTGTCCGCCCCATTTGTAGGTTCTAATTCGCACTCCGGATCGAAGAACTGATTTCGGATAGGTTACACCATTATTATACCTGTTGGAAAGAGCTTCATATCAACGTGGCATAGTATTAGTTCATGAAACAACTAAGTGAAATTTCTTTCATCTCAAATTTTTGGGAAAAATTCAATCTTAAGTTGTCCAAGAGCATTTTTATGATTTCAATAAACCACCGGGACGGTACAAAATAAACTTATCAGCCGATTTTTCAGCGGACCATCCTCTGTTTCATCATTTATTCAGTTTTCAAAACATATGTGTACTAATCATTTCGCCGAAGCGGCCGGACTAACAAATTGTCAATAAAAAACTAAGTAATGATGTAACCGAATTCATATTATTATTTATTCTATTTTTTTTTTTTTTTTTTTTTTTTTTTTCCTGTTGCAGATACCTAGTTATTTTGCCAACCTTGGCAGACTTGTGGCAAGTTTTTAACGTTTTTAGTAACTTTTAACACACTTTTACCAACGCTTTTACTAAAATGTTAAATTTTGTGATGTGATATACCTACATCACTATGTAACAATATGTAGGTACACCACTATAATTGTAGTATAGTTCGGTGGCTTTGCCAATGCTCTTCCGACAGGTATCGGTACTATAGGTGTTTATTGAAATCAGTGGCACCCCGACTGCATAATAAAATGCTAGGCTTAGAGTGTTCACAGGTTTATAGTGAACTGTTCAGCCCACGGACGAATCCATCTAGGGAGAGCAACGGACCGTGTAATTGTCTGTCACCGGCACTCCCCTTCCTCAGAAGCTCAGCAAGCTGCCGAAATCCTCATTAGCGACACATGGCTCCCAATCCTGCCCTCCAATACACGTCAAATATCATTCATTTTCTAATTTATTCAAGAAGGGAATCCGCAGCTACTTGATCACTGATCGACCCAACGCCCACAGAATTCATTCTGGTTTTGACGTTGAAGACTTGGCTTCAATGAACGTTTCATCACAATATTCACTCATTCTATCATCCCCAAGCCGCAATTTGTTTACGCTCCCTTGCCCGAATGGCGAATCTCTGCAGACGCGTTATTTGAGGGAGAATATAAATAATGTGAGATATTTTCGAGCCGAAAGGAATTTGCCATGGGCTGATTTGGGGACACTAGCGAGGCAAAAATCTACAAGGAAAATCTCGTGATACAGTTTGTCATAAATCGAGGAGTTTTGCAACGAGGCTACCATAAACATACAATTTATTAGCTAACAAAATTTTTACTGCACTTTTGCAATAATTTACCTCGGTCATCAACGTTATTAAAATATGGAGAGGAAATAATCATTGGACTGGTTGTCAAACACTCTCTCCAGTTGTCCCGTTAGGCAAAAAATTTAGCTTTTAATTAGGAAATTAAGAAAAATAAAAATGATTAAAATTACAATAGTTGCTATGGAATTTTCCCGATGGTTACCAGTCTGTTTTTCGGCGAGGACGTTCACAAATTAATGTTCGGAATAATTAGAATCACAAATGGACAGTCTTCTTAAATCAATATTGAAGCGAAGGAATAATAAACCACTGTGCAATCATTTGCAGCGTTTTGAGCAGTTTCTTATGGTTACATGGTTACCGCCTAAAGTGAATGGCGGATTGCGGTGACTATTGAAGACATGATTTTACAGAGTAACCAAAACTCCTACTTCAAGTTATATAATAAAAAAAAATTCAAAAAAATGCATTAAAACTTACTTATACTTCGAAAAACGTATATTTAGGATAGCAAAAAAAGTGACTTTTGCATCATTGGAGGCCACATTTTTCGTGAAAATATAATCTGAGAAATTTATAAATGATTAGGTAGCAGATAATCATGTATTAATGTCTCCTTGAAATACCTAATAATAAATGAAATTTTTTTTTTCAGTTGAACGTATTGATGCTTTGAGAGTGCTTTGGAGTTGGAATCCTTGGAGATTTCGAATCAAACGCAATATTCAGAAAATTAATCTTCACTAGCTAATAGTTAATTTTATTGCCTCGTTTTTTGAACCATTATCGACATTCATCTATTTGGAAAACATTAATTTCGTAAACTTACCATTGCCCCTATTATTTTGCGATTCGGCTCACCTTGCAGAAAATTCGTACGCGACCGCTTTCGTGAATAGTTTTTATCGCTTCGTAGCACAACAGAGAGTTTTAGCTTCGCTTTCGAAGGCTTTCTTGTTCCAGCTTGCATCGAAAAGTCCTCGTGCCATTCATATTGTAATCGCGGGCATATTTAAATGACTGTTATCACGGGGTGCGAGTTCATTTCAATACGTGCGAGCGCTTGTGGCGTAAGCAGAAATCAAAACGATCCTCTCGACCCTCAGGCCAGACCTTTCGAGAGATCATTGGTTTATGAAATTGGATTTACGTTCTTGAGTTAACCTTGGTTCAACCGAACTGGAAGCCGAGGATTGAGGTATATAGGAAGTGGTTTTTGTTGGAGGTCCTGCGGAAGGGTTGGTCGCTTTGCGGTCGGTGCAGGTGACACGCCTAATGAATATGCACGGGCTTGGGGCCTCTTCAATTTGTTCTACCTTCATCTCTTCTCGGATTTGCCAGACCGTTAGCAGGCCGTCTGCGTTCGACTTGAATCGTACGATTTTTTCCTATTTGCATTTCCCGACGATAACAAGGTAGGTAAAGAGAAATTTGGACGGAAATTACTCTCAAGATGGAAGAATTTCTTGAGACGAAATTGGATAGGAAATAAGTAGGTAAGTTTAAACATGAAATCGTCTTCTTTTTCCACGATGAAATTAAAAGGGAGTCTAGACACGTTTTGGTACTTACCACATAGGACAGAAGAGTCCTTGAGATGCGAATGGGAGTAGTACTTGGAGTAGAAATTATAAAATGGAAACAAGTCGACTGTTGTGTCTCTCCCTCAACTTTCAACTATTCATTTGAAATCGTTATTCTATCAAAAGTACGATTAGGTTGCTTCCAGTAAGCCAGTAAAAAATAATGACTCTCTAAAAATCGAAACAGAAAAAACGTTGAACGGTTATATCTCAGAAGTTGTGTATACAAAATCCGCAAAGCGCTAATATTGCACAGTCACTAGGAGAAGATTTCCTGATAATTTCATTGAGTTTCAGTAATTTTTCACGGAGATATGATAATTTTTGTCACTTTTGACCACAGGCAAAAGGGCGCCTTTGTTGAAAGCTCATATTTGTCCATAATCGCCAGCTATTTTTTAGGGACCACATTGATGATAATAATACTGCACTACTTATTACTTTTCATTGTTTCGCTCAAAAAAACTTTATTGAAAAACGGCGAAGTACTTTCGACCTTGCTTGAACTTTTACGGAATACGAAATAAAATGATTAGAAAAACAAATCACAATCATCCTCTCGACTGAAATTCAACGGAAGTGAAAGCTACGATTAGGTTACACTCGTTAATTCATATGAACGAATTTCGAAGATGCACTCGATAATTCGCGCTGTTCTGATTTACATTATACGAAGTGCAGTGACTGAAACAGGGCATAAGAGAGGTGCTTGCGTAACTTGATACAATATGCCGTTTTACTCAACATTCCAGAGCCAAAAAGCTGGAATGTATACGAGTTTCTTTTCTATAAAGAATTTCCAATGATTTAACGTTGATTTAAAGAAAGAGTTGCATTTGGGAAAAATAACATTTTCAACTCGAATTGAACCTGCGTTGGTAGATTTCACTGGCTGTGGTGGGTGGAGCAAGCCGGGCGGGTACTGGAGCCCCCATTGGCCGTTTGCTCGGGCCGCCCGCTCCTTTCGACCCGTCCCTTTATCGGCGCCTTCTCTTCCTACTGATCTTCTTGTTCTTCTCTTTCTTCATTTTCTCCTCTTGATCTGAAGGCTTTTCACACCCTATCCGTAGAAGGAAAACTTCCAATAGGAGCACGAGCCTAGAAGGTGAATTTCCCCGGGAATTCGAGGTCCGCACAGCTGTATAGATCCGTCCGGGGCTTTCCTCGGTTTTCCACTTCTTACCTATTAACTTTTCCACCACTGTAGCTTTCGACTAGGGAAGATATTGGACAATGTTTCACCTTATGGATCCCTGAGCCACACCTATGGCGTCTTGAAGGGAGCGTTCTATAAATCGGAAAAATGTCAAGCTGATGTGAATAGGAATTTTCTAAGAATTTCATTTATCTGATGAGTGTTAAAACTATTATAGAACGACTCTGATTGTTAAGATAGTTGCTAGATATAATAATCATGTCGAAGGCTTTCTGCAAATGCTCAAAGAACGTTTAGGCTATCTACTTCGAGCCATTAGATACAGCTATAAATAACTTATTTAAATCGTTACTGTAAATAGTATTATTCAATCCTGCCATTAACCCCATCTTCTGAAAATTAAGGTATTTTTGATTTGCGAAAACCGTCTATTGTTAAAAAACTATTTTTTATGGCTATTTCATCGGTGCCACTCTCGTAGTATTTCGTCACTTAACATGCACCAACTTGCTATTACTCTATTTTCTCAACTTTTCAGGAGAGAACAAAAAATGTTTTATTTCGATATTTCTGGTGTTTAAAAAAAATTGTTTTTGACTATTTCATCGACGCAAGAAGCCGTAGAGTGTAGTAGAACGGAAATTTCGAATAATTACTATTTACTAGGAAAATAGCCGAGTTGCAGCATGTTGTCCTATTTTACTCTTGTGTTGTATAAAGTTGTACTCTCCACTCGTGAAGATTCGAGCATGTGGCAAAATAAAATTTTTGAGTTGAAGCAAACAGCCATCCACGTTTTGATGCTCGATTTTCAGTTAGCTTTAGGTTCTACCGTCTCATTTATATTGCTTCGCCTCTGTACAGGGCTTTATGGCATGTTGTTTAAGATCTGAATTATATCCTGTTAGCAAAAACTGACAGTAACAGTGACTTTCTTGAGAATCTGACTTCACTCATCGAACAGGTGTGAAATTTCCAATAATAGCACGATGGTGTTTGAGGGCGATTTGTAAAGAACTCGCGATAAATATTTCAGTTCAGCTCTTCTAGACTGATCATTTCAACTATATCATACTGCTCTTGAAACAGAGAATCTTGAATCATTACAACTCCAACGCATAATATTATACGAAGCGATATTGAAAGGAGAACTGCTCATTAAGGAAAAGAACATGTTTCTGAAATAATTTTATTGATGTTCATATAAACGGCAACGGTGAATACGGAAAACAGCATCCTAAAGCTAAATCTAGAAAAACTCGGCTTTGACTACGATTGATAAACGAGCCCTTAATGTAGCGCAGTACACAGGACGATGGAACATAACTTTTCAATGTTTAGGACAGGTTGGACTAAAAAATATAGCTTTGGATTAACTAAACGTGTTCAGCTCAGATCTTTAAAATTATCTTCTTACATATATATTTTTATCATGTCAGCTATACATCAGTTCATATTTTAGATATATCTTTTAGAAATATGTGTAATGGTCAGTTTTATACGGCAAATTGTGCCTTCTGCATTGGGATCAGTTGATTTCGATCGCGCGTAGGTGATTTCGAGTTCCTGCGAACAAAAATTAGCACGCTATTAATAATGATCAAAATGAACGGAATAATGCCAATGAGAATTGAAACCAATTGAGAATCAAGCGACGTTGTACGGTAGGACAGATTTCACCAAACATTTGAATAAGATTCACTCCTATCGAAGTTCATTTTGTATCTTGATAAAAACGTAACCATGTAATTAAAACGGTCAATTTCTCGAAACCTCAGAAATAACAGATGGTGAATTCGGCCCTTAGCAAACTACGTAATCCGTATAATCTCAACCAAATAAATTTCTTCTAGTACTACAATCTTTATCGAATTTTCAATCCGATAATAGGTAATTGATAATGACGAGTGTAACAAGTTTGCAGCGATAGAAAAATGTGGTTCCCGTAAAATTGTCGAGTTCGTCGCTTCTAACCATAAAATATTTGCAAAAACCACAATCATCATGAAATCATGCGAAGAAATACGTTACCTGAATGTTTTCATAATGATAAATTATAAGCGTTTAAAAATAATACATTAATACATATTTTTTTAAAAGGGGAAAAAGACAATTGGAATGTTAAATCAAGGGCACGATTTTCTACGAAGAATATTTATATAGGTAGAATATTTTTCTCCAAGGATTTGAGACTCACAGAGCAAAGTGACAATGCCGCAGTTAAACTCTAATATCCCTAACTAACTCTAATTAAACTCCTTGTCAAATTATCGATCAACACTACTGATTTTCGATACCTAGTAGAAATAAAACCGACGTGATAATTATAAGTAGTTATCATTGCAAGAATTATTCCAATGACCATGGCCTTTTTGGCGCAGATGGGCGACAATTTGAACAGAGCTGTAGCGATGCAGAATTTCATCCCTGCAAATGCCGATGGTGGGTGTGTAGGGTGTGTTCTTGAAACCGTAAATCAAGCTAAGGAGAGCCGACGAGCTGGAGCTAATACAACTATAAAAATGCGGGGTTCTCCCCCTGAAATGGCCACCCTTTCCGTCGTCATTCTGCGGATTAAATGAACTGTGGACTCAGTAAAAGACAGAAGAGGGGGATGTATTTTTTTACTAACTTCCCTCACTAGGTGCAGATAGAAAGGGTTACTAGCAAACTCGTTATCCTGCACCAGCCAATTTCACCGGGCAATGACGTAGGCGTTAATACGAGGCGAATAATTCTATTAAATAGCCCACATGTTCATTTTACAGTTCCACAGCGAACTAAACTAGGAACTTTCGATTGCTAAAATTTATTTACTCCTCATATTACTATATGAACTAGGTGTCACCAAAAAAATAACGTGTTTTATAAATAGATGTAATGTATTACCAAAATTGCTGCAGGTACTACTAAAACTTATTAAAATTTTAATTAAAATGTACAAAAATTTTAACTAAGATTCAAACAATTTAACCTATTATTTTAAACAAGGTTTAAATCGGCTCGCTGTAGTAAATAAACACACTTTTGAATTGAATCGTACCATACGTGCTCAAGACTGATTGAGCAGAGAAAAAAATGTGCAAAACCTATTATAACTCTCTCAAACGGTCTTACCAGTTGATAGAGAAAAAAGAAACGGTCCATCGGTACAACTGAAGAGAGTGTGACGACTATCCCAACGAGTATAAAACGATTTTAATAGCTCCGAAAAATCTCGAATTATACTCTGATGCCGAATTCTCAAAATTACACACAAAAGCTGGGATAACTTGAGAACCATTAAAGCTATTAACGCTGCTATGGTCTCGTTCAAGTCATCGTCCAAAAATTTATAGAAATAGAAACCCAATACAGCTTTGTCTGAAAAACGTTAAAAATACGCGATTTCTCCCCCTTCAAAAGCCCCCAAAAATATTGAGGTAGCGATATGGCTAAAGAATTGAGCCATACTCAGGCCAAGATCGATTCTTGGATAAATTCAAGCAAAAAATTATATTATAGTTTCCTCAATTAAGTGTTGACGGGTTACAGCGGACCAGTAGAATTTTTCTTATCGAATAATTATTAGATTTTTTTTTAATTTTCTGAGAGATGATGTATGAGTATGTCATCCATTTCCAGGAAAAGAAAATTCCATCCTGACTGGGAGTACTTTAGCTAAGCTGTATTTTTCTAAGACCCCACACAGGTACACAGCTGCTGGCAACCGTTTCTATTTATGAAAAACCGAGCTTTGCAATAACCTCGGCCGAAACATCCTCGAAAGGGATTGTTCTTTTAATAATTGTTATGCAATTCAAATGAGGAAAGCCAGCGGAGTCGTAGGGCAGGACTGATGTCCCTTCAGCAGGTTGAGACTTCCTGGATAGGAACCACGTTAAGGGAAATCCGAAGCCAGCAATTCGTTGATTTATTCAATTTCGCAGAAGGCAGGAACACGTCTGTTATGCTAGCACGGGGAGATGGATATTCCTTTCGGACAAGGGTAGATCAGAAGGGGCTGAATAGGATGGAAACGGATCTGCAGTTCAGTTTTCTCCGAGACAGATGTTACAGATCAGGGTCTGCTCAGAAACGAAGCCCTGTACTGACCCTTCTGCGGCAGTAGTTGGTAAAACAGTATCCCCGGAGACCGATCGTTCGGTCCCAGGCGGTTTGAAAGAAAATGAAATTATGAAAGGGAAATTAACTAGCGAGAAAGACGTACAACTCGCTTAATTTTCCGTATCCGGTAGGCTGTTTCGATATTGACTGCAGCAATGGTACAATGCGAATGCGATTCAATAAGATCAGTAATAAAATTACCCAAGTTCGTTAACAGTCGAAAGGAACGAATAACCTTATAAGCGTCAACGACCTTCGTTCCTCTCGAGCGATACTGGTCTGTCTATACAGCACAGAAGCTCACGCAGCCTTACTCAGTATGTCCTTATTTGAAATTACATAGCAGTTATTACGATATATTTGAAAGGAAAATTCTACGTATACAAAATAAAATGTTATCTTTTGAAAGCCTTACAATAGTTAAAATGCCAAAATAATATGGAATTTTTCCAGTTGAAACACCTACATTTATCCACAATTTCATTACTGATAATATAGGAAAATCCTTAGAAAAGCGAGAAGAATTCTAATTACTAAGTCCTAAGATTTCGTTTGATAGTTTCTATATAACATTTTGGTTCAATCTCCACCACAGTATTTCGGTTTTGTATTTCCTCTCTTCTAATGCAAACGACTGAGGGTGGCATCACCTAAATCTTGTGCGGTATAAAAGAATGTTTTTTCAACGAAATGAAAAGGAGATTCTACTAATCTATGCCTTTATAATGTAAATAATATGATCTCTCCGTGGCAGGACCAATATATCACAGTGTATTCTTGTCTTCACAGACGAGTGTTGATAACATTCATAACAGAAATAGTTGTTCGCCGACTAGGAGTACTCCACAATCTCAGCGGAACAGAAGAATCACTCGGGAAATAACAGTAAAAAAATCAAAGTCGAGGTGACAACAAAGAGCTTTTGTGTAAGAGTGCCGGGTCAGGGGGACATAGGTGAAGCAGGGACATGGCATCGGCACCGACACCTTCGGCTATTGTTGGATCTGCAAGTATAATGTACCACAACTTTGTGGCGAGGTTGTGAATTAGTCACAAGAAGAAGCCCCGATCCGAACGATCAGATAAGCCGGCCGTCTTTTTACACGGCCATCGGTAGGTATTTTCTCTGTTGAGGGCGCTACGTGCTTGGCGAACACAATACCGACCCAAGCACAGTGGTTCTCTAGTTCTCCTTTCCCTCCTTATTCTATCCTCCAGGAGACACAGGATAACCGTAAGCTAGCAGTAAGCTTCGTTTTTACAAAAAATGGACTGTTCAAAACCAAATACTTCTCGCAAGCACCCGAGATATAACAATTGCTATACAAACATGATAACGAAACATATTAATAAGTACCTATCTATACAAAATAGACTCCACAGTATAGTGATACCGCGTCACAATTTTTATTATTATTATTTTTTATTGCTTTGTTGTTGCAAACAATTGCTTTTAGGAAACTAACATTAAAATTTTTATTGCACTATCCCTACCAAATTTCTAGAGACCATTTAAGTATAACTATGGTCAAAAATCGAAAATCACAGCCTACCACTGACCTCAGGTTAGTTTTTTAGACTAGTTCTTTTGGATTTTAGTTTTTAGTGTATTTAATTTTTTTTCGAAACTAGTAAGATACTGACAATGGCATAATGCGATATAAACCGTGAAAACTAGTAAAATAAGTTTTGTTGACCTGTTAGTTTATTCAGTTTCTCCCCTAATACGAAATGGTTTATCCCGGAAGCAAAACTCCTTAGGGCAGCGAAAAACGCCATTCCCGTACTTTTTCGTCCCTTCTCAGCTATTACTGTCCTTGACTTCCCTTTCTTTCGAGTTCGTCCCAATTAGAATGTGATGATGCGGGAAGGTCGAACCTTCAATTATCCCTTGTCGTGCGGTGTCCACCCTCGGACCAATTGTCTCACTCAATGTTCCTTCTTTTATTCTTGCTAAGTCGAATCACGGAGTTTCCCCGATTTTCTACGCCGGGTGAATTCTTTGGTGAAGTATTAGGTCTCGAGGATTATTCTACGACTGAATTCCTTTTTAACCGATAGGAAGAAGCAAGTTTGAGACGTATTGAACTGAATTTCGAAATGGTTAGACTCGGACGTCTTCAACGTTTGTATAATATATTGCATAATAATATTGATGACCAAAAACCATTTCCATATTTGACTCGATATCAAGAATAACTAATTACAAAATCAAGAAACTCAGAAAATGGCCACAACGTTAGTAAACTACAACACTGTTATTTTAAAACTAATCAGGAACCCAAAAAAAGAAGAAAGAAAAACCCGCAAAAAATCGAAACAGTGAAACAGCGCATGTGTAGGAAATACGGTGTGTGAGCCAAACGACACTAAAACAAGTTTTTTGAAACGGCGGAAATCCCAATATACAAAGGGCTTCAATAAAATAATTGGAAAGGCGAATTATGAGAAGGTACGGTGTGTGACACAAATAAAGAGAATTAAAGTAGCAATTTAAAGTGTTAAATCATTGATTTTTGTGGTCTATAAAAATCAATATATAGTCAATGTGCAAATAACGCGGAAGTATGGTATGTGACCCACGCGATAAAAATCAGGCATCGTTCAATCCCCTCCCAAACATTTCAAGACCTTAAGTGTTCATATATATTGATTATTATTGAGGCCTGTAAAAATCAAAATAAAAAAATTTACGGTGTGTTAGCCAATAAATGAAAAATCAAGGGTAATCTGCTCGCCATAACGAACATTTGAAGACCTCTAACGTTCACAAAATAATGACTCTTTATAGCCTGTAAAAATCAAAAACATAGAACGGTTTTATCTCGAATGCACTGTGTTATCTAAAACTCAAATATAGCTAATTTTGCAGTCACTGGGGATTTATGATGGCGATTTATGTCACTTTTTGCCCACAGACACACGGACTGACGATAATTGTCCGGAAAGTGTTTCTCAGAATAGAAGTATGAAAACTTTAAAAAAAATTCTTTTCCGTACCGGATTCGAATTTTCGGACATTCCAGTAAACATGAAAGTAAAAAATATTTTTGAGCGAATCTTTCCCTTAATATTGTACATTTAACCGACTTATGTCTTACTTTCTCCCGACGGTTTACCTGACATCTCATGAAGATCTTATAATTCTCTTGAAACCGACGCAATATTATAATTAACCGAATTGGGGGAAGAACCTACAATTGAACAGACGTAGACCACCTGCCCGGTTTCCCTTTTCTGTCAAGCAACAATTTTACCATGAAGCACGAATCGCATTTCGTGCTCGGGGCATTACTGACAGATGGTCGGGAGTATTGGATAGCTAACAACCTATCACGTAATTCGGGAGAATTTATTAGTAAAATTGCAGTTCTTGTGCAACCGGTTGCAGGTGCCCACCCACAACTGTTCGATTGGCCGAGTTTTTTTTACGGGCCGTTTTTTACGTACGTCATTTTTTACGTTATCGATCTCTCTAAAAATTCGATTTTGTCGAATCTTCTTCATCTTATCAAACAATCGTTAAATTCAACGAACGTATACTTACAGATATATAATTGAACAGTGAATCCGTCTTCTTCATATGGGTGTTTAAATCTATTTCAGGAAATGTGTAGGTATTATTGGAATTTTTTTCCATGCCAATTAATTCTGAAACCTTTTTCATAGTTGATCAAATAATTGTAAGACAATAATATTACGCAGAGTCACGATAATTTTGGGCATTTACTGTAAATAACAAGAAGCGAAAACCTGTCCATTCAACAATCAGCTAAAGAATCTCCTGGAAGGTAAACCTATCGTCGAAAAAAAAATCAGCACGAATATATAACATGCTACAATCAAACCTAATAAAATAAAGAAAAAAAAATGTCACGTTCGTGCAGCTTTGCGTTTTTTAGTATTGTGATTATCGCTCGGTCGCTCGTGATACTGCTAGATAGTAATAAAAACAATATAGAAAATAAGGATGAACGAAGAAGAGTGATAATAATATAGACCTATCTGCTAAAAAAAAAAAAAAAAAAAAAAAAAAAAAAAAAAAAAAAAAACTAACAAGCTCTTAATTGCTACCTATAAATTGTTTTGCGGAAAATATTATAGTATAATTCGTGCCGGAAATAAAATTTGTTAGTAAACGCTGCAAAAATACATGAGGGAATATAATGATGGCTGGTTGATCGATCCTTCGATATATTTTGTAGACAGTATAATAACGGATAGGGTCATATTGGTGTACCTTTTTCCTTCGCCAATCTTTCAAAAAGCGACCGCAAATGAGCAGCATAGAGCCTGACCATTTCTGTATATCCAACGATTAATTTACGCTTGATTTGTACCAAACATCTAGTAACTATACTTTAACCAGAAGTTTTGAAAGTCTCGAAGCAAATTAGGACAGAATAAAACAAAAACGAAAATCTGTCGATTGAAGATTTTATTAAAAAAAGCCAATACAACGTAAAATAGGTCAAAATTTGCTAAGCTTTTGACAAAAGGACCAACCTGAATCCGAAATGATCCTTTTGATTTTGAAATTCAACATCCCAACCACTAGACACTCATATCCACTTTCGAAAAGCACTCGCGAAGTGAACAGATTTTATTTTTTGGAGCACTAGGTCACTTGGGTTTTCGGAGACATCTTAAACTGTGACGTCATCGTCAAGGTGTGAGGTGGACGCCATGTTGTTATGGCATTGAGCTGTCAGGTTAGCTTGACAGTTTCAAGTTTCGGAACTAAGCAATGGGAGGTGCAGGATGTGGGAGACACTCGCGATACTGATAACAATGATAACGATAAGGAGGGAAGAGTGGATATTCAGCTCTTACATGGTGGAGGTGGAACAGTGAAAGAGAAGGTGGAGGGAGGTTACGTACAAGAAGTTGATGACATCGGACACTGAGGTAATTTTATGATTAGTTAACTATTGTATGATTAATTGACTTTCAATCGAAAATTTGTCAGAATTGTAACAATCACATGGGTAAATTTGAGTCGACCGTAACTAAGCACAAGAAGTTGAGGGCGCTCGGGGGGTTGGAAATGGTGGTGGGTTAGAAAGGTCACGTCTTCAGAGGATGGTTACTGGTCTTTGGAAGCCAAGAGGTAACAAGATGGAAGCTGAACCGTGGCAGAACCTGCTGAGCCGTCGCCCTGAACTAGAATGGCACCAGTGGAGTCGCAGCCCAATTTTATATGTAAGTCACAAGGCAGCCCACGATGGAAGGAGGTTGATGGTGAGGAATAAGTGGAAAGGGAAGTAGCGGGGGCAAAACCCTCTTTTTTCTATATATATTCTGTATTATTATTCATCCAGGGCTGTAGAAGCGCTTGGAAAGGCTCATCTGCAAGTCGTATAACAGAGCTAATTATCAAGTTAATATGGCCATTCTATATGGAGGAGGAATAGTGATGCCCCGGGAAGGCTGCCAGAAAGCGAGGAGAAAGAGGAAGTCGACTTGAGGCAAGGGATGATGGGGGTGGAACGAGATAGGGGCTAGAACCACGCAAGAGCGACCGAGACAGAGCGACTACATTGATATTATAAGTTGCTTCAATCGCTGTATTCATTTGTAAACTTAACCAGCTTTGGTCGGCAACGCGGCAGGGTTGGCAGTGAAGCGCCCGCCTCTCTTTTCTCCGCCCGTATAGTCGTTCCACTCCTCTCCTTGCCAACCAAGCTTATGCCTCATGTAAGTTTCATACAATTTAAAGTGCCTTGGGCGGCTTCCTAACCTCCCCCTCCCTTTCCGTGTGGCTCCTGTTATATTCAACAACATTTGAAGGATTATGCAAGCAGCAGACGCAAAAGTTGACGAAGACTTCAGACCTGGAAGCGACAGCGATCTGTGCCGAATTCGTCGATCAGGGTCAAAACGAGGGAAAATGGAAAAATCCGAAGAGGGCACCTCGAAGAGGCATCTCATTAGAGGGAAGGTAGGGTAGATCGTCGAAAGATACTAAATCCTTGATCCAGAAGACCGCTAAAGGTCACGAGATGAGAAATGTAATAAAAGTTCCTGCCAGCAAAAAGCTAACTATATTTTTCTGCCTTTACATTAATGATTGCACATCTAAACTAAGAAAACTTCATGGGTAATCCTGTTTTAAAGGTGAACCCGGCATAAGTTAATTTAGAACCCTAACGACCAGCTTATAGTAGAAGAGAGAATTTGAGTATGCCAGTCAGATCATCTTGTCTTTTGTAAGCTTGTAAATTCCCACGAATGATCCAACAAGTTGAAGCTCCGACTGAGCTATCTCCTGCAGTATGGGCTCAGTAGTCTAACTGAGAAGAAAAATACTTCAATTATAACACCCTAGATACCCCTCGACCAGAACAAACCAGAATTTATTTAAAGTAGGTACTAAAATGAAAATCTGCACCTTTCCTCTTGCTCAGGTCTAACAGGCCAAAACGTACGTAGAGAAAAAAAATTCGGTAAGAAAGAAAAATTACGGTTGTTACGTTTGAGGTGGAAAGCCGTAATTATTTAAACTCTAATCAAATCAAGAGAGCACAAAAAGTGAATATTTTGTAATGTGATGAAATTTACAGAAATTATTACCAGTCCGATCTGGCATAAATTAAAGCGGCTTGTATTTAACACCTGAAGTATATAAGTATGTGAATATATATAAGTGAATTATATAACACCTGAAGTCCAGATTTTTCAGATAAGCACCTCTTGATAATACGAAGAATTAATCTGACGCATGAGGTTTAGTTGGAAAAATACTGTCGATTTGATCGCTCTAAATTTTACAGGGTATTTCGCGCACGCAGTGGTTACCGCAGATTTGATGATGCTGAAATTGATGGGGAGCTATCTCGCAATCTTTGAAAATTATAACAAAATCGGGACAAAATTGAAGCTCTGCACACGTAAGATGACAACAGGCCTACGTAGGCATAACCAGAAAGTTGAAAGAAATAAAATAAAATGCAGTTCTTTAAATGTATAATTAGATTCTAAGTATAAATTCGGTGAAAACCACCGAATCGTATCAGGATTTTCCCATTGAAATCTTGAGGACCGTGCTAAAACCACCCTTGGATGTTCAACCAAATATAGAAATATAGTAGCTGAAAACTCATCGTAAAAATATTTTTCCTCCGTTGCACTTTTGATCCCCGTTTTACGAAAGAATATGAAACTTCTTCGGAGCGTGCAGTTTGGAAAGCCTATTGTGTACTCGCCCATATGAAAAAATGCGCCGACAAAAGAAAACCTCTCGTGTAACCTTTTTTTTCGGTGAGGAAAAAACTGTCATACGCCTTGAGCACATCTTCATCCTCGGCACAACGTCTCGTATGAAGGGGTTTATTAAATCCGTTGTCAAAAGCGGTCGGGCATCAATCATTTGCGAAAAGGTTTCCCGGGGAGAGGGACGAAAAACGAGGGACTTATCCATCAACGGCGGTGGCATTGTGTGTGTTTTCGCCCTAGAAAGCGGCCCTGGGGTGGCGGACGAAGTCTTCGAAGACGAACACGAAGATGCCCTCCTTCTTCGCCCTTTTCTTCCTCAAGAAAACTACACTTACTTATGCATTCAAGTTCTCGTGAAGCTTCCCAACCCATGGAATAATAATACACTCTACATTAATATATGGGCAAGGTAGACTGAGTGAGGCGAGATGGTGGGGGAAATCTGAATTTAAAATGTAACGATAATGCATAAATGTATGTGGAGGAAGGCAAGAGTCTCGAGTTGGCGAAGTGAACGCGACGGTGGAGCCTGCTGGGGGCGCAGCCCCCTGCCCTCAAATAATGGTATGGGAAGGTCTATCTGCGAAGGAAACACAGTCGATGAGGAGAAGAATTGGGTCATGCGCTCAAGGGCGGATCCGCCTCCTGCGCAGGCGTTTTCAACCTAGGTAAGACTGCAGGTAACAACCCGCAAAGTAATTCCATATCTCCTGCCGCACTAGTACGGAAAAGAAGGGTACATACGTTCAGCCCAAAGAATGATGTCAATTCCAATAGCCAAGTGTGCATTCAATCCGATTTTGCCTGTCAAAGTTACCATTGAAATTACCAGTCAAGAAAACCTGTCAACACAGTTATCATTTTGAAATAATCTGTGCTCTAAAAGCATTTTATTGATTGTGTGAGACGAATCCATTGAAGGCCCTAAATAAAGCCTATCTACCGAAAATCGGGCGCATTGAATGCACTGTACGATATTTGAGATCATAATCGACTCTCGACTAAGCAAACTATTCAGGAGAAATTAAGATTCATTTTGTAATAGCGATCGTTACGGGCGAATAATCAATTGCGATCTACCAGTTGAATTGGCATCGAACTAATTCCATAAAACTTAATTTTTCTATTATTGCTCGAGAAAAATCCTTTTTATTCGAGGTTCTAATATTATAAGGGCAATTAATGTGACAATTTAGTATTGAATAAAGTGTACTTTACTTTTCAACTTATTCAGAGGAAATTCCCACTAATCGCAAAATTTTGGCAGCGTAATGCCTCAAGTGGTGAACTCGAAGTAATGATGTCAGTGCTAGAGCCTCTTAGGCTGACAAAGCAGTCAGCGATAGGTAATAAATTGCGAGAAATCGTGGCTCTGGATAAAATTACGATAATCTACGTCATACTTACGGATAATGCCACAAACAAAGAAGCGGAAACATCCTCCGCTGAAATTGATGCTGCCAGGTTGAAGAACGGGCACCAAAAATACTCTGATGCCATTCGGCGGAAGCATTTGTGATGTTGATGCTGCTGAAATCGAAGGAGTACTGCGGAGGAATTCTTGCCGCCGTCGTTTCCCAAGAAGTCAGCATTTGCTGAAAGTCCAGCTACGGAATTCAGTAGGATAGCATCGAATGTTACGACTGATGAAACTTATAGGTGGTATATAAATTCACCATCGAGCTGAAATCGCGCACGAACCTGCATAAATCAAGTACACATGAATCTAACATAAAATGAGGATATTTCAGTACGAGAACAGTATGGGTCTGCAACCAAACCTTTGTCGAAGTTGTTAAGTGAGAAAGCTGCAGAGCCGCGACTGCTATATTTTCTCGCGGATTAACGATTTTCCATAGTTTGGCATTCTTATTTGGGAAACCTTGAGGTAACATCGGTGTATAAAAAGTCAGTCGGTTTAAAAATCTCGATTACTAAGATTGACCAAATGTTTCAACAGTCTGATCGAGCGAAAAACAGCACCTATC
The DNA here is from genome assembly GCA_037159825.1 of Tupiocoris notatus. Classification (NCBI taxonomy): domain Eukaryota; kingdom Metazoa; phylum Arthropoda; class Insecta; order Hemiptera; family Miridae; genus Tupiocoris; species Tupiocoris notatus. The sequence continues at coordinate 153,489 of JASJUZ010000191.1, read as the reverse complement.
GAACGTTGAAGAGTCAAGAAACGATTCTCAATCTCAGAACAATCTTCAACGTGAGCTGGCGACAAGTCAATGTGGCAAAAATTGATCTTTCAAGTGACGGGCACAATTTTAAAGGTTCCCAAAGTCCATACAATTGTGAATAGTAGTGTGTATAACCTCTTGTCACTACTGTGGCAAGAGAAAGATAGTAGTATGCATATGAAAAATACTTCCTTTTTCAAAGAGAGATGAAAAAATAAACTTAAACTGCCGCTCGAGTAATTGCGTATTCGAATGCAACAAAACCCATCACAGTAATATTTGATGTAGGCATTGAGTTCATAGTATTTGACTGATCTGTAGAAAAAGCCTGGAAGAACGTCGAGCTCATGCTAAGACGAGTTCAGAGGAAGTAAAGCTTCCCTGATTACGCAACATTTTTGAAAACCATTCGAGTTTTTAAATAGTATGTACCAACTGGTTGACGAAGCTTTCGTTTCGACAGATTAGTTGTTGTCAAATGATGAAAGAAGAGGTGACGAAGCGACCTGCGACTGCTGACGATCTGGAAAGTGAAGCGACCGAGGATCCCATGTAAAAATAACGAGGATATCGAAAGCACATGAATCGAAGTACTGTTGACAATATTTTAATAAAGAAGTGAAGAGTACATGTAACAGTGGAAACTTGATTGAATTTTCAATTATTCGAATATCAAATCAACTAGTCGAAGGCTTGCTTTTTTGAAATAGTGAAAAAACTTCATTCCACATAGAAAACAAGCAATATTTTTTCTACCTATAAGATAATTCATCAGATTACAAGCTCTGATTATCGATACTAATTCTATAATACAAGTGAATAATCAAGGGCACGTCTACGTTGGCATCTCTATCCTCCTCTCGTAATCGCCAATAGTTGTGACGTTTTCGGAAATTGACTATACAACATGTTCTCTTTCCAAAAATAATAATTGAAATTATATCATCATTCAAAATAACTATCTAAATTATTAGTGCCTATAAAATTATATCATAGAAACTTATTATGAAAATAATTAAACGAAATTAATGAAATCCGACCTAACAGAACTTTCTTACACAATAGAAAATCAAAAATAGATAGAGCTAAACTTTAGCATGTTAAAAATTATATTCTTGCAAAAATCATTATCAGGTCCCAGAACACCAAAACGTTTTGTACATAGAACCAATTTAATCATTTCTCAAAACCATCGTCCTGACTCGCACTCGGAGAAACCAGTGCAAGGTTGCGTTGACGTTTTTCATTCTTTAGTTAACTAACAATTACATACTTTAGCATTGTTCGCTTCCAATAGATGAAAAAAAAAAAAATGGCAAGCATGGTTCAAGGCGCGAGACATCAGGCTTCGGACATGGGTCGGGACGCCACGTGGATGTGCTCTAACTTAAAATGCAGAAAATAAATTTTATTTGAAACAATACAAGGAAATATTGGTTCGAAATTTATTCAAGCGAAATCAAGGAACCGAACAGGGGTCACGATTTGAAAAAATGAAGAAAACCGCCAACTTCTACAATGAAAAAAGTACTAGGTGACGAACAAAAAAATTATAAGTCCTCAACGAGGTTGTTGCATGAATCTGGTCACTAAAAGTCACTCAATTTCGGAGAAAAATAATAGAGGATATTAGTCAATTTCACCAGTGTCAATATAGAAGTAAGATTGGCGGTCCGGGTCCCAACGCAAACAGATGTGAAGCTCGTCGTTGTAAAATAGATTGGACTGAGGGTGGAAATAGAGGCCGGTGACAGGATCGAAGTACATTTTGGTTATGGGCTCGAACGTGAACGTGTTTTCATCTGGAGTCGGGTAAACCACCCTTCCGCGTCCGTCAGGCTTGGGAAGTTGTTGATCAGGTTTTGGAAGCTGAGGACGTTGAGACATAGTTTTAAAGTTCTTGAAAGGCATAGTTGAAAATGAGCGGGCTTTACCTTTTTGCGGAGGAGGTTGATAATTGTCTTCAGAATCTGGGTCACCTGGCTCGACCATTTGCACATAGGCGCATCTCGATTCCTCAGCGTACTCAATTGGCAGACGTCTGTACAAGGCTTGGCCTTTCATCCGATTGGGCATCTCGATGACGCAGATGCCGCTGAAATTCTGTGTTCTAGGGTCTTTGATCATGTGCAAGCGTTTGTAAGGGTTCCTCTTGAAGAGTTCAATAAACGGTTCGACCACTTGCTTGGGCCGCATTGGAGCCAACTTGTAGATGGCGATAAAACGTGTCGGCCCTACAGTCAATTTGACCGGCGAGAAGCCACCGTCTTTATGTTTGAAACATGAATAGCAAATGGATCTCAGAGGGAAATTGCTCTTGAGGCAATTCTGGCACCTCCAATTACCTAAATGGAAGTATAGGTACAGCTCCAAACGAACACCTTTGTATTTTGTGACGATTTTTCCATTGTGCGTTGAATACCATTCGGCTGCAATATCAGGAGTCGAGAAGATCAGCATGACGAAATCATAGGGCGCTGCATTGATGTCTCGTTTACAAGGAATAATCTTGACATCATTGATGAAATTTGATTGATGACATTCTCTAACCAACAGCTGTTTGACAAATGTGAAGGATACATGACGATTTCTCCACGTTGCAGCAATGAATTTAGTCGGATTCGGCTCAAAAAACGGAGACAGAGAATGGGTGTCACCTTCAATTGGCGTGCATAATCCGTCGGGGATTTTACGGACTGCATCGCGGTTCTTCATCACCTGCTTACGTTTCCTCCCCCTCACCCTCACTCTTTCTCTCCTCAGTATTCCGGATCCACCATCCTTTTTTCCAATACTGTCTCGTTTCATAGCAGGCTGACAATCGTCTTCTTTTGTGGACTCTCGAAAATCTTCGCCAATAGAGTCCGCAACTTCTTCCTCACTTTCACCCTCAACGCAGTCAAGAACTGTCCACGATTCATCTTCTTCATTGAACGGCTCTGAGCCGACTGATGACGCCGAATAGTTCAGCTCGTCCGAATTCATAGACAAGTTGCCGATACTTTGACTTGGACTAATATGAGTTTCATCACCAATAATTTCATCATTATCATCATCAGTCATAGGTGCTTCATCATCACAGGGCACCCCATCCCCAATATCGTCTTCACTGTCCAATACAATAATATCCTGTGGCTTATTCAATTGAGGAAACTTTTCAATTTCTTGCGATGGACTTCTTCTTTTTTCGTGCTTTTGGGATGTTATTGACACATGGTGACGTTCTGGTGAGGTTTTTTCCACACTAGTTTCTTTCAGTCGTTCACAAAGATCTGGTTTGGTGGGATGACGATCCAGACTTCTTCTTGGAGAGGTTGGTGCTGACCTTTTGGCTCCACAATTGTCATTGTCCATAAATTTGTCTTGATTAGAGGAACTTGGATTTCTTCTAGAAGAAAATTCGTCTACATTCCGAGCTCTAGAACGAGAAAAACTATTTTCAGAGTGAACCCCACTTTCAAGAATTTCTGGTGTCCTTTGTTTGACAGGCTGACCCTTGGGAGCCTGCATTTTACGAGAGTCGGTTGACATCTTTTCTTGTAGAACACCTGATGATGACTGCAATTTATTTCTTTTATCGCAGGATGAATATTCGTCTGAACGAGCATCAGTTGGCGACTTGTGTCTACTTGGCGATTTAACTTGTCGAATTGAATCTTGAGCCTCACGCCTTTCTAAGGGACGGTCTCTAGTTGGCGTCCTACCTTTTTCAGAGCGGTAATCATAGGGAGATTGACGTCTATCTGGTCGAGTCTTTTGTGGAGGACGATGTCTGTTACTACCATCCCTAATAGGAGACTTCTTCTGAGCGATACTCTGATCGATAGGTGAACGATTTCTGAGAGAATGCTTCGTATGTGGGGACATTTGCCTGTCTTGTCTGCCACGATACGAAGACTGATGGCTTGGGTTTCTGTCATAAGCCTGGCGAACCTGTCCGAGCCTAGACAATGGTGAACGAGAGCGCGACCTCCTCAGAGAAGGTGATCGGCGTCGAACGTCCCTTCCACGAATTGGCGATCTTGACCGCCTTCTCGAACCATCAGTCCTTTGAGAATCATAACGCTCTTGTTGCGAACCACGTCTTGGCTGTGGAGATGTAGAAGATCTGTCCAAGTCACTGTGGCGTGGCCTGGGTTCACAGCGCGTGTTGAAAGTAGGGCTAGAAACTCGAGGTTTCCTTCTGAGTGATTCATTGCTCCTGCTCCTTCTGTTATCTGACAGGTTACGAGTTTTAGAAGAGCGCATATGTGAAAATGAGTCCCTATCAGCCAGTGAGTAATTCTTATTCTCAACATCATCCTGTGTTCTTTTGGGAATGCTGCTTGGTTTCAGCTGACTTTTCCTCTCACTCTGTACTTGTGGCTCGTCATATGCTATATCTTCATCCATACTCATTTCACTACTGTAATCCTGTAGAAGCGCAGAGACGTCAGCGGAATAGTCCTCGATTTGTCTAGGAACCTTCACTTCTTCCATTTTCCGATCGATTCTAGATTTGGTTGATTCAGCATTGAAATGAGATAGTTGCCTTTCTTTATTACCACTTGGAGCCCTTCTATCATTTCTTTCATTTGCAGGTGAGCAATCTCTCCACGCTTCCTCTCTGCCTGAAGTCGGAATGGTGCTTCCATGCTTGGATTTTTCAGCACTTGAAGATTGATTTTGCCGGGCTGGATTATTCACTGGTCTCCTAATACCAAAGCTAGGACTTTTTCTGTGCTCTACAGCTTGCTCAACATCTCTGTCTTTCAAGCCCCTGCTATGAGCAATGGTATGATCTTCATGCCTTCTTCTACTCTGACTGTCCCTACTTTCATGGCCTGCATAATCTGAACGCCTACCAGGGTCAGCAAATGTTCTCTCGCGGGATGGGCTTTTACTCCATTTTGATCTGCTAATAATATTTTCACCTGGATGGTCATTGCGATAAGCTCCATAATCACGCTTTTCGATGAGATCAGAAATTTGTTGACTTGATTCCCTACGATCCTGCTCTCTGTAGACTGGACTGTGGGAATGAAAATCAGCTAGCGGAGAGTAACTTTCTGGAATTTCCTTCTGCACAAACTCATGATCTGGACTCAATGCGTGATCATCTCTACGTGAAGGGCGGCTTCTCTCAATGACAGGATTTCTATTACGACCCCCACTTTTTCCAAAAGTGGTTCTCATTTCTGAGGTTGCGGATACCTTTGGTATGTTCTCATAAGGTCTATTGCGATAATCAGGATCATTTCCAACGAATCTGCTCTGAGTAGGAATTTTTTGCTGCATTCTTTGGTGGCCCTCCATTCTTTCATCACTGCTATTCTCATCACTCCTACTCCTTGATCGGAATGACTTACTTTCATTTGCTCTGTGACTGAAATTGTTGTTTGGAATATTTGACTGGCCAAAAGTTCTTGTATCATGGGTTTGACTCATAGTGTTGCCTCTAGGGACCCCAGAAGAAGAACGGCCAGTATTTTTGTTCTGCCATTGGAGTTTATCAGCATCATTGCTCAGTAAACCATCATTCCTTCCAAAATTAGCATTTTCACTCATGTTTCTTCCACCACGAAGGGTATTATCTTGGATAGGAGCAACAGGTGGATTCCATTGGTTGGCTGCTAATCTGTTTTGAAAATTGCCTACACTTGATCCTGGAGCCTCTTGGATAACCATGGCACTGGCAGTAGTGGTTTGAGGATGAGTTAATAGCATTTGTGGTATAGGAGCACCACATGGCTTTGTTCCAGTTTGCATCAATTGCTCTCCACTAACTCCAGCAGTATGAACTGGTGCCCGTACATAGGTTTGCTTCAACACGTCATACACAAGAAATAATGACAGTTTATAATTGTAGAAATAACCCGAATTCGCGTCGTAGTGCAGTCCAGTGTTGGAATCAAAACGAAGGCCGGTAGTTTGATCAAATGTTAATGAGCCAAGATCAGGTGGAGGATAAATGTGGAATGTGGTACCATCAGGAATACCTTTCACAATGTCTACTGGTACAAGAGATGTCATGGATGGTAGAGCAACACTTGGAGGGGGAACTGTCGTATTAAATGGACGTGGCGCATTCGGTTCTCCGAGTTGAACAGAACCAAAGCCTCCACTAGCACGCAAACTCAATAAACTGGCGTTGGAAGATTGGAAATTGCCATAACCTCGATCAGGACCTTGACCAGGGAAAAGACTGAGGTTAGGAGGTGGTACGGGCATAGGAGTGCTGCTTGGCACAATTCCAGATGTTCCAGGAATGAATCCAGTGTTTTGAAGCTTGAAAATATTTGTACTGTCAGTTTGATTTGGTTGCTTTATATTTGAATCCCAGACTGAAACTGATTTGGAAAAGCTGGAAGAAGCTGGAGTTGGTCGGCCAAAATCTATTTGATGATTTTGGCCAATGTTCACATTTGATTTTGAAGGAGAGCTTTTGAACGAGGATGGGTTGTCATATTGTGATCTTTGGCCACCGGACTTCTGGTTTTTCCAAAAACCTCGATCTTCCATAGGATTCTTCTTTTGATGAGCTCTTTCAGGTTCTCTCTTTCTAGATCTGCTATCCCTATTGGGACCCCCACTTCTTGATGAGCCGCTGACATTAATATCAGGGTTTGCACCATGAAAACTTCCCAAAAACCGGTCGATGTATTCAGAATGATTATCTCTTCCATCATTATTACGTTCGAAATTGTTGGTTTCTCTGCTATCCAAGTTTTTCTTCCTGGTCGGCGAGTTGCGGCTACGGGTGCCTGAGGCTCCGTATCGATTACCTCGATCCATGTCTTCTCATGCAGTAGATGCCAACCTAAACGAATAGAAATACCAAAGGCAGAATTGTAGAAAGGTAATGGATGATAAAACACAATTGTAATGAGGCACATTGGAAAGAATATAGTCAAATCAAATCGATATAAATGTATTCTGCAAAGATGCATTTTTGATGTCGTCAATCAAGATAGCTAAGAAATTAGCAGTTGACTTTGAACGCATTCTTGATTGAGTGATGTAGATAGAATGTCAAATATGTATAATAGTAGCTGGTTGACAAATAAACGGTTATGCATGATATGGTAAAATGCACCAAAAGAACAGGAATTGTATCACATCTTTTCAGGAAGACAATGCACACTAGTGCGATAGTATCAAAGTCAATCAATATACTTCGAAGCAGGTAAGGACAAGCACCAAAAATGTGACGACTTCAATGAAATGCTGGCGGATCAAAGTTCAGGAATAATGGAATCCTCGCTTTCAAACAATAACGGATCATCGCATTGTATCGAAGATCAATACATGATTTAAAATCAAAAGACTTCTTGGCTCCTGTACATAGTGGGTGGATTGAAATGTATAGTTTCATAACCCCTTTTTTCGATTCATGGAGTTCATTCACACAGAAGATTCATTGCATGTGGATGAACAGAATTCAACAGATGTACAAGAGATTCCAAAATAAATTTGGAGGTAGCAGCAGGAAAGTAATAATGTCAGCTTGTAACCCAAATTTGGGTGATAAGTAATACAACCGGAAGTGATGGTTGGTTGGTAAAACTGCATCATGGGTAGCCGACCAAAATGATTCAAGCTTGTTCAACTGATCCGACTCAAGCTGAATTAAGTAGTGAGTGCAGGGGGAAGTCCAAAAGTCAGTTCAGAAGTACCTCATTTTGATAAACAGGGTAGCATACCCATTAGTGTCATTTTGAGGAAAAAAGGCTTGGATGGCGCGGTGACACCAAGATCAGTCGTATTCATACATTTTTCTCACCCAGGTGTGGAAAACAATATAGGGTGAAGTGAGATGGAAAGCAAACATTACATTCCAAGATGTCCAGGGGTTGTGAGGGGGAGAAAACCAGGCGACTCATTCTTCGATTCTTTATTTGCTGGCCCCTGGGGCTATTAGGTGCTGTGGACTCTATGGCTCCACGTCGCCCTGAAGATGCCCGTACGGGCGAAAGTGTTTGGCCAGCAAATAAAGCATCGGAGAATAAGTCGCCGGGTTGTTCTCCCTCTCAATATCAAGGAAAAGAAGATTTCATTTCATTACACGATTAAAGTACTCCTCCACAATAATAGAAAACTAGAAAGAGAATGGCCATAATAGCTCTAGCTGTTGCTTCAAACACACTGATGGCTGGGAATATCCAGAGAGTCTCTGCTACTTTAAATATTTAGGTACTTGGGGTCGCAGAGCCTATGAGAAAATCGTAAGATGCAAGATGGAGATCATTTTCTGAGTGCTTTCCCGGAGAGAAAGTTGAACAGTACAGGCACCGAGTAAATCACAAACATCGACGTTTTCAAAGAAAAATACACACTGAAGAAGGTAGTATTTTCTGAAGCCATTTCACGAAGACGAAGAGACGTGATGCGGGAATCCTTGTCAGGTGTGTGAATGGAATTTTGACAACAGTCATCATAGATGCACGCTGAGAAAGCTCACAAGGGCAAAAGCGCTCGAATGAATATCATAAACGGGATCACGTCGGATATTGGAGAAAACGGCAAAACTGAAGTCAAAACCAAAGCAACAGGATGAAAAACGAGAGCTACCAAACTTGACGTAAATTAGAAGGCGAGGAAAAATCAGGGAGACAAAATCGGCACAGTACATCAAGATGGGTCTCACCTGTGTTGTTGCTGGACAGTTGGCTCCAGGGAATATAGTATTTTTTGAGGCACTAGAACCTGACATCAATACAATCAAATTGATCGGCTCATAATCGGGTTAACCGATCATAGAGGGATTGAGTTGCCTTCAAAGCTCCCTTAGCCTTGCGAGACAATATTGATGAAGGCAAAAAACACTCTGTTATGATAAGTAAGTTCTTGTTCTAAAAAATTTCGCCTTTCATTGGCAAACATTTACAGCCTTTATGATGCTGCATGGACTTCATTTCAGAATAGACTCTTCCAGGTTTTCCTAATGTGAATTCGAGGTTCATTGACAAAAAATATCTTAATGATAGAATTCTTTATTAACAACACAATTGAACATAATGAAACATAGTCGAAAGTCAAAGGCAAGACGAGGGAAAGATCGACAATTTTTCCAATAGTTAGGCAGCCGAGCATTTAACGTATTTTTCAGAACTTTAAAGGATTTCGAGGGTACCCAGGCCTTCTGAGCCACAGTGTAATCGACAGCCGAATAAACCAAATAAAAAATTAACCGTTCATAGTGCCACCTCTAAGGAACACTGAGAAACTAAATTACGAACTCAAAAAGAAATATCCAGGAACTATAATAGAACGATGCATTAATTACGTGAAATAAATTGGCTTAACGCCACAGTACAGTCAACTTCCCAATAGTTTCTCTACAAATGTTCAAGCACACTACTGACAAACGATGTGAAACAAATAGACTTGGAACCAACGCATAGGTAATAATAAGAAACATAAATATCACGAACCCTAGAGGTTGTGGATCGCACTGGATCGCATGAACTACCAATGAATACCTTCTGTACAAGATTTAAAAATTCGAAAGCTTTTCAAATTGTATAATTATAGATCCAAAAATACACAAGTAACTAAAAAAAAGGCAAGGCATTTCTTGAAGAACTCATATATACATGAACCCAGCCAGTTGAACGAAATGGGAAAAAAAGGATTCACAGCATAACTACTCGTATGTACAGTATCATAAATATTAGCTCAACTAGTAATCGAACAGAATTATCGCCAAATCCAATGATCACAAGCTAGAAAAATATCCCGCTGAGACAGATTCGCTGAAGGAATTTTGCCAACGTTATACGCCTACTCATCAAAAATTCTCACGTAAGTTCGCAAGCGTTTATCGTACTTCAAATAAACGCATAGGTCATCATTGTAGAAGTAGTCGGTGTCGGGATGATAATAAAGTCCTGTCTCATGGTCGAAATAAAGTCCAGATAGCGGCTCTAAAGTGAAAAATTCACACTTCGGAACCGGATATTGAAACCGCGTAAGCCCGTCAGGTTTCAAAGGAAACTGGCTTTTGGAGGATGGTTTTACCGATGTTTTAGGGTCGCTTTGACGGCCAGACGACGCCTTGGCTTTAGACAGTTGGTCGGAATCGCGTTTAAGCTCTTTAGATTGTCGATCAGAAGCGAACGGTCCAATGGCGTTCTTCAATTTTACATACGAGACGAAGCATTTTTTCGTTCGGTGGAAATGCGAATTTTTCATACATCCAAAAAGCGCTTTGGCCATTTCGATTGTTTGGAGTTCGATCAAGATCAAACTAGTCGTAAAATTTGTGAGAGGGTCCAAGATGTTCATTTTGACAAATTTTTTCTTTAATTTGCTCCAAAGCGGAAACACTGCGAACAATCTCTTAGTTTTATAAGGCACTTTTTTTACCAGACCAATAATTCGTGTTACACTGTCAACAAAACGGAACGGCGAATATTCGTGACCTCGTATGGACGTGTAGCATTGATGACAAAAATAGCTCAACGTGTGGTTGCAAACATTGCACGAGGGGCATATCCAATGTCCAGTAGAAAAAACCATGAACGGGCTCACTGCTTTAGGGGTATTTAGTCTGAAGAGTTCGAAAGAAGAGCTCCATTTCAAGGCAGCCTCAGGTTTGTCGAAAATGATGTGACACGTACTGAAAGGTAGACCACAGTTTCGAGCCACGGAAGACAAAACTTTCACGTACTTCACTTTGTGTTCCGCAAGGAATTCAATCAATTTGCTTTCGAGTAACGACGAATTCGATTTGGTTCCAACAAGAACAAAATTAGTCGGCGTTCGCGGGAAGAATTTGGCGAAAACTGTACTATTGTTCAGCCTATCTCGCCTTCCTGGACCAGCCATAATTTGAAGTGGGACACTGGACCATTTTTCGATAAATTTCAAGCTTTCAGAAGAAGGTATAATCGGACCATCATTTTGCTTCAATGTATTGATTTCGTACCACTCTTTTAATTCAGCCAATGTAGACAGTTCGTCACTCTCATTAGAATGGTCTCCGCACAAATCGGTAACTACCTTATCAACGTCTCGCTCGTCGTCACTAAGTTTACTGATGAATTCACAGTCACTATCAGCATCAACGGGAGTATTTTCTTTGCCACTTTGGCAGGCCGTTTCAATTTTGGCAGGTTCGCTGGCGGAAATGTCCTCAGTTCTCTCACTTTCCAAGGAAGATTTACAAGCAACATCTTGGAATGCGTCGCAAGCTAGAGGTTCATTATTAGATTTACAAGTGCCCTCAGGAGCAGCAACATCGGCTGAATGTTCATTGGTTGGATTTTCAGTACCAGTAATTTCACAATTTGAAATCTTACTTGGAGAAGTTTGAGAAGCATCAGGCGGCGAGTTTTCTTCTTTAGTAATCTCCTCCAATGGTTCTAGTTCCGCAGCAGCAGGCAATTGGTGAGTTTCATCTTTCAGCAAATCACCTATCAATTCGTCAACGTCACTGTTCTCATCAGGGGATACAATATGTTCTTCGTTTTGCCCTTTGTCCAGAGCATTGTTAATGCTAGAGTTCGATCCCTCCTTTGCACATGATTTCACACCTTCCTGAACTCCAACATCAGAATTGCTGCTGACATTTGATAAACCTGCACTGGCGTTAACGGTTTCATCAAAAGTACTGCTCACATTGGAAAGGGCGTCGTCAAGATCCAATAAATCAATTTCATCACTGCCTGAAATACTGTTCAAGTTGGTGTGTTTAATTTCGTCCTCAATAGGATTCTTTTCACTGCATGCAGGAAAAGGGTATGCACCACAATCGTTTTTCTGCCCAATAGCCTCAGTACTTCCAGATTCACCATGAATGAGCGGCTCAGAGATATTTTCTTCCTCGCTCTCCTCAATTTCATCCAAAATCTCCCACAGTTCATCCATATCACGAACCAGCTCAGCTGATTTTAATGATTCAGTATTTTTAAAAGCCGAAGCTGTCTCTGTTTCACATTGATCATTGACGTCCAGACGATCTGTGATTTTGATGTCATCCTTCACGTTCTCGTCAACAGGTTTGATGTTTGACGATTTATTCAGGTCATGGGAATCCTTATCCCTGCCATCACCACATTTTTCAACGTCTATTTTGAGACTGCTACACTGATGATCATTTTCTTGGATAGCTTTCGTTTCTCTTATTTTGTACAAATGAATCAAGTCAGCACCAGATTGATTTGCATTAGAAATCTTGCAATTCCACTGAGCAGGCGCAGCGTTTTTAGGAGTGTCAAGGACATCATTTTCCTCACATTCACTATTTTTCAACCCCACCGTCTCCGATATAGAATCAGTCAAATCGTTAGATAATGTTTTTGTTTTTACAGTAGCAGCTTTAGACTCATCATCCTCATCAAAATCCAACTCATCATCAACCACTATGAACGATTCAAAAATGTCCGACTCGTTTCTTGATGGAAGGTAAATAGTTCTCATATTTTTATCGGAATCGTCAACATTTGCCAGACTGACACTGCTCGTTGACATGGCAAGTCCTTCAACAGCACCACTGTCAATCTGATTGGACGAATCAGGTCCAGGCGCAACCTCGCAGTCAACTGGATTTTGATGAACCTCAATCAGATCATTGGCAACCCCAGTGGAGGAACTTTTTTCAAGTTTGTGGAGCTCATTGAATAGGAAAGAATCAATCGTTAAACTGAGCTCTTCAGGTGCAATAATTGACTCAGAGGAGTGTAAGCTGACATTAGAGAAGGCAGTAGCACTTTGGTTGGTTTTCTCTAGATGAAATTTATCCCGTTTGTTATTGTGACTCACAAATGTCCCATCAATCTTTGATGACGAAGTGCTTCTCTCCCCAACATTTTTTATCTCTTCGGTTTCCCCCTTGTTGCTACAACCTGTCTTTTGTCTTCTGCGCTCAATGATATTACGAGCATCGTCACTTTTCAAACGATCAGTGGATGATTTGGGAGAAGAAATTCGTCCATCAGCGGATTGTTTTACTTCAAAACACGATTCATTTTTAGAACTATCTTTCTTACTAGTAGTACTCTTGCGATCAGTTGATGGCGTCTTCGATGCTTCGTGGTCCCTCTGGCGACTCTCATTACTTTTATTTCTCATTTTATTTGGAGTTGAACCTTTTTGACTGCGATCGTTTAGCTTTTTGTCGAGAAGAAGCTTACTTCTTTCCTGTGTCCCCGAATGCTTCAGATCGGAGGATCGTTGATTAGCATCCCGTTTACTGTGACTTGAAGACTTTTTACTATTACAAGTTTTGGTCTTCTCAACTGAATTTTCTTCCCATTCGCAAAGTCTAGACCTTCTATCGATGACTTCAGTATTTTTCCTCGTTGGGGATTTACTCGGAGACTTCTTGTATGTCTCCGGAACAATATCAACTGATCTATTTCCAGAAAGCGAGAATTTAGAATCTCTTTCGTCCTTGACATGGACAATTAGCGTGTCCCCTGTCAATTTTGATCCATCTTTCCTTTGGCGTTTGATTTCAGCGATATGAGTACTTGAATGCCTTTGTTTACTGTTACTGCGGCTTCTGTGGTGACTTTTGCTCTTCTTTCGACCCCCACTAGTCTGATATGCTTTTTCATCATGAACACCACTCAACTTTGGCTCTTCTTGATTTCTGCTCAACTGCCTCTGCCTGCTTATGGATTGCTTGCTTGTTGAACCTCTTGGCCTGCTGGTAGACCGCCTTCCCCTGCTAATTGACTGCCTTTGCTTGCTTGTCAACCGCCTTCGCCGGCTGGTCGACCGCCTTCGCTTGCTAGTTGACCCCCTCTGACAGCTTGTGGACCGCCTTCCCCTCTCAGAACTATTATTCAAGAATCTCCTCTCAGGCACCATTTCTCTGTGAACATTCCTGTCACTATAGTCATTTGAATCTTTTCTGTGGCATTTTTCTCTAACCCTCTCATAATTTCTCTCTCTACTTTCAACCATCTGATGGCACCTCCCTAGTTTTCTATCATTGCTTTGGCTTCGCCTCCTTTTTCTCGGGAAGCTCTCAGAGCTTATACTTCTGCTTCGTGTTCTCCTTCTGTTAGAAGCTTTGTGACTTCGATCAACAGACTGCTTCCAATTGCTTGGACTATGACTTCTTCGATAACCATCATTAAACCTACTTTTTCTTCTAACATGCTCAATGCTATTGTCTCTGCTCATTCTTTTCCGCTGGCTACCAGAATGACTCCTATTATTTATGGTTACACTCCCCGATCTTCGTCTTCTTCGTTGGTCCAAATCCTCTTCTGAACTGGTAGACTTTGTTGGACTATACATTTTTTCAAATGGAACCGTGGATGTATTTGGGCTCAGCAAGACGTTAGGGAAATGCTGAGTTTGAGACAGCAAGTAAGTTTGGTGTTGTTGATCCCAATAAAGAGAAAGTTTGTCGATGCTATTGTAGAAGAAACCAGTATTAGCATCATAATGGAGACCAGTGGAGGGATCGAATCGAAGTTTCAACACAGGATCATAAATAAAGGAGTCAATATTGGGCGCAGGGTATCTAATCAAACCAGATCCGTTCGGTGCAGTTGTGAAAACCTGAGGCGTTGCCAATCGGGTGGAATCGATGCTTAGTTTTGTATATGAAAGACTCGTTAGGGAATCTGAATGCACTGAGTGTAATGAACCACTCCTGCTGGAAAAATCAAGCAAACGATTTGTTGAAGATGCATGATGACTGACCGATCCAGCAGTATGACTGATTAATCTAGCAGTATGACTGACACCATGTGGTTGACCAATTGGTATATTGGCATGATTCTGACTAACAGAGTTGGCTAGTAATGACACTTCTTTGAAACTTTGCTGAAGTCTACTTAAAAGGTTCGATGATCCGGCAGATGCTGGATTAAAGCTGGATTGAGAATGTATTACACTGGTGGATGAAATCAGTTGGTTTGTAGGGGCAACATCACATTCTTCTATGTCATCACTCATGTCTCCAAACGCATCAAGGTCGAGCGTCCTTGAAGGCTCCGCACCAGGGACACTATGATGGTGAATGAAGTTCATATTGCCAGATGAGGAGAGCCAAGATGCCAAACTGTTCTCTTAGGTGGAGCACAGAAATCCTGGGCTGAATCGCTGCAACGAGGTCCAAGGATAATAGAACTGGTCAACCTAAAGCGAGAACATCCAGAAGTTGGTTCTATCATCCATCTCATCTATTGCTGAGTAGAACTACACAATCAGAAACCACTCATCATCCCCACATTTAGAAAGAAAATGGATTTAAGAAACTAATTATTATTAACCACTCGCTCTTGATCATTTATAGCTTGATCTGGATCATTACTGCTAAGAAAACATTGCCGCTGTAGATTCGTATAGGTCTGATGAAATAGTGTAGGAGGTAGGTATACTAATAAGAAATTTGGACAAGTGGAAATGTGTGAAGATGGAATAAAATATTTCATCAATATTCAAGGAGAAACTATCTACCAACAATAGCTGATATTAACGTGTTAACGTTGTTTTGGGCACTGAGAGGGAGGAATGGACAAAAATCATCACTTTTTTCCAAAACATTGGTTAAATTTCCATCCAAAAAAAAAAAATGGGAGGAGAGGTCCCAGTGATAGTGCATGGTAAGCCTCAAGGAGAAACACTCAGCAGTATGGAGAAAATAAAATAATGCTTCTCTAATGTAGTTTCATGAAGAAAGAAAATGGGTATTAAATGAATTTACACCGTTTGAATGCACGCAGAAAGTAACATTTTCAAGTTTTCAGGAAAAGTTCGAGTAGAAGCAAACTCCGAACAAAGTGGATCTTAAATTAATAAAAATGATGACGCTGATGGAAAAAAAAGAAAAAAAACGTAAAATTAGGGAACGAAACTTACCTACACGGAACGCCTTGTGAAGCAGGAGGCTGTAAAATGGACTGAGGAATGTCAAAACTATCCGCTATCCGAAAGTTCTTCTGGATTAGAACGACGCAAAGGTAGACTTGAAAAGGCGACTTTTCAAGTTATCTTCGAAAAAAAGTTGAGCTGCGATAATTCTGAAACAATAAATTAAAGCCCCATCCTATAATAACATCACACAGTGTGATTCACACTAACATAACAGTTATAGGGTGAAGTAAAATAAAAATCAGAATTCAGCTACGCAAAAATATCATAAGGAACTGTATAGATGTATCACAAATATTATTAACTAATTTTTGTTTTCCTTCTGTTCGCATTTCTTGATGTCCAGGGATTATGAGGGGGAGAAAAACCAAGCGACTCGTACTCTAATTCTTTATTAGCTGGCCGAGCACTTTCGCCCATTCGGGCATCCTCAGGGCGACGTGGAGCCATAGGGGTCATTTCCTTGGCTGTGGACTAATACTAGTGCAACGGCCGAACTGGCATTCGGTGGACCCTTGGCAGAATGTAGGGATCGGATTAAAATTTCCCACACGGCCCAGCTAATAAGATCAATACCTACTTGGTGTGTGTTTGGTTGTGTGTGTGTGGTGTGTGTTATATAATGTCTCAATTGCGTTCATCAACTGTACATAAAACCGTCACATATTCTCATCCTAGAAACAAAGAGTTCTCACTAGAGTACTCACTACTACGAATGATCCTTCTTTATGTAGGGATAAATCCTCGTAAACGCTTTAGCAGAATCTTACTTCCAAGTTTGATTCAGCACAAACGTATACTCAATTTTTTTGGTGAAATCTACCATAAAAGTATCATTTTCACCTTATATGCACTTTATTATTATTCAATAAAAATGCTGCAAATGGTTGTACAGTGACTCATTATTCCTTCGCTTCAATAATGATGTAAGAACAACATAAAGTTGAGACAGTGTATTACGAACACTTTTTGAGAACTTTTCCACCAAACAACAGATAGGTACGTAACGATTAGGGAAAACTCCGTAGCAACTATGGTCAATGCGGACATGATTTTTTTAATTGGATATTCGGATATGACGTGCTTTTGAAAAGACCAACGTAAAAGACTTTGAGGGAAAGTTAAACTTGTTTTTTTTTTTTTTTCTTTTTTTTTTTTTTTCTCTTGGGCATCACAATTGTTTATTATGATAATAAACCAAGAGGACCAAACTGAATGAACAGGCCGCGGGGATCTCTGAGTTTCATTCAATCATCTGCAGCGTTTGTAAACTGGAATTTTTTATCTTCCTTCTAATTTCAACATTTTCGACTGAAATTGGACGTTTTTCAACAAAAATTCCTGTTAGGTAACTTTTTTAAACTGATATTCGACGTTAATCAAGAAATCGACGTTTATATGAAACATAGTATAAATAAAAACTATTAATAGATATTTAAAAAAAAAACTATAAATACAAGTATGTTATAATATATAAAACTTTCTTATATACAAATATTCGATATTTTACGAATCTCCAGTTAAAACGTGGGGTTTTTCGACATTTTTCAGCTGAAAATTCTTGATACTTGACTCGGCCTAAACTTGGACGTTCGAAAGTAAGTTATTGAAGCGTTCCAAAGTGACTAATTAGACTAGTTTTCCTTTACGAAAAATTGACGTTGAAAAGCTGAATTTCGAACATTATCAACAGAAATATAAGTTCTGTAACTGAAATGAGTGGCTCTAAAAAAGAATCTACAAAACTACTAAAATTCGACCAAAAATTCGTAGTAATAACTTGAAAACAGTCAAACCAGAAGAACACAGTATGATCTGAACTCGGACCGGGTCTGATTTTTCGCAAAATAAACAGGCTGTACCATTCCAAAAATTGTCCTGTTCGATCGATAGTAGCCTAGCAGTTTTTAGCAAGTTTTCTGATGGATTACTAAACGTTGAAAATCATCTCAAATACCTACTAAAATCATCGAATAAAACGTTAAATCATCAAATACTAAACGTTGAAAATCATTCATTATTCGATATTTTTGTCCAAAATATTGAATGAGTATTTTAGCCAGTGTGAAGAGGTTCATCACAAACCGACACAAAAGTAAAAACATAATCTAGGTAGACACACACGTGTTGAGATAACGCAAGGCTATCGATTGTGTAAAGAAACTGAAACAATGATTCGATAAACCAAGCGAGTCGCCGTGATTTTTTTTCCCTTATAATTCCAGTGCATTCGTTTTTGTACGACTGAGAATTCAATGCTTTTTATGCTTTGTAAGCAAGTAAGCCAAATTTCTAGCCGCTGCGTAAAATAGACATTATTGCAGCTGTACATCACGGTAGAGGAATCGTCCGATTTGAGCTACGAGGAACGAGCATGACCAGCAATAAGCAACAAAACGTATGGAAAATCCGATCGACGAAGAAGGGCGACACGGAATAGAAAATTGATAGGTACTTATTATTATCGTGTTTCAAAAGCGTACATCAACATACCTGGCTTGTTGACAAGGGTCCGAGATGCGCCGAATACCTGAACATCGTTGAAGTCACATAGCACAGCACGAAAACGAAACGGAATTTCAAGTCGAACAATATTTCAGCAAGAGTCGAATCAGACCGAACGAATTGAAAAATGTCGCATTTTACATTCCGAGGTGTGAGAAATTGATAACAAGTAAAGAATGGGAGCGAGAAATCAGGCTGGCGTATCGTACTCCGTCTGAGGCAAGCGACGCGCGACTCTAGCGCTGCCTATCAACCGTTGCGACGCCTTTCTTCGAACTTTTCTTGGAAATATACGAAGAAATTATGACAAAACTAATGAATTAGAGTATTTAAAAAAAATTAAAGATATTTCCGACTTTCATTCGGGCATAAATCGGATTTTTTTTCTTCGATTCAAACCCTCGAGGAATATCAAGTACGGTAACCTCACCTAAAAGTTATCTACGTGGTGGATGCGAATTGATGGGAATTTTTTCGAACCAATTGAATGGAAAATAATTTCTTATAAACAGATAAAACATAATTGGAAATCGGGATACAAATATTATCGAGTTTCTGCGAGCGAAAATGGGAGGTCGATAATGTTATGTTGCCGCCCTGCGTCGCCTTCCTGAAAGCTAGGTTACCTACCAACCCACTCAACCCATTACCTTCCCTTTCCATCACGCCAAAGTTTCGAACGACATTTTCGTCACGATTTCTTTCCGAAAATCGTCGTTTTTCTTCGAAATATTGCTTGTTTTTGTGTGCGAGCGTCGTCTACAACGTTTCGGGTCGACGATGACGTCAAGTGGCAAGTTCCTGTGAACGTAAGTCGTCGATATGTTGAGCCCGAATCCCATTTTGATAACGATTCAAAATTTTGATACGTACTTGATAATATCTTGGCTGTTTTATACTAGTTTATGAGACTTTTCGCGTTATGTATTTCTATATTTATAATCTGTTCTGTATAATATATCCTCTGAATGGTTTCGTTTCGGCAGCCAACTATGGCTAGACGAAGTTCAAAATGACACCCGAACTCCTCCAGCCGTAGTTTATGGTTACGTACTTTTCACACTTTCAAAGCTTTGCCTTACTGAAAAACACGACCTCGAATCTATCTCTGATCGCGAAATTCGACCGGAAAGGAGTTTTTTCTTTATTTCTACACGCCGCGAAAATCGGTCTGAAGTTGATTAACATTTATTTTCTGTTTCTGTCACCTGTTTTGAAAAACGTTTATCGCTGAATTTGATACCGAATCTTCTTTAAGTCCTTTTTGTTGTCCTTAAAGGTTTTAATAATTTTAATTGTCCCGATTATCGCTTAATTCTTTGATCAGATCGATAATTATTACCTCTGCGCATATCTCAGCATTCATAGTAAAGACAACACTGTTATCGCCGAACATTTCCTTTTTTTGAAAAAACGATGTACCTAAATTTACCTAAGGCTCATTTTGTAGCTCATACGAATAGCCATTTTTTAATTTTAATTTGTAATCACCATTAATTCAACGGACTTCCTGAGCTTTGAAATGATCGTATGATATTACTTATATAATTATTGATTAAATTTTGTGATCATACCTTAAAAATGGAAGTGTAGGTAATCATTTTTGCTTTAAGAGATAGAATAGAAAGGAAAATGTTGAAGCCGGAATGAAGAGGACGTAATGGTGAGGTGTTCGTTCTACTGCCTCTTCCAACTTGCCTACCTACTGTACATAAAAGAATCTGTTTATTGGTTGGGGGGACGTTCTCCATTCAAGACGAAGAGCAACAACTGAAGACGAACACGACGTACTTTTTGGTTCATTGTTGAATAATAAACCTTGTAATCTTCCAAGGGAAAAAATCCAACCCCCTCCCCAATACTAGAATGTAGAATCCGAATATCCCATTGAAAAAATTCTGTCCGTACGCCGTCAACACTTTTCTGACGAAAAATTCTTATTCCTTGAGTTTTTCATCAACAATCAATTTAGGTCTGACAGTGGCTCATTTCTTTGAACAAATCGCTCAGTACCTCCATTTTAAGGAGATTTTAGGGGGGTCTTGAGAGGGCGAAAGTTCGTACTTTCCAACTTTTTTTGAGGAAAAAGCGTATTTGGTATCAATTACTACAGATATTTGGATGCTGAATCCAAGGAGACCATCGCGGGGTTTATAGTTTTAATGTTTATCACAGCTTTCGTGTAGAAGTTTCAAGATTTTCAGAAATTTGGCAAGAGTGTATATAACTCGAGAATTTTAGGAGCTATAAAAAACGTTGTATACTTCGTTGAAATGATCATCGAACACTCTCTTCAGCTGTACCGTTAGGCGAATATTTTGGCTTTTAATTTGAAAAATTAGAAAAATGAAAATGATTAAAATGACCATAGTTGCTACGGAGTTTTCCCTAAATAGTTACCAATCGTTCAAAATTTTTCGGAATAGTTACTTTCACAAATGGATGGTCATCTTACCTCATCGTTGAAGCAATGGAATAACCCACTTTACCTTCACAATCAGTTTCAGCGTTAAAAAAAAATCAATTTGTTGTTAAAAAGTGTTTAATTTAGCGTTATTTGACGTGAGGAATTCGTTGAAATTGGTTCCGGGTTCTTCAGCTACAGTTTTAATTTTTTTCACCAACTACTAATTTTTAAGTAAACGTGTGTCAACTTGTAATTCATTTTTCTTCACAAGCCGGTTCACCAGTAGTCTTACTTTTTTCAATTTCTGTCATCATTTTTATCATTACATTTTATAATTAGATTGAATAAGTGAAAACTATATATTTTATGTTCTCGATTGATCTCTCGTCACAAGAAATTTCATACTATTTTCAATTTGATTTTTTTCTCAATTGATACAATAACGGATGTACCTTGAATTTCAATTGATAAGCAATATTAATTAATAAACAATAAGTAAATAAGTACTATCCAAACAAACTATTATTTAAAGGTCCTCAAATTTCATTGTATTGTGCTTACTTTATTCAACCCCAAGTCGGCTCCTCTTTAACCCAATAAATTCTCACAAGCAGCAACTTGTACATCGCTGATCTGCAACTTGGTTTTGATTTATCTTTGGATCATCTGCGTACCGCAAGGTAAGTTCCGTACCGGACGAGCGAAGGCAAAGCGATGGTTTCAGCAGTGACTACATTTTGGAAACAGGCGATTTATCGCATGATTCGGGTTCATGATCTGACTGAAAACTGAAATGTGAAGGGTTGTTCCAGTCGATATGATAGTAAGAAATGTCTGATCCGTTGTCGAGAAAAAGTCAGCTGCTGTCTACATTGTTCGATCATCCATCGAAAACATCTCTTGCGCTGGCGATGCTCTGTCACGTTTCAAGAGACAAAGGCTTCTCCTGTTCTGACGTCATTTATTGCTTATTTCAGATGGACAAAACGCTGCTGAATTAAGGCTCAATCTTCCGACAAATCTAAGCGTTACAACAGGTAGGTACATACAATTCATTAAAAGCAATTGACATTTTTTACCCTGTAATTTTTGTAGTTTTCATTTTCATTGTATAGGGTGACCCTCTGGAGCCACGCTTGCACAAATCGACATGAGAGGCAATCATGTTGACAAAAAGGCTAGATCTTGAGCTTTCAGAATTATTATCGTTTTATTCGATTACTATTTATTTTGCCTAGAAAAGGTCCGTTCTACAGTTTTCCCCAGCACGAAGGAACTTATTTTTTGTCACGTTGCATGAGTCAACTCATCAAAAATCTTGAAGAATCTGTTACTCAAAATCGAGGTGGTTTCACCTCCCACCTTTCATAATAAAGCCAATACTTGGAAGAACGCAGAGGCTGACGAACACTTTGATTTGTGACGTCTTGCATTTGTTCTGATTTGTAATGGTTATTCCGGTTGCTGCGTAGTATTTGCTTAGTTACTCATCCCGAGGGTCACCCTGATTTTTAAAAACAATCATAAGGGTCACTCTGCTCCTCTTTCTATAATTTTTTCACCTTCTATGAAGCTGATTTAAAACGCGGTCTATAATAATTTTATCTTGTCGATTTTTCCTTGCCTTTTTTCTAGTCTCTATTTAGTTGCTAAGTTTCTTCTTTTGATCTGAGCTATTTGTGAATTAGGGTAATACCTTCAATTGAATTGATACAGTCATCTCCTACGATTTTGCCAATGTTTCGTCAGAGTCAACTGCTGAAAACCGCGACAAAAATGCGCCGAAAAATGAAAGAAATGGTATTATGAAGAGGACTATTTTCGAGTGGTTTTCAGCTTTGATGTCTAGCTGATTCTCGTCATTCTTGCTGAAATGTTTGTGTACCTAAACTTTGGACTACATTGTAATATTCTTTTCTCTTGTAAGAGCATGTCCACATTGCTGCGTTCAGTTGTGTCCAACGCTCAAAACCACTGCAATAACTACAAGTTTTCTTGGCTTCGTCCACATAAAAAAGAACTGGTCCGTCAAGTTTCCAAGAAGTGAGCTCCTTCTACTGTCTCATATGATTTCGTTTACATTATCTTCTAGCTCAACACTCCTCGACTTACGGATATCCTCATTCCACTCGTCCATATTTCGTAATAAATTATCTTCGACCTGCGATGGTTCAGCAAATCAGCGTCTCCTACACTCATAGTATAGAATGGATCTGCGATTACCTCTAAATGTTGGAAAAATGAAGCAGGACAAGTTGCTATCTTTGGTATGCTTCCATATCACCAAATTCTTCAATATCAACGCCCTTCCAAAAATGATCTTGTTTCGAGCACTTCCCATTTCAGAACATTAGGTACCTACCCCATCGTTTGTGAATCGACTTACCTGATCTTACTTCCTTGCGTTTTCTTTTGAGCCTGCTTCAAGAATTTCTCTCAAGCCAACATTTAAAACTGGCAGCAGGTGTTTTGATAGCGAACAACCGCTCTTGATAACTCTTTAAACGGCATCTGAAGAAGATGCAGTGTTCTTTGTGAAATTCAAATAGTTATCAATCGATGGCTGTCTGAATCCCTCTTTTGGAGCTGCGAACATTCTTTCAATTCTTAGGATAAACTTCGCTTCGACTGATGGAATTCCTCGTTCTCAATATCATCTTACCATCCGATAGCAGTGTTCCTTTGTCGTCTATACGATAAGACTGAATCATTGCAAACAGTGTAAAACTTCTATCTTTGATTGAACTTTTCTTCGAATTGTACTATCTGAACAACAGCACTGTCCCACGATCTTTTTTTTTAATATTCGTGTTTACGAACTACTCAGCAAGCGGATCGTTCGTGTTGTTAATGCTGTTCCTTCCGTTAATACTGCTACGGATCGAATGTTTCAGAATTCGAAGAACATTAGCGACAGCCGGATTGCAGAACCCTTACTTTGGGTACGTTCGTTGGCTCTTCGTCTGTTGGTCGTGTGGGTAAGTTTTTGTCCTGAAATGATCAATAATTCAATATTTTCGATGAACGCGTAAATTTTCAGGTGCAAGTTTTTTCCACTACATCTTGCTTCTGAGAAACATCGCTCAACAAGTTTACTCGATTCTTGATATTGGTTCATCTTCTCGCTAGTTTTTTTTTTTTTTCTCCTTATGAGTTTTGAACCCATCAGTGGTTGGAGTTGACAATTTTGAGAAGGATAGTTCACATTGCAATTATCAACGTCTGATTTAGGTCTGATTTAGAGTCTGATTTACTGCTCCAACACTAGGTAATATGGTAAAATGACATCTCCTCCATAGTTAAATCTCTTCTGTATTATACCACACAAATAAAATTGTGCCCCAGTGATATAGGATTTATATTTTGTGCTTGCTCTCCATATAGTCACCTCTTGGTATGGTAAAAATCAGGTTTTATCCCTTGCCCTGATAATTTAAAAATCTTGTCATGTTTTTATAACATCGAATTTCTCTTATCTTTGATATGAAGATTCAGAAGACATGGCTGGGAGAGACCGCAATGATGAATGCATCAAGGACAACCGCAGAGACTGGATCACTGATCGAGCTGCACGAAGAGAGGAAGTTGGCCCTGGAAGGGGACTTAGCAGAGATAGGAGTCCTGTAAGGAGTGGATTCAATCGCGAAACCGATCATTGGAATAGAGATAAGTCCAGTAGAGAAAGAGAGTCCAAAACTGATTGGCATCAGCATCGGAGTAGGAGTCCTCAAGGATCAAGAGATAGGGACAGAATTCCGGCTAGAGGACGAGATCAAGATAGAGTCAATAGAAATCGTTCACCACCAGGCAGAGCAGTCAGTTCCGAAAATGACAGGAGGTTGGGTAGAGACAGGAGTAATGCTTTTCATGGGAATCGAGATCGTTCACCAGTGAGAGGCCAGGACAGCGATCGGAATGGAATTGGGCGTCGTAGGGAGAGTGTAGACCAGATGGATTCGGGGCGGGATAGGTTTCGGAAAGGTAAAAGCAGGGAAAGTGAGGTGCGAGGTAAAGAACGTTCTCCTGGCCCTGGAGTTGATAACTGGGGAAGAGAGCTTCGGTTAGGGGGAGGGGGCCGGAGGAGAAGTCCTCCTTCACGGCAGAATCCCGACAGTAATTCTCGGGCTGACCGACGCAGAAGTGTGGACAGAGATTCTGACGAGCCCAGGAACAAAAGAAGAAACAGCAGGGATGGCGACTGGAAGAGGTCAGTCGATGATTTTCTTGGTAGTCGGGGGAGCAGAGGTAGTAGCCCAAACAAACGTGCAGTATCAAGAGACCGACCAAGGGACGTTCCAGTCTGGACAGGCAAAGCAGAAGTTGAGTGGGATCGCGAAATTATGCGTTTTGAACGGGACCGAACGAGGAAAACGCCACCTCCGCCAATCATTAGGCAAGCACCATCACCACCCAGAATTAGCTCACGTTCGCCAAGAAGAAACTATGATCGAAGTCCAAGAAACAACCGCTCCCCAGATGTTGGAAGGAGAGGCCGTGGACGGGAGGCTGTGCAAAACAGCCCAAAGCGGAATAAATCTCGAGATTGCACTCCTGTTGTTGATGAAAAGTACGACGGAGAAGATATGGTGATCAGCGATGATGACAACAATGAAGACACTAAGAATAGTAATGAAGAGTGGGAGGATATGGTGTTGCAGAAATTTAAATCCGACAATCCTGCCAATGATAAGTCCAATTATAGAAACTCTGTGCCTCGAAAGACAATCGTCCTTCGATGTATGCCATCTCATGTCACCGAAGTTGACATCCACATGGACATCACTTCATGCCATCTCACCTGTCATGATATACGTTTGGTGAGGAGAAAAGACACTGGGTTTTCCAGAGGATTTGCATTCGTCGAGTTCAGCAGTGTGGACGATGCTGTGTCATGGATGGAGCAGAAAAAAGGTGTACTCTGGTTGGGCGATGCTAAATGTTTCATGGAGTATAGCCTGCCACGAGATCAAGGGCTAGCTCCAGTTCCAGCTACTCCAAAGTTTGCATCTGATTGGATGTGCACAAAATGCAGTGCTCACAATTTCAGCAAGCGATTTCTTTGCTACGTGTGCAATACAAGCCGTTCAGTTGTGGAATCGGAGAGTGAAGAAGTTCAAGCTTGTGACCATCCCACTAATACAGTTGTACTTCTTGGCCTGGACGCACTCACTACTGAAGAGACTGTGCTAAAATCAATAGCTTCTCTTTCTGACCTTCCGATAAGAAGTGTAAAAATTGCAAGAGACCCACTGACAAAAATTTCAAAGGGTGCATGCTACTTCGAAATGAATAATGTGGTTGATGCTTTTAATTTACATGATCAACTCAAAAAATTGATGACACCAATCGATGGAAGAATTCCTGAAGTTAAGTATGCTAAATTGGATCCCAATAGAGCGTTTCCAAAAACTG
This sequence comes from Tupiocoris notatus, assembly GCA_037159825.1. Lineage (NCBI taxonomy): Eukaryota > Metazoa > Arthropoda > Insecta > Hemiptera > Miridae > Tupiocoris > Tupiocoris notatus. The sequence goes on along the minus strand of JASJUZ010000191.1, from coordinate 127,328 downwards.
TTTCAATCCTTCCAAAAACAGCAACTGTTTCAGGTAAAATAGGGAACACAGCAATTGCTGCTGCTCAGTGGAGCCACCAGTCAGGCGTTGAGACCTATACTTTGGCTGATGTACCAAGGCTAGCAGAATACAGCGCTTCTCTATATGCAAGTACAAGCGAGGAAAAAGTCGCCTATATTGCTTACTATAAAAAGTATTACAGACAACAAATCACCGAAGGTCAAACCATAAACTTGCCCTCAGATAGTACCTCTGGTCTTGCTGCTGCTCAAGCCGCTCTTGCTGGAATGAAACCAGCTGCACCGTTAGAAGAGCCACCAGATGGTTCAGGTACAGTAACATATCCTGTACCAGATACATCACAGTATCAATATGATGCAACGTCTGGTTTCTACTACGATCCATACACGACCTTGTACTATGACGGCAATTCTCAGTATTATTTCAACAGTAAGTTGATGAAGTATTTATATTGGGATAGTGCTCGTCAAACTTACTTGCCGACTCCTACAACTGCTCAACTTCCGGAAATGTGCAATACCGCTGGATCAGCTGGTACTAGCAGTGCCACGATTGTCGGTGAACCTCAACCAGCGACGAAACCAGATGAAAAGAAGAAAGAAAAAGATGGTGATGACCGTGTGAAGATAGCCAAAAGAATCGCCAAGGATATGGAGAAGTGGGCAAAAACGCTCAATCAGAAGAAAGAAGCAGTCAAACAGCCGAACACTCCAGCTCCTGTGGGTGTTCCTCCTTCCAAGACCCACGGAGGGAATGCTGCTGCTGCGGCAGATATTGGCTTTGCAGTTTTAGAAAGGAAAGATCATCTCTCAACGCTTGGAAACTACTATAATTCTATGCCTATGAAAAACGAATATTCGGCGCCATTTTTAGCACCTCAGCCACAAGCAGCTCCCGAGAGCGATGAGGAGGATGAGGCTGCTCAAGAGGATATTAACCACACAGATTGGCAAAGGCTTATTTGCCTTTTGTGTAAGAGGCAGTTGGGCAGCAGAGAGGCGCTTGTAAAACATCAACAAATGTCCGACCTACATAAGCAGAACCTCTCAGCATGGTACAGAGCGAGAGGCCTCGATCCAGACGATGCTCAAAAGCGGAAAATCCAGTATAGAGATAGGGCAAGCGAACGTAGGCAGAAATACGGCCTTCCGGACACTCCGAAACCAAGCCGGCTGAAGGAGACATACATCAAAGCAAAGGAATCCGTGTACGAGCAACCGACTGCTAAAGGGATAGGTTCGAGCAACCTAGGAAACAAACTGTTGCAAAAAATGGGCTGGCAAGAAGGTATGGGTTTGGGTAAAAGCAATCAGGGTCGTACGTCGATAATAGAAGCAAAACCAAGATCTTCCACCGCTGGTTTGGGTACGCGCAGCTCTGGCGTCACTCCTGCGCCGGGTGAGAGTTACAAGGACTGTGTCAAGAAAATGATGGCTGCGCGCTATGCCCAACTCGATGATCAATATTAGTTGAATTTTTTTCCTGTTGATTTTATTTTGTGGAAAGAGGATTGTGATCGTTCAAGAAACTCCCTGACATTTGTATCGTCTAATTGTGCTCGTTGCATTATAATTTTACTCAAAATATTCTGATTTTAATTCTTTCAAACTTGTGTCGAAGAACGACTTTTATTTTTTTATTTAATACTTTTTTAATTTTGGTATTTTGTGCCTATTTATTGAAGGCCTGTGTGTGTAACATTTTTTATATCGTATAATAGGCTCGATTTGCATTTTTATCCCAAGAATAGACCCGGTTTCCCATGAAGTATTGGGCTTGACCGATATCGATTTGGACGCTAATTGGGGGTTTTTATCTTTTCATTTTTAGAGTAGGGGCACATCAAAGGTTGGAAATATTAGATGTTGGTCTTATCTAGGGTTGTTTCAACTGTGGGGGAAATAGTGAAATTTGGCGACTACTTTGAAGAACGTTAATTCTGCATTATCGTGTGTATTGTCGTGCTCTGCAAGTGAGCTTGATGTGAGTGTTAGCTTTGTTTGGCATAAGTCTGTAGTAAATCGCCTAATAGAATAATTTAGATATTCCGCTTGGTACCTTCTGAGAGCTACAATGGAACCGGTTTTACCTGTATTTTGCATAGAGAAACGATGAAAATATAAGCATGAATGATTCTTATTGTATTCGTTCGTCTTAGTATCTTCGTGCTAAGGGCCCGGTTTATACTTGAAAATGTGCCCCCTTGAAGTCTAAAACGGATCTGTTGTTGAATTAATCTCAACTTCTTGAATACATTTTTTTTATCGTTATCATTCGTGTAAATAATCACACTCTCATCATTTCCACTGAATCGGGCCAATATTGGGATTAATCTCGATTGGTTTGTCTCAAATTCACTAACAATCACACAAGGTTTCTCAAAGCCAATGTGTTATTACTGTACATAATTAGTGTTTCGGCGTTTTTAGATTATTTTACCCCCTCTCTTGTACTACGCTAGAACGAAAAATGGCTTCTGTAAGTAGTTTCAAGTTGGTTATGTAGGTTCAACTTTTTAATGGAAATAAAAACAACGTTTACGCAGTTATTTCTTTCTTATTACCCGCTGAAAAATCGTTTCTGGAGAAGAAGGTACGGTTTCATGATTATTAGCGCCTTAACGATTGTTCACATTTTTTTACCATTTCTATTTCCAAAGAGATTTTAGGATTGTATCAAATTAAATGTATTTCTATTTTATTCTATCAGAATTCTAATCGTCATCATTTTTAAAATATCTTTGAAACTTGTCCGTTCAGATAAAGATAGGTCCTGTTAACCGAAGTTTGTCAGTGTTTTCATCCGGATGAAAATCATTAGAAGGAATTTTTCAACAGTGCATTTATTTAAATTCAAACATGACTTTCAACATAGTACGAGTATATTTCGGCAAATCTGTCTTACTTAACTGAGGTGTCGAAATGTGTACAGGTAGTAGAACTGGTATAAGCTGTTAAGCCGTCTTTCTATATCAAGATTTCTTTTTTTTTATCATTATTTTTTGAAGTATATTTTTTATTAGGATAGCTACCTACGTCGATCTTATGGAGGTGGAAGTTGTCTCTGTTAAAAGGTAAGTGAAACAAGCATTTCTCGACATCAGTTCGTATAGCTAAATACGTGGAATATACAGCCTCCATAAGGTTTCTGCGGAGGTTTAGAGTGAAATTTATGTAACTTTGAAATTGAGCACCTATTTAGATACGCGTATTTTTGAGTTGGTTAGGAATCTGGCCGTAGTCTATGAAACTTCCGTTGTTTGTTAGATAAACTTGAAAAACAAAAATGATCTAAGCATGAAACGTACAAAAGTCGAGGAAAATGGGTTATTGGTGTCATGCCAAGACTCCCCCTACCTCACATAATTTTTGTATCACTTTTACAGTAGTTTTATTGAAAACTGATTATATAGGTACTCAGGTTTTAATGGATAATCCAGTTAGGTAAGAATCCAATAAAAAAAGAAGAACACTACATTTATTTTTAACTAATTCTTTCAAGGTGGTAGGCTATAAAATTTTGTGTTTAAATAATTATTATGAATTCGTGCATAAAATTTAGGATCAATATTATGCGCGTACGTGCAGTTAGCGATTTTTGGCATAGATAGAGCTAGTTACATACCACTTTCTATGGATAGATATTTATTTGTATATCCCTTCTAAGCTATTCTAAACGTTGTCTAGGTTAATTCCTTCGAAAACGAAACAATTCAAAATCTGGACTTCCAAATTACTAGGAATATTTTTTTTTTCTTCTGTTCGTCTTGATTTGGCGTCCACGAACTCTGATTTCGGTTAAAACAAACCTCATACATCGACAAAAATGGTCAACTTCGCTGTCATCGAAGTGGAAGATTTTGTCTCGTATCTTTTCACCCCGAACCTGTTCCAAACAAGATAATTTATAGTTTCAGCTTGGGGACCGCTCGTTAGCCCGTAAAGTTTGCTCTGTACGGTGTGCAAAAAGGACAGAAAAAGTTAGGGATCGGAAGATACAGAAGTGAAAAAGAGCTATTCGCTATTTCTCCCACCTCTCGACGAAAGGATCGCTATAACGTTATATACCACTATGATATACTGAAAGCGGCTCAAGTTCATTGAAGACAGTCATCAGTATCCATAAGTGATGAGGCTCCAAGGACGGTCGGGGGTGGGATCCACGTGAAGTGGTCGACGAAGGGCGCTCTGCTGTTCCTGATGTTTTATGGAAGGAGGCTGCCTTCCAGGGGTGGGAAAAGAATCGTATAGAACTGAACAAAGAAGGAACACCTCTCATCGTGGATTTACTCGCAGACCATGGGAAAAGGTTGTGCTGAAGAGCTCTTCGCTCTCTGTTCTGATAGCGATGGCTGCGCTAAGCGAATGGACCGAGTTTGTGTTGAAGTGGAAAGACCAATATATCTTTCCTTTTCAGTAGCTGCCGTTCTCTTGCAGTCTGTGTAGGTGAGCGAAAAAGCTTCACCATCCGCACCTTACGAACATCTATTCCATCGCATTTTCTGTCTCATTTCTTCGCTCAGGTCTGAGCGGTTGTGTCATCGCCTATCTGTCTCGCTTTTTATATCATCTCTACAGTTTCGCCTTCAAAGCGACGGAACCGCTCTGCGCTTTAGGGGTTTTTTCTCTTCTTTTCCCCTCTTCACTCCACTGGACACAACGCGCCCCATTTACCGCTTTCAACAAACATCCTCATCTATCAGCTCGGAAAAATAAAATCTTCTCCGAAGCTGCAACGTGAAAGAAGGATCCATCGAAGAAAATGGAATTTGAAGGCGGCGGCAATCGTGCGATGAGTTTATCTGATATATTATCGATAATATGGCTATTACTCAAAGGCTTTGATTTTAGTTTCTAGAATCGAAATTTAGTTGTGTGCAAGTTTCTACGCAAGATATTTCAGCGCTTGAAAGAGGTTTCAATTAGCTTCCGAAGACATGAAATATTTTCTGCCTAGCTCGTTATTCACGCTAATGACTATTTTAATTTTTTTTACGGGACACGACAGGTTTTTTTTCATTGCAGCTTGGATTCAGGGCAAAAATGTCATGAACCGAGTTAGGAACTCTTATCGGACTGAGTTAAAATGTTCTTGCTAATTGAAGTATTTTTCAAAGTTGGTGCCATCCTCTTCCCAATCAATATTTCAGTCTTTTATTGATTTTTTCATGTTCGTATTAAAGAAAAAAAAAAAAAAAAAAATAGAAGTGTACATTTTGGCTGTCATTTTCCGTTTGAAATAATTTAGTTTTGTTTGTATATTTTTTTGCCATATAAATGTCTATGTACACCAGTCGAGCCCGTGAGGTTCTGACGAAAAACTGTTACGCGGTTTGTGTTAATACAAGCTCAAAATTGAGACACAATGTAACCAGTTGTTTTCGAATCCATTTTTTGCCGATCCGTTCAACGAAGAAAGAAAAAAAAAAAAAAAAAAACAAGAAAAGAGGGATGAGCAATGCGTACTGAAGTTGACGAAAAGAAAATACTTTCGCTTGATCCTACCCTAGAAAGAGGGCATCTTGAAAAATACCGCGGACAAAGTATACAATCGAGGGAGGGAACGTTAGATAAATCTTCGCCCAATAAAAACGAAAGGAGGCAACGAAGGGAAAATGATAATAAAGGGTGAAAATCCAACTGAACAAAAAATGTGGGAAAATATGACGTTTTGAAAAGAAGATGAAGACGAAGTTGGTTCTGAATCTGTGTAAATACGCCGAAACTTTCAACTTGAAAAGGAAGTGAGCTGAACTTGAATCAATTTGAATCACGCTGCAAAGCTTGATTTAAAAAAATGCTAACAGCCGAACAGGATTTATTGTACATGACGTTAAATCGCCGTTAATCACTGTTCAGTTTTTACGTACAGTGAGATGTAGGGGAGACAATTGATCACCGCTTGTGCACTTTTATCTGCGACCAATACAGCCTAGAATTGACCAAGAGAAATTTTACTATCAACGTTTCATCAAATTCTTTGGGTTACGTACGAATTTTATAAACGAATTATAACTTCGACCTGTACCAATCGAAGAACTCAAGAGCTCAAAAAAGTTGGTTTTTTCACATATGACTCTCCCTCAATTGCATTTATGCTGTCACGCGCGACAAAATTTTCAATTATTTTTCCAACACAAAACCTATACCTACCTACGTACGTTGCGGCAATTAAACGGGCGAGCGTAGTGTTTTCAAAAAAGGTGGCAACCTCCGTCTGGCTAATGAATGCCGATTCATTTCGTATGCAAGATAGGAGTAAGTGATGCTCGGAGGTGGTAACCGAATTGATCCGACCATCTGCTCCAATTATAACGTTCACCTCTAACCGAAATCATTTTTCTTCCTTTTTTACCCAGTTTGAAAACAACGGTCAATTAAAATTTTGGCTCCCTCCTCACCATCGTCATTTCAAAATTTGAATCTATTGAGCGTAGATTCTTACAGCTGTATAAATTGCCTAATTATGAATGAACATAACGTCATTTTTTTTCTCAAATATTCGAGAATCGCTCGCCTTTCCAAAGGTTCTATTTCAGAAGTAGAAGCGGCTAAATTATGGTCTCATCGATTAAGCACTATCAAAGTTAATGACGATTAAAATTAAATTGGAATAATATATAAAAAGAAGTTAATTAAAAATTCTTGTTGAGAATTATCTAGAAAAATACGAATATCTCCCCTATAAAACTCCTATATAAAATAGGGGTTGCGATTTGGCTGCAGTGTTGAGCTATCTTTTGTTCAAGAATTATTTTCGGTGATAAAAATTATGAACAAGAAACTCCTTCGGTTACCTCAGAGAAACGCTAATGGCGCGCAAAAAGAATGAAGCCGGCCGGGTCGATTTTTGGCGATCACAAATTATTGAACAACGAACCAAAATTGGAAACGTTAAGAGCTCTTCAAGTTTGGCTCGTCCGTTGATGGCGGGAAAACCGCAGGAACTCTACTTATCGAGGGTGCAAGTGTGCACATTGCCTATGCTTCTAGTAACCGACTGGACAACTGTCGTCACTGAGTAAAATCACCTCATGTATAATTCATTTCGAGTTTGCTGTGGGAGCCATCGACTGGAAGGACACTTCCGCTAGCCCGAGATGATTATCTTTCGGTGGAGGTCCGGAATACGAGGAAGAATGCTCCCAGTCCAAAAGTCGAATGGATGAAATTCGAATTTTTGTGATTTCTCCAAAAATGCCAAGATTATTTGAAATTTTAAATATACTTCCGCCCTGTAAACAGTAATTATTAGGTCTGCTGCTTATGTACGTTGATGTACCTACCAAGAGGAATAATTGAACAGCAGGAGATTGTTTTGAATGCATTTCATTGCAAGCTAGGTGTATTTCAGGCAATATGAAGACTACCTGCTTAAAATTAAAAAAATAAATAAAAAATAAAAAAAATTAAAATAACTCCATAAAATATATTGGTCCATAAAAAACGCTGCAAATGGTTGTATAGCTGTTTATCATTTCTTAGCTACAATACCTCAACAACCATTAAAGCTATTTATAGACCCGTTATGGTTTCCTTCGATTCAGCGTCAAACAATGTATACAAATTATTGTTATTAATCACAGCCACCTCGAAACATACTAAAACAAAAGGTAAATCTAAATTCCTAGCCCTTCAAAACCTCCCAAAAATACTCTACACATTGGGGTTTCTGTTTGGCTGATGAATAGCCATTGGTAGGCCAAGAATGATTTTTGGTGAAATGGATTTTTAAAACTAGATATCCAGATTCTGCTTGTAAAAAAAACATCGAATTGGGAGAAGAGGGGTTAGTAAAAAACTTCTCGGTCGATTACAAAGGTTTATTACTGAACAATAAAAATCATAATGAAGATTTTATGTTCTTCAGCTTTTACCCTGTTTGTTTTCCTCTAACGACTATCGCCCGCAAAACGGCTCTTAAGCGTTTGTCAGATGCACGAGACCATGTCCTCCGTTCGTCAATGGGCGAATTTGAAGGAGGCATTTCGCTGAGGAAACTCGTCTACTCCAAAAGGAGTCGTGAATCGATTGTCTCGAGTTGAATCAAAGCTTGAAATGTGAATGGACGTACTTCGTATCCACCTTTCGACTTGAATTCGTTGTGAATCAACTTGGCAATAACGAGATCCACCTGCGGTTGCTAACGCCTGAGAAATCAAAGGTCGAGAAGACGCGCTCTGGGTAATGATGTGAGCTCCTTTGCGAAAAACAGGTGGATGAGTGCCTGTTGGGAATCGGTCTTTACAAAACGAAATAGACAATTTTCTCAAGTCGCTTTTTCTTCACCCTTCCCATCTTGCATCTCGAAGATCAGGGCATCAGCTTCTTGGAGTCGAGAGTCGCCGTCAAGTCTGCACCGAGCGGTCTTATAGCTGGAAACATAAATCAGCCAAGGCTGAGTACATCAGTCACTGTCAATAGCCTTAGCCTCATGAAGAGTCTGCCGTCCGGTCGGGGGTTGCTCTACCGACGAGGCTCATTTATATTGCCGGACTGCCCTCGCCATCATGGGCCCACAAAACCGACGTTCGAGTTTTTATTGCGAAAAAAGTTCACCCCTTCCAGCGAGCAGGTTGAGAACGGACGGATGGATCTTGGGGGAAAAAAGGAAGAAAACCTCACTTTGAACTACCCATGCCCCTGAAGTTGACTCGAGGTAATAGCTGTTGAAATATCACATCCTTATCGCTTCTCTATTGTTTTCGTTCGGTCAGATCAAACGCCACGGGGAGGTCCATTTAAATCGGTGAGCTTGCTTTTTTTTGGAATGTCTCATTTCGTTGGTGGTGCTTACTTGGAGTTTGTCTTCGTTTCGATATTTTTTCCCTTCGAACTTACATTGTGGATATTGGATGTTCAAGAAAAATTCAACAAGACTGCCCAATTGTGATTTATTCTTAAATGGCATTTACACAATCAACCATCTCAGATATTTTTTCATTGATATAGGTACTTGTCTGATGGATACCTTAATGTTGGGGTTTAAGAGCGTTCGAAAGGGTGTCATCTCCAATTTTCTAGCATTTTCAATACATTTGAGGTGTCAATATTGTAGCAGAAAAAATGATGCTGAAACGAATGAGACCACTATCGGCTCAATAGCTATTGTTTTGCAACTCATCTCTGCATTTACGAGCGATTTTCGCGAACTTCAGGAATATCAAGAGATAATTGCGCTACGAAATGTGTTTATGAAAGCTTCGGCGGGATGAATGTCAAAAATTTCTGCGATCAGTAATCCTGCTGCAGAGACAGGTGGGCTTGTTCGAGGGTAAAGTTGGTTACTGCGTTAACTGAACAGGTAGCGCTGGCGTTCACAAGTTGGCGCGTGTAGTACCTCAAACGGCTCACAGAATCGAGAAAATTCTCTTCTCGTTCAATATTATGTTGGTCGCTTTACTTTGAACTCTATTTAAATCCTACTTTTCCCTGATCTTTTTTTACAGCTAAACTAATTCGATGGGAGCCTTCAAAACCTGCAGGCTTTAGAAATCATGCGGGATTCAAAGTATGGGCCATAATTCTCTCTTCTTCTTTTTCAGCCCAAATTTGTCGTGGCAATTAATCAATTAGTACGCAATTTAAAAAAAACACATTGGGGTGATTATTTTTCAAAATAAAATAATTCTCTGAAAAGTGTATGTGAACGAATGTCATAGATGGTGAACCAATAATTTAACTACAATGAATCTCTTGTGGCAGTATCTCAAAACGAAATTGTAAAATTAATCTTGGGGATCACTTTTGGACGTATCACATTTTGAGTTTAATTGTCGCAGGTCAATTTCTCTCAGGAGTCTCATTTGGAAGTGTCAGTGGGTTTTGATTAATTTCCTCCGGCCTTTTCCTGTCATGCAGAATGAGCTACATCTAGCGAAAATAGGCACCTTTCTGGTGAAAGAAATAACAAAAATATAAATAGTGACTTAGGCGATATAAAACAATACTGGCCAATGGCAGGGGAAAAAAATAAATTTCCAACAAACACAGCACTCTCAGCGACATGGAATGAATGCATTGTTAGATCCTTAAGCAGGAGCCCCTGGAGGAAATGTCTCCTTCCTAATTCTGAGAAACGACGTTTAGTACATCGAAAAACGTCAGGACGTGAACCAATGTAGGAATTGTGGTGGGACAAACGTAATATTGTTAATTTCTATGACAAGCAGTTATTCGATATTTTGGTTTCAGAAACTACTGAATCCGCCTTAAAAGTTGGAGGATAGAACGATCCACTAAACGTTTTTCAGAATTAGGCAGAGCTGTCAAAATAGGCAAAGTCATGCTCTGTAAATGACAATTTCGTTATGAGTTTAAAAATTCAGGGGAAAAATGATTTTAATAAGAGAAATTCGAATAGCCCATATTGCTGAATTTCAGGAGCCTATAATTATCCGAATCTATTAATCTTAATGATATTCTAACTTGAAAAGCTCTTTCAAAAGTAGAACTATTTTAACATTAAGTATAGCGATCGTGCTCTGCGAGCCATTTCGTCGACTGCCTTGCAAAACTCTTTTTCTCCTATCTTAGGGAAGAGCGAACCTTGTGCCAGCAATAGCAATGACAAAAACGAGCCGCCTCACACTTAATTCCAACGCCCAACGCACTTTCAGCCGTATTATACCGGAACCAATTTCAAAAGGGACGAAAGCGGAATCAATTTGAAAACAATTCCTTGCTTAGGGGAGGGAGAAAACGAATATGACTATTTCTTATTGCCCCGTAAATACACCCTGACGGAAAATAGCGGGGTTTTTTCCAATTTGCCTTTAGAGTTTAGACCATTATTGTTTTCTGAATGTACTTTTTTCAGCATAACCATCGCATTCCGTTGAACGCGATCCGCAATTGCATCGCGTAGAAGCTGAGTTCAGCAAAGAAAGCAAAGGGAAAGTTAACGCTACGGATCGATCAAGTAGTTTAAATAATCTTGACTTTCTAAATGAAGAACCATTGGAATTATCATTTAGTAGATGCTTCATTAAAAATAGCGGGGTTTTCAAGATTGACTTGGCTTTTAAGCAAGAACTCACAACTCGTTAATTTTCGTCAGATGTCTGCGCTATGGCAGCCGCATCGTACTCAATATACTCCTCAACCATCCGCTGTTTCTACTTTCTTTTTTTTTACGCAAAAGAGTACAAGAAAAAATTGGTAAACTACGAAAGTCCTTCGATAGTCGGATATCGTGACAGGAAAAGGAAGCAAAGGTATACACAATGCTTTTGATAGATTGCTGGGGGCGGCCGCTCTGAAACCTATAGAATCTACGCGTTTCCTGTTCGAAAAGGTAGTATAGAGGGAACATAATAAAACAGGAAGCTATAGCGAGATTCGAGCTATAGGGAAAACATGAGTCGAGCTCGAGGGGAAGTATTCAAACGTATCTGATGATCGACGTACAACCGACAATCGCACATAATAATCCGGGGACGTTTCCTCTTCGACGCAAACCTTCAATTTTGATTGAGTGCCTCTTTCTAGGCTATGCAATCAGGCTATTAATGTGGAAATCCACCCACACGGCAACCATTTCACCTGTATCAATAACGCTCTTCATTTTGCCGGAAGATTCATGATTTTTTCCCGCATTTTTGTCCGAACGAGGAAAATAGTTGTGTGTAAGGAGTATCTCGTTTCACTCTGCCCGCATAACATTTTTGACGAATTGTCAATCGCGATAGTAAATCGGCCATTCAAAATTACTTGAATTGGAATTACTTATTGTACGTCGATAAATAAATTTTTTTCTTGAACTGAGGATATCTGAGTGAAACTGAGGAAAATTATTTTTTTCTAAATAATTTGATAAAAAATGCTTTTGATAATTTTTAAGTGATTGAAAAATACAAAATAATATTAAGTATACTCATCGCGATATAGCTGCGGTCTGCATTTTTTTTATCCGCGGTACCTATTTTGGATTCCACATGCTTTGGAACGTATTGAAATGACATTTCTTGGGGGATTTTTATTTTACGAAGGTTGAACAATTAACAATAACTTGAAATGTGTATGTTACGTCGAAATTGCAAATAGCTGGGAGGGAATAGTTTGTTCGTTGGTCGTCGAAATTGGTATTGTTTGCGGTCGAAAATTATCAGTTTTTGAGAGATATCCATGGTTTACTTTCAACAATATTACTACCACTCCTCAGTAGTTCCTCAGAGGTTTCGACTGTTTTTTTTTTTGTGTGTGATAAGATGCTCTCCGCACTCGAGGTGCGATATTTAAAACGAGGTAAAAAGTCAAGGGGGTGCTGATTGGAAGGGCTGTTGGCCGAAGAAATATGTAGCGTTAGCTTGGAAAAGATGTGCTGAAGATGCTATGAAGAGAAGTGGGAGCATGATGGGACTACACAAAGATAAGGCATCTTTTATTTCGACGTCAGTCGTGAAACCCGATGTTAATTTCGTGGAAACAAGTATCTCAGGTTGCAACTCCTTCCTTCTTTACATTTGCAGTCGTAGGCGGTCATTATACTTTTAGATTTTTTGTTCTTTCAGTATTCGCAGGGACCCCACCGAATTAGTCGTGTTACCGCGAGGGATATTTAAATCGACCCTTTTTGTCCCTTTTCTTCCCATCTGACAGAACTGTTAGGTTCGGAAGCTGTTCCAATCATTACCATCATTTGGAGATCTTCTTTCTCTCGCTTCTTCTCTTGTATTCTTTATCGTCTTTTCGTTTGATGGGGATTCTCCTTGCTTCGTTAAATGTTCCTAGAGGAATTCATCTGATAACTAAATTTATTCAAAATAAATATGATCTCTCTTACCGAGATACCTTCAATTTCAAGTTATCAATTTATATGGAAACAAACTGTGATATTATTTTTTTAAAGTTGCGTTTATCTTTGATTTCATTTTGTTATTGAAAGAAACTCAGTTTAACACTAATTGAAATACTTCTTTTTTAATACCTATATAGAAATTCAAATGTATAAAGAGGTATACTTAAATTTTTTTTCTTCTTAAATTATTATCTTATTTATTATTATTAAATTTTATCGTTAGTGTTCCAACTGTTTTTGTTTTGAATGAAACGACAACATTTTTATTTTCTTTATTAATTACGTGATAAATGGAAGTATTGTGATAGCGGCATTGAATGAGTTTCTCGATTTTCTAATTGGTTAGATCTGTCTGCCAACTCATGGAAGTACTGCGTGATCTATGCACACCAGTGGTTTCATATTATTCATTTTATTCTGATTAATTATTTTTTTATTAGTTCTTTCGACAATTCTTCAGCGAGCTTTACAACTGACCATTATAAATAATTTCCATTTTGTAGATATTAGCTACCGTTACCACGGTACTTGACGGGAAAATCGCACTTCCAAAAACCGAACACGCAGCGGTTTTTTAAAATGTTTTTTCAACACCCTCAAAGCGCATGCGAAGCCGCCGGTAGCCGAAATTCGACCAACACGAAACGCAGGTTTGTTCAGCTGTTATAGATAGTCTTCCTGTGAAATAATCGGTTGGAGCTTCATCTAATGATCGATAAAAAAATGACTGCATAATTAAATTTTTTAATGACTTTCTGACAACCAGAGTTGAATATAGAAACCGAAACAATTGAACTATATTTTCGTGAAAACGTTGTGAGAACATAGTGCGATTTCCTATGCCTCACAATCTTTTACAAAACGTGCTGAGACTTTTTTTCACTCAATAGATTCCTTCCCCAACGAAGCGACTACATTTCGTAACTGAACATAACAACTAGAGATGACAGCCGGTTGCATTGTTGCATTAATGAACCCGTTTGTTTTCGAGAGACATAGTGTGACGTGACTGAGCATTTTTTAAAGAAACTGCCGTCACCGACGACCCAGAAACGTTTTTTTTGTACAATGACACGCGCAAGTGTAACGGGGAAAACTGGTTAAACAAAATGGTTTCAATATGAACACTTCTCTGAGTAAAACGAGCTATTCGTTGCATCGATAGAAACACGTTTCCTACGTTCAATTTTAGTTACTGTATTCAGCATGATGTATTTATTAGGGTAATAACTTCTTTTACTTTACCAATAACGTATATTTCTATTGAGGGTTCTTACGAAGTCGCTTACGTATTGGAAATGCACACTTAATTTTCAATAAAATAGAAGTAAAAAAAAATTTTTCAGAAAATTTCATGACGTACATTTTTTAATCAAAAATGTACTCGACATTATTATTAGTGTGATACCTACATTTTTTATAGTTATAAGTTAAACCAGTAATGGGCATTTTGCATGGGTTTGTTTATATTCTTTTTCAAAAGTAGGTCACGGTGGTAACTCTGAAAATCCTGAAAAATCTGTAAAAATCAGTCAATCTGTATAAATATCAGTTTTTTTTAGTAAAATTCTTCAGTTTGAAAAGTGGCTCCAACTGAAGGGAGGTTCCATGTTGTCTAAGTCACTTGTTCTTTAGCGCTAGGTATAATATAGTGCTAATAGGTATAATATAGCGCTAGGTATAAGGTAGTGATGCAAACAATACTTCACAACCCTGGGATTGTACCGAAATTGGGACTAAGATGGAGACCTATTACTATCAAAAAATTAATAATTACTATATAAAAAATTGTTTGTGATTGGTGCACTGTTTTATTGCCGATGAAGGAAAGAACTTGCTTCATTTTGGAGAGGCAACGAATAATGAGCAATTACCAAAACTGGTGGAGGATTAATAAATTACCATTCCCCTTCTTGCTTTCCCAGCAAAGGAACCCTCTAAGAGGGATTTCTACTAACTAAGCGCCCAACAGCGTTTCCTTCCCATCCTGTGAATCCAAGTCACTTGGACAAGTTCGGCTGCTTATTCTCCAGCTCTGCGGGGTCCATCCGGGCCCATTTGCATAGATAAGGGACTGACTTCGAACGCCCAAAAGGACTTCCTCTCGTCTCGAAGAGAGAACACCCTGAGGAGTACGTCCCTTTCAGTGGCCGCACAGACTGCCGTACATTTCCATATATTACGCACTCACCGTGAAGTTGTAGCGTTCCAGGACAACTTAGCTCCCTCTGTCACCGGTTAGGGTTTTCTTTTATTGGCTTGTAATTGGTCCGCGAAGGGGAGCTACTTGTTTTTGTCAGACGGTTGTTTTGCTCCTTGCCCGAGTGACATGAGAGA
The DNA here is from genome assembly GCA_037159825.1 of Tupiocoris notatus. Classification (NCBI taxonomy): domain Eukaryota; kingdom Metazoa; phylum Arthropoda; class Insecta; order Hemiptera; family Miridae; genus Tupiocoris; species Tupiocoris notatus. Next base: position 112,172 of record JASJUZ010000191.1, on the reverse strand, counting down.
TAAGGGGAAATAATTTAATTTGCCCCGAGACGACTGCAAACGGTTGCTTGTGAATTCAAGTTGTTTACGTCTTTTGACAAGGCGTTGGCTTCCATCGTCAAGGAACGGTTTTCTCTTGAGGTTTCCTAAATGATCGAACTTTGCATTCGAATCTTTCATTTGGACAGGACAAAAAACCCTCAATATCCGCCGTAGCAGCGTTGATGATAATTATTTAAGGGTCTTTCTGGGTTGAGGAATTTTCGATATACTCAAATTAGTACCGTTGCATGATAAACCCTCGAAACCTTAGCTTATTCTGGAGTAACCCTTGCAATCCTTAGCTTCAAAAACGACGATTCGCAATGTGATAGGTCCATTTTGTGAATAATTTACCTCGAATAGTACAGGATACCTCTTTTGCTTGAAGTTCTCGGTACAAACTCTTGAGACTGCTCTGGAAACGGATGGACGGATGAATGTCCACAGTCGGTCAAGCCCAAGATGGATCGTCGCTCATAAATCTTAGTCGGAGAGCTTGCAGGCACATCAATCATAGCGTGTTTACAGCGCAAACCTGGACCCTTGTAACCCTTCTCGACCTCCCCGGTTTACGATTATAAAGGACCCTTTTCCTTCTCTTGACGACCTGAGAAAAACCCAAAAATTGTGCACGTCTGTTACGAACGTGGAAGAGTTCGCTCTATCTCGATGGTCGGAAAATATTATGTACCCAGTCACTGAGAGGAAACTTTGTTTCTGGTAAAAAATGATATATCGCTTCATTTCGTTCAGTTTACACCTGGTTCCTTGGTTCCTCCTGGTTCATTTTTGCTTAAATTTTAACGAAGAAGAAGATAGAAAAAAAAATTAGGGAAATTTTAAATTATATTTCTAACGGAATGTTATTACTATTTTACAGCGAGGAAACTACTATCCTTTGACTGTTTCAAACCGACCATCTCAATTTTGAGTTGTTTATTTTTTCGACTCAAAGCCTACGCATTTCCTTGAAAATCGTCCCAATATTTTAATTCACTACTACAATTTCTTTGCACTTGAATTCTTGGACGTTAGTGCGAACATAGACATGCAAATGAATGCTAATTCGCCAGGAGACCAAGAAGAATATCATCCACTACCAACTGCCCCTTGTCCTTTCCTTTGACTGTTACAAACCTACCCCTCAATCTCCAAAGTCGTCTTAACCCAATTATTATGCCTGAGAAAAATTCCATTTTTTCAACCTTCCCTACGGACGGAAATTTCCTATTTCTGCCCGTGTCTCGACGACGACGCTCACTTTCTGCCTATCCTCCCACTCTCTCGAGGGAAAGACTGTGAAAAAAGGAAATTAAAAAAGCATTAATAATTCATAAACGCCGGACTCTATGTTCCTCATTTGTATGTATAATGCAGGATGTACAGGACGCAGCAAGGGAATTATTTTTTTTATGGATCAGCTGTTGCTACGATCTTCGGTCCTTTCCGTTATCGAGTTTCCACGCAATGGGGCAAAAATGACATCTTGCTGGAGCATTTTTGAGCAGGATGTCGTCTTCTGGAGGGGAAATTGACTGTTTACGGTGATTAAGTTTCATTGCACCTGCTGCTTACGCGAGGGTTGTCCTTCGGTGCCCTTTTATGCGAATAGCCCATTAATCTTTTAGGACCCATTTGCTATTCCTCCATTTAGAAATATTCCTCGAATCCGCAACATAACTAAGCCAGTTGCCCAATCAGTTAGCAGCCTGATACATGTACCTATTAAATTTCGTCACGAAGAAAATATTTGTGAAGATCCTGACGAAACAAGGAGAATTTTTAATCAAATCGACTTTCACTTTTTTAAATATAATTTTTAATTTTTAATATATATTTTTTTAAATCATAAATAGTTCAAGATATACAAGGTGAATTACATCAACTCAAAACAGGTCCTTCGTCTGTGGGCCAATCTTTTAGCGATGATCCGTTCAGACCTGAAACAACAAAATTTAGGCATTTATTAACAATATTGACGAAACAAAAACCATTAAAATACCGGCGTTTTACGAATTCTGTTACGGTTTTTTAACATAATATTCTCTACAAATGAATGGAAAAATGAATACAAAGAAAGTCGTTGAAAGCATAGTATTTGAATCGGAGGATAGCAACATTATTGATTGAAGAACACAATGAGTGGTTTTGGATAGGTTCGTATTACACAAATAAAAAATTACACGAATTTTTTATGTGGTCCTCATTTTTTGGTTTGGTAAAAATGATTGTTTTTCGACGTCTGAATAAATTAATCAGTCTAATTTTTTGGGCCTTATGTCGGTTTTGGGGTATAAATCGGTTCATCGTCCGATTTATTTTCATTTAATAATCATCAACACAACACGTACCTAATCCAATAAATTGCCCCATTTCTGTTTCAATCTTGTTTTGGTTGACCAACAGTTGAACATCCATCGGAGCTCACCCTCTTCTGTTATCCGGGTCATCATCTGAAACGAAAACGATTCATTATAGTTTCACACTTTTTTCACGTCGGATGATGAGTTGGTTTGATCGGCGGAGCGTGTTTACAACGCAGTTATCTAATAAAACCAGGGGCCTTTACTAAAGTTGTTCGCATGACGAGTGACAACGACAAACGGGACCTAACTAACACGATCACGCAACTTTTTCATGGCTTTCTTCTTTTTTAAATTAACAGAACAACTGAGATAGAGCTTCTTCAGTCTACCTTTCCCTACCAATTGTCACGATAAGACATCTTGTTCCTAATGAATTGTTTTCACATGTTAGTAAAACTGAATACGTCCAACGAGACAAACGGTCCTTTGCTGAACTCGCGGTGTTTGCTGCCAATGAAGATGATTATCTTCCAACAGAACACAGACTGTCTCGCAGTTACAGCTGATGTCGCCCGATACAACCGGTCGTCCTTCGGAAGGTTTTTACGATCCGAACGCAACTAGTGAATTCCATAAAAAGCGAGTTGCCGATAATTGGACCACGCGGCTGCCCGGCGAGGAAGCAAGGTGCGCATGGCGCACCTGCCTCTGGAGATGGTCAGTTTCTCAAATTATGTTCCTCCAACCGGTCGTAGGTGAAGTCGTGGATTACTCGGGAGAATAAGAGCAGTAACAGGAAGGAAGAGGCTACTAATCACATATCAACGTTGAGCCTAATCGTCTTGGGGCGCGTCGTGTTTCGGGGTTTTCGAACGTGATAAATTCAAACTGACGACGCTCTGGTGGACGTGGACATTATTCGGGCGACCGGTTGATTTATTCGACGGTTTTATTAAACTCGATCACCACCAGAAAGGGATAATTTTCGTTTAATTATGATCGAAAGTGGAATAGTATTATCACACTTAATTCGCTTACACGGTCAAGAATTTACGTAAATATTATGTAAACCAAATACTTTGTTATTGCATGTACTTTGTATCATAAATTATTGGTTTTTTTTTCAACTTGAACAAAGTTTTAGCCGAGGTAAGCAATCCAACGTTCAAGTTTTTGCTGATTTGTATCTTTCACCATGGATAACTTTAACAAAAAGTCGTCAAATCAGATGTTTGAATATACCAAAAGATAAGTTATTTAACTGTCCACATTTTCTACATGTAATGTACCTATAAATATTTCAATCGTTTCTGCGTTATTCATATATTGGTGGAATATATACGAAAACGTCACATTTTTCAATTTTAAACATTTTTTCATCAATATAGTGTGAAATAAGCCAAAAATGAAGTGTATATTATTGATATACACATCATCAACTATCATTATCCCCTGCGATTTTTTTAACCGATCAGTTAACGATTTTTTACTCGTCTTTCAACACAGATAAAAATCTGAAATTTCCAGGAAAGTTGTATCTCACTAAGATGTATTTTTGTAATTTTTTTCAATTCTTGGAAAAATCCGCAAGTGGCCCAAAAAAATCAGTTTTTGAACCCTCGAAAATTGGACTTTAACCGTGCTTTTCGGGATCAAAATTAATGTGAATCAATTATTTTTTTACGCAGGAGTGTTCGTTTGTACGCCTCACACACGCAAATAGCAAAAAATTTGGCGAAAAAAATTTAAACAGCGCTACAGAAATTATTTTCCATATAACTAGTTTTTAACCGGCCGAAATTTCGAGCTCCGACTAGAGTAAAAAATAGCTATTATTAAGTAAAATTTAACGTTGAATCCGAATTTGACGTCAAAACGACGGAAACTTGACGACAACGACTAGTTTTTCCCACTTGTAGTGCTACACCGTTTTTATGGTATTTCAACTTTGAAAAATCATTGCGAATACTTACAGTACTTTCAGTTTTAATTAATTACGCATTCATACAGGAAATTAGACGTAGAGTTCGAATTTAAAGTGAAAAATCATAAATTGCCATATTTTCAAGTTGTTTTATTTTTATTTTTCTAGTTTTGAAGTTTTAACTAAGGCATTTTTTCACCACTCAAAAAAGTACGATTCAACCGCATTAGGAATTTGGATTTTATCAACGAAAACATCATAAAATCATTTTTATCGTTTCACAATTTCGCTCCACCGGTGGGAGTTTTTTCAAAACGAAATTACCAAGTTCCGACTTGGGATGGCTATAATAATAGCTGCGCGGAGGTAGGTACTCAAGTCCGATCCTCCCGACCCTAATGATAACGTTGACGAAAACGTTTGGAATTCGCCTGGCTACAGCTTTGTAATGCGGTATAAATATGGTGGTATAAATGTGGTATAAATATACGAAACGCAATATTTAAACCGCTACAGCGCCCGATTGAAAAAAATTCAGCGATCTAAAATTTTGCCCAAAACAATGTTTTTCGATACATTTCGAATTTTTTGAAAAACCAAAATCGGAATTCGACGATAGTTTCAGACGGTGGCCTTAATAAACCCCTATTTTTTCAAATGAGACGTTAAGGGTTTTCGTATTGAGTTTAATGAATTAGACGTTAAGAAAAAAATAGGGATTCCTCGGTTGAAGAACTTACACAAGTGAATATAAAAAATAATAATTAATTTTAAAAAGGAACATTTTTTAAACATAATTTATAAATCAATTCGTTAACTTATTTAATATTCTAATACTGTTATTTAATACAAATTTTGATAAATAATTATCTACTAATTAATTTTCAATCAGTTATCACAAAAGAAACTGTACTATAACTATTCTACACTAATATTCTAACTCTAGTCAAACTATTCTCTACTACACTAAAACTATTCTTAAATGGAACCCTCTGCTGTTAATCAATTGATCGATATTGATAACAGAATTTTTTCTTTGAAAAAAGTGGAAGAAAACTATCGCGGTTGCTGACAGCATATTTATAGCTGTTATAAAACGAGAGCGAATATTCAATCGTGCATAATATAGATGTAAACATTCTCATGGATATTTCTAGCTTAGCCCCTATTGTACATACCCTCATGTCTTGAGGAATTCCAAGCACGTGAACGAACACAGTTTATCGCTTTAGCGCGTCCCAAGAACAAGCTAAATACTTCGGTTTCACATTAGTGGCGTTGCGTTAAGCGAACGCTTCTTAGACGATGACCTCTTATCTCGACAAGAAAACAATTGGATCGTTTTGCATCCTTAATTACGCACCCTAGCATGTGCTCGAGGATGACTTTTTGACTCTGCTATTTCCGTAACTCTACAGGAGAAGTGATGTGCCCGTATCAAAACCGAAGTCTTTCCTTTTTCTCCCTTATAAAATAATCATTCGTTGTCCGCTGGAAAACATTTATTGCTCTTCAGGGAAGTAATCGATACGGGTCTACGGTTGGACTCTATGCTAATATGCTGTCTAAAAGCCAGCGTTGTATAAATGTCGTATCGGTAGGGGTTGAAGGTGTTTCGAGATCGCCTTAGCTCCCCGCGATTCTATTATGTGTACATTTTTGTCTATACTTGATGTTTTTTCCCGACAATTGAATACTTTTTATGAATTTCCAACAAATAATTACACCAAAATTCAGTTAATATTTATTCCGTTTTAACGATACGAGGAGAACTTGTAAATATGTGATTTAAGAATGCTTTATACACCATAGGATATTTTTATGGCCTTTAAACAACTGCTGCTATTGCTGAATTCAGCGAAATACTTGAAAATATAATGAACTTAGTTTTTATTACTCATATTATTGATAGACGTTAAACTGAAAAAGAGTAAATGGAAATATGGTGAATCAAGAGGACACTACGAATCTGGTGCTGCCAGGAAAAAAACGTCAGCGACAATTCGAACTTATCTTGATTTTGACGACAAAAGTCTAATTGAACGGAAGCGCGTGCGAAGGCGACAACAAATTGGACGACAAAATGGACGACATCTGATTCCTGGTTTATGAGCAATTACGGGTCATTTCAATAACCTTGAGTAAAAGTTAGCGGAGATAAAACATCGTTTTTTGTTTTGAAATGAACGAACAACCGGAGCGTTCGAATGGGAGTGGCACTTGAAGGTAATGGAGCAGGTGCCAACGGTTGATGGTATCAGACGGATCAGATAGTGAACCGACAGAGCTGGCAGATGGCTGCTATGTTCAACGTATGCTGTTACATTGACCCGTGGGACGCCACTTCGAACTTGCAAGTTGGCGGTTCATTCCGAAGGAGGCAGTGGCTGAGAACATGCTGGAGCACCGAGAGATTGCCTATCTACTCGCGTGAAAAACAAGCAACAGAGGCTCACAAATTGAAGTAAATATGTTCCATTCCCACCTCCAAAGACGACAATTTAATACTCCTATCGGCCTATCTATAATAATAATAATTCTACTTTCCCTTGTCGCATTTTTTTTTGTCCAGGGAGTGTGAGGGGAAGAAAAACTAGGCGACACTTTCTTCGGTTCCTAATTTTCTGGCCGAGCATTTTCGCCCGCTCGGGCACCCTCAGGTGATCCATTGGCTCCACGTCGCCCTGGGGATGCCCGAACGGGCGAAAGTGCTCGGACAGCAAATAAAGATTCGGAGAAGGAGTTGCTTGGTTTTCTCCACCTCACACCCTCTGGGAATTTTTACGATAACATAATTACAATTTTCACAATTCAATACTGCGCTTATAAATGCAGTCAATTTTAACACCATTTCAAAATGTATTTTCTACGTACAAGTGAAATAACTAATTCTGGCGTGTTAATTTATCTGTCATACTGGCCGAGTACGAAGTTCCAAAACCACCCCTCATCGTCAACCGTTCGTGATCTCGTTCCGAGAAAGGGCACACGAAGTTACTCGAAAGTGTCACGCCATTACAACTAAGAGGTGCGATAGTTGGCTTCCCATTACACTCAGGTTCGGGTTAAAGGCAACCGCATCCAAGGGACCTGGGGTATGGAGTACTTCGAACTTTATAATCAAGTTATCAATTAGGACGACCTCGTCCTTCTCTTCGAGTCACTCCGGTCTCCCACTCGAGAAAAGGATCCCGTCATGAGCGAGAGTGCGACTGCGAAGCGAAAGGATAGCACATTTTGAGCTACGGCTTGGTAGTTAATTCTAATTAGTAGTCTTCTAATGAAAATGCATGAGTTTTGATATGAAGTACCCATGAAGTGAGCGGCTCTGCTTGCGGGAACACTTTATGCCAACTCAGCTTGGATATACCCAACGAACTATATCCAAGGGCCGACGGTAAAGCTTTGATTTTCCTCTGCTTCATCCGACATAAATTGTTTACCCTTTCTCCTTGTAAACATTTTGGCACTTCAATCACGAGTCATTTACATCATTTCGGTAAGAAACCTCAATAGAATTACGAATCTGTTTTTATAAAATTATCGTTTTCTCAAGCCCCAATTCTGTAGACCACTACATTCGACGGATACGGCCCGTTCATTCTGTGGTGCGAAAACTCACGTAAATCGAACCTAAGCCACCTTGCAATCGATCAATCGTCCGTTAAAACGTCTCATTTGCTATTCACAGTCGTTGAAAGGCACATAGATACAAATCTACAAGACTTTCAGTCGCGTTTAATAGACCCGCGTCATGGCAATTATCCAAGCTAATTATGTGCCAGTCGAAACTCCTAACACATTTCACACTCAGCTACAAAGTAGTCACTTGAATATATGTGAACTTCCCTGGTCTTATTACAATAGGGCGTTTCTAATCTTATAATATTTCAATTGATAAATTTCATCGTGGAGGATGGAAACCTTCTTAGGTTTGAAAATCCCTGCCGAAGAATGCTGCGCCTTGGTGAGACACGGCATAAATGTTCCTACATTTTCGTAAAGAGTTGGCAACCTTCCCAAGAGACATCTTAAGCGTAGGAGTGAGCTTGAAGGAGACAAGTCGTCCTTTCAAATCGGCGAGATTCATTAGACGCTATAGACGAGCTACGAGGAGAAGGCGTGGCCAGCCGATAGAAATGGCCGACTCCAACGCGACAGGTCCCTGCGGTTTGGTTTGCACTCCCACCAAAACCGAGAAGTTTTATTTATCGACAGTACGTACGCGCTAGAACCTTCCTTTGCCACCCCTACCACGGCCACTCGAGATCTCGGTTTCCTAGGACAACTTGTAGTCTATTTGTCCTCGAGAATCGCATCCTCGAAGAACCGCCTTCTTCATTCTTTGTTCTTCAACCCCTTCTTGGCTACGAGCTTCGAGTTCTTGCCGATGGAACTAGGCGACCAAGGCTCAGAGCAGACCATTACGTGATCCGTGTGTGATACTTGGATCTCAGCCCGGTGGAAGGTAAAAGGAACAGGCCGGCGCCAGCAAGTCCGCCGCCCTGTTCTTGTAACGAGACAACTTGCAAGCAGGCGCAGGCCCATAACTGAGGAGTACTACATTGTTACCGCCAAGTACGCGAGCTGAATGAGCAAGTTCGAGCCGCCGTACTATGGCCGTTAGTGGCTTAATAAACCTCGAAGTCCAAGGAAACATGAGAGAACATGAAAATGCAAATTCGAGTGGAGTAAATCATCGAACAGCAGTTAGAAATCATTTTCTGAACATTTTACTAAAGAAAAATCCTCGTTTTTTAGAGGAGACCAGATGAAATAAACAACATCTTTTTTCATATTCAATCCCTTATTTTTTGATCATTCGTTATTTCATTAATAACGCACTTAGCAGAAGCGCGAGGCTCAAATAAAGAAAAAAAAGAAAAAAAAAAACAATGAAAAAACCGAAGTATACGCCAGGGACGCCCTACTGAATATTCAGGCAAAACATGTGTATTATATACCTATATATATTTTTAATGTAATCTGAATACATTCTAAACAGTGCAGTGCTTGTGTTATACGACCTTGTCCAATAGCTTTTTCTTTTCAAGTTTTTCCATCCGCTACTAATTTTACGAAAACGTTTTGTTGAGCACGAAGTGCCATTAAGTAGCAGTTATACTCAAGTTATTTTCTAAACCACCACCAACCACTAACTAAGTTACCTACAATTCCCCAATAAATAATCACCAATCTAACAAAACAATTTCAAATAATTAAAGATTTCAAAATTAATTTCAAATAGGTATCTAAACTTGAAAAAATGCATGGTAGAAACCTGAAGTAAAAAATAGGTCAGTATCAACATTTTTAAATTCATGGAAATTTGAAAATAGTTACCTAAATAATTTATGAAATCTAAGCTAAGTGCAACAAATTTGACGGTTGAAAAAAAAATTATAATGATTGTTGTCCGCGGATTATGTTTCTTGCGCGTTTTTTTGCGCGACAAAATACCAAGTGTGAAATGGGTCCAGGTCATATCCTGGGAAATCATCAAATGAATATTGAATGATGATTCTTTCCTTCTCTTCAAATTTGACACGTGTTAAATTTCGAATACCTGTCGATTCTTTCGGCAAAAATTTAGGTTAAACGTTTTTTCAACAATTTTTTAGTTCATTTGTTTACTAATCATGATCGATTCCATCAGCAGTATCAGAATAATCGCTGAGAAATAATCTTCTCATGTAGGATAAGCAAATCATCTTCAACCACCTTGATGGAGAATGCACCAAATCCATAAGGTACAGCTGTGTACTTGAAAAATGCGACCGTTTTCGAGATCTGGCCTCATTTTCAGTAAAACTTTCGATCCAATCACAGCAAAAGCTTTCTTCGGTAATGATGTCGTTGAAAATCAACCACATACGCACATCATAAGGGCTTTGCATCTTGCGTCGTCAAAACAACTACATTGAAGCTGACGTAAATGTTTACCATCCTCAAGTACCGTTTGCGAAAAAGGACGAGATTCGAAGTGAAGTATGCTCTGGCAGAGTAGAGTGCTGAAAAGGGAGGATATGCCTCTGCGCAAGGAGTTCATACATAACCATCGGGTGATTTCCATTATAACGACGCTTGTTTTACGCTTCACTTGCGGTTTCCAGCTACCCTCTCATTCCGGCCAACATGGTATACGCACGATATATGTACGGTTTTCCCTAATTCTCTTCGAACGCCTTTAGTTCCGGCTCTTTGGATATCAAGGAGGAGACGACAGCTGTTTTCTGCACCTCAAAAAGTTCCATTTCCCTGGCCTGAACCCAGCTCAATTAACACTTGATTCGCTTGAAGTAGCAAACATTTATTACCTACTTTCTTTCCTCATAAACTCGCCAACATGTTTGCCCTGCCATAGTTTCGCCGACCACAAGGTCATCAGAAACTTACTGAACATAGCAAGAAAAATATCCGTCCTTCGAGATTTCCTAATTAGCGTACAGTGAAATAACTAGCTCTACGACTTTCTTTCGAATCTAGTGCTAAAATAGAAACTTTATCATTAACTTTTTAGCATACATGACTAGCATTGGCGCCTATCTGTTCCGCTGAATCATAGCCCTCATAGTGTTGTCCCAAGATGGAGTCACTTGGCGGCGCGTTCATTTGTCGTAACATCGTCACGCTATCGCCTTTTTTGTACCGATCAACAATCGTGATGCCGTCGCGCGAGGTCTGAGCTGCGACGGAACGGATTGATTTCGATCTGATGGAAAAAAGAACGCTCCAGATTTTTTTCACAATGGCTTTAGAAACTGTTTTCCAACTGTTTTCAGGAGTCCGGACAGGAAACAGCGATGGTGGGTGGGCTGACTGGACTGAGGACAGACTCAGGTGAGGTGGGAGTGTGTGGCCCAGGCAATTACTATTGTGATTCGCTCTGTTGATTACCCCTTCTCCGCTCATTCCTAGTACAAGTATTCGTCTCTGTACTCTCAACCTGAAATAGCCGGTAGAACAATGAGCTCATGGCGGAGAAAGAAGATGGCTACGTATAAGCAGCGTACGGTCGAAAAAATAGCACTACTTTGCCTGTTCAGAAAGCAGAACTTATCAAACTAAAAACGAGAAAATCTTATTCAAAATAGCCTTTTACTAAAATCGCAGAAAAACTTCCAACTCGAATAAACATTTTTTATACTGCATTGTTGATTTTTCAGTTTAATTTTATTTTCATCCTTGATCATACTGATAAGAACCTTTGCATACAAATGATGATGTTGGACGGGCAGATCCGGCCCGAAGCGATACACGTACGCGATGTGACAGCCTTTTGATACCGTATCCTCCGTTTCACTTCATTCTTCCATGAAACACATCTCACATAGCGTGGACGTGACGTCTCCAAAATTCACGTCTTCTGCTCTTTCACAGGAACATCAACCTCCAGAGCAGGAAGTCATAACTCAATAGTCGTCCTGAGATAAGATCGTAATCGGCCCTTCCTCGGTGTAACAGTCCGTTCTGATGTTTGTCCCAGGATTCTCAGCTACTGTGCACTTTTATCACCACGATGTCAACTCGTCAAACGGCGTGTAACACTCGTCTTCTGCATCGAAATGAACGCTTTTGAACTTATGTCTCCTCAACCATCTTGAGGTGGCTTCTTGGACTTTTATCCTGAGTAAAAGCAGTAGCAACAAAGTAGAATATTTCAACTTTTCCCGTGCGTTCTTGTATTTAAATTGCCGAATTAACTTATCCTTTTCCCCATTGAGAAACATCGGATTAAAAGTTGTTCAAGAACTTGGATTTCTCAAAAATAAAAATTATTATTGCTTGGATGAAAAACTTTTTGCCCTCGTTTCGAACCATAAAAACTCATTTTACTCAGCGGTCATGGCTCAAAAGACGTACAAAAGCATGCCTCACCGGAAATTTCTCTGAGACAACACGGGCGCAACATCGAAAGACGAAATAATGTACTATAATATAAGTATACTAAAATAACAATTAACGATATAATAAGAATATATGCGACTCACTTCATTCGTTCGTGTTGGAACAAATCATGATCCCGTGCAATGAATACGTCGTTTCCACGTCTCCATTTCAGACCTGGAACAAAACATTTTTTTTTTTTGAAGTTATATGTCGTTTGGTTTTTGAATGAGTTGGGCGTTGTATAATTATAGATAGAACTGAAATTCCGTTATATAAAACACACTGAAATTGTGCTAAATTTTCCTACCAATAGTATCCCATTCCTTTAGAAAAAAAAAATTAAATTTTCAATCCATTAAAAAAATATGACAACAGATTTTTAAGTGGCATTCCTATCAATCATCACTCGAGATCGTCTCGGTACTTGGAGCGATCTCTTTTGCAATAAATTATTATTTCTCACTGCGACGCTTTTAAATCACGTCTATTATCGCGATTTATTTAAGGCTCATCGAGTGACTCAGACGTCGATTAAGAGTCTTTAAACGATAGGAATGGGTTAGGAGATAGAGGCACAGCGATTGGTCGAGGAACGAAGGGTATCACACAGTTCGGTAAAGGGCTAATCCTTACATTTGCATGCTCGTCACAAACTCCAAGCTTGTTCTCGCTAATCCCAGCAGCTGGTCCTACGAAGTCCTCTCTCCCACATGATTTGGGGGTCGGTGAAAATCGCTCTGTCCATATACGTATGAAATCAAATATCACATGTGATCAAATTAACACCTATAAAAAAATCCAGTCCTAATTCACTATGAACTATATTCAATGAAATTGAATTAAAAATATAAAATTTTAACTATGATTCCAACATGGAAGGAAAAGTGCAAGAAAAACTGAATTATGGTTAAAAAATCCTTGCATCAATCATGAAGAAACCTATTTACCAGGCTAAACGACTCGGCTACAATTGAACAATCTCCTATATCGAAGGTTGCTTCCACGGTGCCAGCGATCCACTCGCTCGTTAGGCCATTTATCGCTTGATCCCAGTCTCAAACCGCTCAAATAAACTTGGATTGTGAGAAGACATTTTTAAAATTCGACGGAACTATTGAACTTTTAATAATAAGAACCATACCATCATTTACTCTTTTCTTGACAAGCAGGTTTTTTTTTACATTTTAAGTCGAATTTAGACACACATTGTCATATTGTCCACATGGCAGTTGCGAAAACTGCGATATTATTGAAACACATGCGGCTCTTTGAGAGGTAAAGGAGCGACATAAAACTTTGCCGTTTTACCGAACGCTTACTCTAAGTTTTTCTTTTCTTCGGTACACTCGAAGAAACCCGAAGGGCGTTAAAATTGTTTATCGTTTCAGTTCAAACGGACGCAAAACTTCTACCCCTCAAACTGAATTGAAAAGCGGAGTGCGGAGAGCTACATGTATAATAAATAAAGACGCTTCGACGGCTAACGCAAACATAGGTTTCAAACGTGGGAGACTACAAGATGGTTCGACGACGAACTCACTCTTTATTCACAGAGTTGGATTTGCATAAGCCTGGGTGCGTTTCCCTTAGCGCCATATATATTATGCATAAAGAAGAAAGCCTTCTCGTCGTGACTAGTGATCCGGGGGGGAGGGGGCAACTTCTTGCAGAAATGTCGTCTCCTTGGTGTACCCGTATATCCACGCATGAAATGGCTCAAAGCAGTAAGCACAGTAAGATATGGACGATCGCGGCGATAGAAATGTTTAAATGATAAAAAAGTAATAGATCGCGGCCTCTTTTAACTCTTATGCAATTATCATTTTTTGCGCGGCGTCCCGCTGAAACTATTTCACGCCGCCGATTTTTTTTCTTCAAAGTTCGGCTTCAGGATTGTAATCTTGATTGATTAGCTTCACGTGGCCGAGAAAACGACTGTAATTTCTCCGCAAAGCGTAGCGCTCATTTGTTGTAATTGTCCGGAACGTAATTACGGATTCGTTATCCCTCGTGGGGAATCCGCTGCAGGTTTATCAACGTCATCATCCTGCTCTTGGGACCCTGACGAATATAATTAAAACCCAATTAATATCCGCCGGAGAAGCAGAATCTCGACTGAGGAACAATGCGTGATTTTGACAATCGTTTTACCACTAAGAAGTGAGTCTAAGTAGAGCAATAATGACAATTTTTACCGTTAATTACAGGGGTGCGATTCAACTTCGGTATAATAAAGGCAACTACTTACAGTCCAAAGTATGGTAATGCTAACTTGAAGGCAGAAAGAATCAGAAGAAGTTCATTGCTAGCGCCAATGTTAGAAATCGTTAGTATTTATAAGTAATATTGTGACTCGTAGAAATTCATCTAGGAGCTGTGCTCATCATTTGATTTGCGTTCAATAATAAAATGCGAATTGAATGGGTTTAATGGATACTATAATAACTTTTGTCTCAATCGTTAGCACTGCAATAGAAGAAACTGCTCTTTCTTGTAGCAGGCGTCAGACCGATGAACGTGAACTGATGGATGAGTATTAGTGCATTATTCATAACATGCTGATTCGGACGCTCTACCCGTGTAATTATTGTTTTCGAGTTGAGTAGTGGCACTAGGCAGCCGCCGTTCAAAACAAATAAACACGCTCCACCTTTTCGAACATGAAGTGTTGGCAACTTTTGTTTTCGTCGGGTTCATTTCAATCAGAAATCCAGATTCGGAATGTTTAGGAAATCTCTCTTCGTTCTACTATTTATACTTAAACCTAGTCATGATCTGGCGATGCGTTGAGGGCGAGCACGTATCAAATGATAAATACAATATTTTTAGTTTCGGTGAATTATTCATCGAGTATACATTATTTCGAATGTAAAATAGATTCACGATACTGTAAGCATTCGCGTTGGTTATGGACATTCAACAATCATTAATCTTCGGTAAGCCGATTGCGATATAAATAATTGAAGTATAATTAATACCCTTGTGGCCTCCATAACTAATAATTTCGAACCAAACGATAACCATCGATGAATAATTGGGTCAACTTTGCGGGATTGGTTCTGGGCGTATCCAACCGATAGGAAAGATGTCGTGTGGGCGAACCAGATGTAACTCGAATTGCGTAGTTTTGAACGTTTAAAAGCTCCTCCTCGTCATGTGGAGGGAAGAAGATTAAAAATGAAAACCAAAACCAATGCCCTAACGACCAGTGGGCGATTTTTTATTTTTTATTTTTTTAATACCTATAGAGAAAGCAATAGAAACGACAGTTTTTCCAGATTTACTTTATCTTCATCCAATGGAAATTTTCAAGCTCATGTTCAAAATATTCATCAGAGTATCTTAGAACGGAAAACGTTACCCCCCAACTGTGGTGCGTCAAGACGTTCAGCTGCGTGGAAGGGTTACATGTATTTGGTAGGCAGAAAGCAGCGCGTTCCAGGAGGCGAACAATAGTTGAATAGGAAAGGAGGATCGCCGTCTGTACGAGTCAAGCATAGCTAATATAAACGTCTCTCAAGTCGAGTACGAGTAGAATATAGGTACCTTAGCCGAAGACTACCAAGAAACGTAGGACCGGCGTTACACACATGTGAGACTCAATTAGACGAGTATTCTCCAAAAGAGCTTAACGGCCGATATATTTACTCGGGTAAAACAGCAAGCACGACATCAGTTTTTCAGTGGTTGTCGAAATATGTGTGGCGTCTTCCTCTAAAATTTCGAAAAGAGAACACAATTTTGAGCTGCGAAGGACATAATAAAAAGTGGTGTGCTGGCAATGCCTTGTCAGAGGTTTTGGGGGAAGAGTTCACAGCGTTTCTAAGATAGCATCATCAAATTAGCTTCCTACCTCGCTCTCTAATCCAACAAACGAATCCGTATATTTCGGCATTGAAAACGGATTGATGAAAATAAACAAACTTGATATCCGTAGGCTAGCACGCGCGTAGGTGGGTTATTTATCAAGCTGAATGAGTAACTCGCCGTGAAGCGCATAAGATACTGAAGAGATCATCAACATATTCATCAGGCTGAATAAATTTCACGGGGCTTTAGCTCAAGAATAATCTTTCGTAAACTAATTCATTTCCCCACGAACATTCCTTGAGGCCGCCGGGTCAGTGGGAACAGAACAAATGTTTGCGGTGTTTGGAATTAAATAAGATTTCCAAAACTCTCATTTCAGGGCCTGAAATAATTTTCCAACGAGAAGTTAGGGTGACGACGGATGGCATTTGAATAATCGCATCGGAATTGTTTTCGTCGCAAGGAAGCGTCATCAACCGAGTCGGTTTGGGACAATGACAGAACGACATTCAGAAGGTGATTTCCATGCGGGGAATGAAATCATTACGCATCATTGGACCGAATGGGATTAGCATGAACACAATAAAGTCGACTCAAAAGAAGGTAGCTGCCGCGACAAGTGGCAGACGATGAGATAGAGATGATCTATTATTAGCTGCAACTGGAGAAAAATTGAGCTGTTATCTCGTCGATTTTTACATAGATCTAACATTTGTAAGTGGTACAGCGATTGTCGAACGGTAATTCTGAGCGTCAGCGTACGTGCTACGAACAATAAACAGTCCTTTGACATGCACATAATTTGAAATGAATTTGCATCCATTTTCTGTTTTCAATAATTGACCGAGTCACAATAACCCTACTGTACGGCTCCCAGTGGCTGAAGTGAATTTGTGAGCGTCTCTTGTGCTAATATATAGGCCGTCAAAATACAGCGAAATCGTTACGCCGCGTAGTCGAACTCTTGGTTATGACATCCTCCTCCTGCATACAACGGTTGTTCTTCCTTTACATAAACTACGGTTTCCTTTCATCGCACAAGAAATCGAGGAGGATGTTGTCTCGGAGGCAACCGAGTCAATTGTGTGACGGACAGACTGACGTTTAGCCGATCAGCGGCTCTCGGTGGCCAGAAAAAGGTTCTCCATAAACTCCATCCGTTGGCAGGGGGCAGATCTATGGTTTCCTGCCATTGTGAGGAGACGAAGACGAGGCGTCCAAGTCAAACTGTTCGTCTTATTGCCTGTACATCAACTTCTGCTACGCTTGTTCGTCCCGTAGTGTCCTGAAATGGTCGTTCAAGGTAGAATGTTACGCAACAATGGCGAGCGGCGTCCAATCGGATCGATATAACTTTCACGTTTCATTGACGATCGAACCGATTGCTCGTGTAAAACCGCCGGACGAAAAAGATGATAAAACTCAATGATTAGGAGAGGTATACGATTGATTGAACAACTGGCCGGTTAGAATAATTATGATGAAAAACTACTCTAGGGTATACTCAGAATTTGAGGCTACCGGCTGAAAAAATCTTAGAATTTCGAATTTCTACCGTCAAAATTTCAAAAAATTCGAAATGTAAGAAAAAAGTCGTTTTTGGGAAAAATCGGTTTACAGGGTTTTTGGTATGTTCGTCGTCGTAGCGGTCGAACGATTAAGTTTTACATAATATACTAAGTGAAATGTAAAGTTGTAGTCCGATAAATTTTGAACATTTTTGTTTTACAATTGTAAGGTTTGCTCCGCGGAGCTATTGCCTTCTAAAGTCGGAATTTAAAAATTTCGTTTTGAAAAAATCAAACGGCTACAGCAAAATTGTGAAACGATAAAAAAATATTTGACACTATATTCGTCAATTTAATTGAAATTCCTGGATACATTTTCGCCCTTTTTTCGATTTTTGACCTTGATTTTTCATTCGAAAACTACGTTTTTCCGCAGTTGACGGCGATTTTCTCGAAAAATTCACAAAACGCGATAAGATTTTATGAGGGCATTTTATTTATGGGTAAATTCATCAAACGAAAAAGTACAAGAATTGGTTCGTTGGATCATTTTAGCCGGAGCAAGAGCGGCCCGAAGACTAAGTCGAAAATCCTTGGGTATACGATTGACTGAGAAACTGGGACTACGTTATCAAATTTTGATCATAGAGTCGTTAAATAGAGACAACTTCATCCGTTGGAAAAGCCTTTTTTTTTATTAGGCCTTCATTCAAATTTTATTGCACTTTAAAATTTTATGACCCTGTTTTCACGTTTTTGCCTGTTTTTTGCAAATAACTTTTGAACCGACCCCTTTTATATAGGTATATTACTCAGAAGCGAGAAAGAGCCATCAAAATCCTAAAATTTGCTGTATTTAATTATCTTTTTATGTTATGTCCCCGCGAAGCTATTCGCGTTCGAAGAGAAGTCAAAACACGTTAGTAACCATAATGTGGAATATATCTCGAAAACAAAAAATATAATCACCACCCATTTTTATTATTAATTGATTTTAAATTAAATTTTCTCAATTTGCTTACACAAAATCTATTTCTTCGAAATTCGTGCACGAGACGAAAAAATTCCTAAGTTAAAACTCCAAAAGTACGAAATTTGGAAAAAGTTTAAAAATATTATCAATTGTTAGAATTTTATTCTGCTCACTTAAAATTCAAATTATACGTCTAATTTTCTGTAGGAAACATCAACTAATCAAAATTTAACAGTACTGTATGTATTTACATCGAATTAAAATCCGTAAAAATCGAGTAAAAACCGTTCAGAAATCTGGAAAACAAAACTGGACGAGAGAGCCTGCTGGAGGCCATGGCGGCAAACGAAGCGTGAAGCATCTCCTGTGAGGTGACCGCACTCTTCTAATGATCAAGCCAGTGTTGCAATGATCCAGCGATGGTGGTGATGATGTAGTTCGGGGCCCAGGGAAACACCTTGTGCACCTTCGCCCACGCTCGACCTGAGGGAATCGTCGGGTCTTTGTCCCTTCAGATTCCCCTCTTGATGGCCTCTTTTAATTACTTAATTATACCGGCGTCGTGAAGCCACCAGGAGCTAAGCGAGAGGAATGTCTTGTCGTGGCCCTTGTACACGACGGTCTGCACACTTCGGAACTTGTGCGTACTCATTTTCTCTTTGGAAATGTCTTGTTCTCGTAACTCCAGAGTCCATCGGATAAAAAAAATAGATACGAAGCATCGAGGACGTTTCAATGAACATTTACTTTTTTTTCTTAGATTTTTTTTTTAGAGAGAGAGCTTAATTTATTGGAGGTGAGGGGCATCCAGACGACATAACCATGGCAAACAGCTTGTACTCTCAATAGCTTCAAAAATCAGCAGTGAATGACACGATTTGGTCAAATCTTTTACCTCATTAAAGATAAAATTAATTGCCTTTGAATTGAGTTCATATGTAATAAACATTATTATTTATGAACGAACGTTCATTATAACTGGTAAACGTTGACGTCTGTGAGCTTGAACTGATCATTTAGCAAGATGTTCATGTTAAAAAAATTATTTATTAAAGGACAAGCATATTATAGTATGCAAGAGTTTGCAGATTTCGTACATCATCCGATTCCAAGCCATTTGCCTGAATGAAATAAATTGACGATTAATAAGTACCTAGCAATTTGCAGCTTTTCAGTAAAATTACAAATGATGATTATAACCCTGGGATCTTTTCATAATTTTGGTAAACCGATAATAACTCTCTCAATCGAACGAGTTGACTCTTTTACGGTCCTTCTTACATCTGTTCGTTCATCCTTAATTTATTAGCCTTACCAAAAAACCACCAAATCTAATTGATTCAATAATTTCAAGAGGTCAATTCTGGTGCGGTAAATGACACATTAGAGCCCCCCCGTCAGATGTCTTCCTGACGACTTGGGACAAATTAATATTATCTCCAAGGTGATCTCTAGGGACAGGTGGCGCTGTGAAAGAAGATACTCTTTGGTTCTCGGATTAGCATATAATATAATAATATGTCGTCGGCGGGCCCCTAATGAATACGACTGTTGAAACAATGTGTGGTCAGCTACAGTCGGATGAGAGGGTTTGCGGACGTCCCCCACGACAGTCCGGCTACGGTTCGTTTGCGCCGACGGCGGATGCTAATGCCCTCCGGCACACTTCCTGCCTCCCGTCCATCCTCACCTACATCCGTCCAACGCCTGCACCCCATTTGATTCTCTCACTCAACGCAGAGTAAAGGTCTCTTGATAAATATCATCAAGCTCCGGAACGCACTTGTCACTTCTACTCCTAATTTACTGGTTTATGTTAAAACAGATGTAGTGTCAACTACGGAGGTCTAGCTAACTGTGGCGGCCAATGGGATCCAGAGGCCAGTCCGCTAGGTCGTTGCTGGGTTTCCCGCTAATGCTCGCGTCCATTGCCTATTGTACATACAGGACACCGCGGCCATTGTGCTTTTCTCGTTCGATGGAGGATAATGGCTTGCTCATTAGCCAATGTAAGTAATGTTGTCCGAACGAGGAAATATACAGACTTCTTCTGATGGAAATAGATGCGCTGAAATATCGGTTATGCGTGTTCACCAGTGTTCATTTCCGACGTCTAATTTGTGTCGTTATTATTATTGTCCACATAGTAATTAAATTTACCGGCTAGAGCTGATGAGTTTTACAGCTGTATCATGCTCAGTAAATAGTAGAGAATGCAATTCTGTTGAAGTCCAGTTGATAATTGTGGCTTCAAGACTTCCGCTCGGACATCGTTTCGCTGTTTGCAATGAATGCTTTTCGGAAAATGTTGGCTAACCTAGTAATTTCTCTTGAAATCATTTTCATCGAAGATTGAGGGAGATTATCAGTCTTGGATCGTCTCAGTATCACCCTCTGGTAACAGTCCTGATAATTCCAGTCCTCACCGAATGATAAACGACCAACAAAGATCTCCATACATGCGCAGTGATGAGTCAGATTATGCAGATAAGGAGATTCAGCCTTCGCTGTACACCCTTCGTCACGTACTTCGTATGGAGGATTCCGGATGCACGTCATACGACTTTGAGTCGACCCTAGGGTTCATATCCTTTTATTAAGGTTTCCAAATCAGCTTCTCCAATCCTCTAATCCCTCCCCAATCGACCAATTTTAAAATTTCAACCCCTCAACAGCGACTTCCTATATAGAACAATCATCGCCTGGATCCCTTATTTCCCTCTCCGACTTGGAGTCATTCACGTCCACAAAATGTAATTTCGCCTCATACGTTCACCCTTTCGTGCGACCCGCAATTGAATTGAATTCCTCTCTCATCGTCTCAATCATCGTCTAGAAGGGGACAAAGATTTTTCAATAGCTGCCAATTCTCATCCGAGTTCCTACTTGCTACGCGGAAGAGCCAAAATACCTTTGAAAAAAGCTGAAAAATACTTTTGTCAATTAACGATAGAATGCAGCTCCAAAATTTTTTTTTCAATAATATTCTCCCATTTTTCTACGAGAGAATAGCGTATAAATACAAATGTTTGAACTATAAAAAAAATGTATGTAATCAATTTCGACCCTGGAGATGAATTTTCATACGAGTACATCGAAAATAAATCATCTCATCTGCAGCTTCTAATTCCTTATAATAAGATTAAAAAATTGACTGCAACTTTTACTCCGACGGTTGTTATATATTTGAATAATTTAGACTATTAGATGATGCACAAAGTTCGCCAATTTCTCTACAGCAGGATGAATAATTCCATATTGGCGGCGTGTAAAAAAATTGAATTCTATATAGGTAGATGTTTTTATATAAATGTTTAAATATCACGTTTTACAACAATTTTGTTTTACAAGAGATAGAAATTTGTGTTTCACAAAAGCTGCGTCTTTTTACTGCTAGGTTATGTTGGATGAAACAAGGTTTTAAATGGGAGTTGTTGTTGAGATAATTAGTTTTAATTGACGTGTTCTGAAAAAAAAAAAAAAAAAAAAATATATATATATATATATCACATATTATGACATATTATAATATATTTGTGATCTCAAAAAGGTGGAATATGACAAACATTAGTGGCATATACTTTTTAAACCTAGAATTAAAAACGATTTCAAGATTATTGCAAACGTGGCGCATAGCGTTCGGGTATTCAGTTCAAGAGCGATCAAATGAGATCATTTTGACAGAAAAAAAAACAACTTGCAGGTTAATATCACCACTGTTTTTAAAACCTAACTGGAATTATTCTTACTTACGGACTTGAGAGATTCTCTCGGCGGATATTACTGTCACCGTTTTCACCGCAGTCTCCTACTCGACGTTTTTCATTCAATTTGGATGACAACCGTAGTCGATGCTTGTAAAACTCACTAGAAACTCGAAATTTGAGGATCATTGCAAGATCGCTCGTATCTAGGCGGCTTTCACGAAACGACCAAGCTTCTCGTAGGAGCCACAGCACTGAACTGGTGAGGGCTTTTCTCAAACCTGACTCAGTAAAGAGAGATACCATCGAAAAGTAAATGAATTATTAACGAAGAGTCTTCATCGCGAGGCGCAATTTGAATCGCATAGCAGCCTAGAGTTGAGCTGAGAAGGATGGGACGTTATGTATGTTAGCGGTCGTAAGGCCGGCGCAACGGCAGGAAACCTTGGCAAGACAGCCGATGCGTGCGCGCCAGCTGCCCATTTTCAAAATTTGAATTTCCTTATAATTAAAAAAAGATAACTTTCACGTAGCCTCAGAACGGAAGGAATTAGTATGACTTGCAAAGTCAATTGAAGTGTAGATGAAATCGACAGTTATTAGAAAACTGGGATTAACCATCAGCTGCTTTGTTTGTTGCTTCTGATAACGTGAACCATTGTAAGAGACGAAAATTGCAAACGAAAAAAATTTCTTGGACGAGCGATGAGTATAAATTTCATACCCATTAAAAAAAAAAAAAAATAAATCAATAGAAGAAACAACAATTGACCAATGAATAAATAAATAAGAATCGAAAATAGGCATTTTTTCAAGGGAATTAATTTGAGGGAACCTAAGACGAATTAAGAACAATGAATCTCAAAAACCGAAATTATGCAACTTTTGCTATTTTAAATCTAAAATTGTCTAATTTAATTAATGCGTCGATTGCTCCAGCTTTACGCAAGAAAGAAAAAAGTGGTTTCTTTCTTTTTTTTTTTCTTAATTATTTAGCTCAATACAGTTTTATTTCCAGTAACTGTGCATCCACACAAATCTGTTTAGCCGTTCGATTTCGGCAAGTTCCGCCCACCTGTTCCAAACGGCCGGTACACTATATAGTATAAATAATATTGAAATCAGGATGATTTAGTATGCTCTCAAGGAAACGCCCAAGACCCGATTTCCCATCAATGCTTATTCGCCGAGCCTTGCATAATGCAACGACCTCGATGCAACCCAAAGCAGGTGTATCATACGTTATGCCTAACTCGACGGGCACACAAATCCCGCAAACCGCCAATTCTGGACACCGTGCGAATCTTGGAACTGCAGAATCAATGCAGGTCTTGAGATAACAATCGTCTGAGCTTCTAACATCTACAGATTTTAGAACGAAAGGTAATTTACGTAGACATTGTTTTATACATTTTTTTTCTCCTCTTTATTGTTAGATACACCGAGCGTGTTGCTCATAAGTAACATTCTTTTGACCTTAAATACTAACACAAATCAACAAAACGTGTACATAGACTAGGTTTGTATTTTTTTATACATGGTATATGACAGGTAGTTTTCAATATGAACGAAATAAGATCAGTATGAAATCGACAGGTAAATTCAAAAATTGGTTTAAATTATTACGGTCTTAATTCTGTCATCTTATTTCGCACGCAAAAAACATTTCTAAACCTCCCCAAAATTTAATGTTTTACGTTACAAGGCATGTAGAATCTAAATATCCAATAACAAAAGTTCTGTCCACTTTAGCTAAATTCTTGCAATTTTAACCAAAAATCAATCTTGGTCTGACAACGGCTAAGGTCTTTATTCAAATCGCTATCTCAATTTTGAGGATCTTTTTGGGGGATTTGAGGGGGAGAAATTCGTACGCTTTTCAGACAAAGGCTTATTTGGTACAGATTACTATCGATTTTCGGATGCTAAGCTTCAAAAATTCACGAAGTTATCGCAGCTTTCGTGAAGAATTGTCGAGACTTTCAGAAATTTGGCATGAGGCAGGAAGTTTGGCATAACTCGAGAATTCTTGGAGATATAAAAATCGTTCTATACTTGTTGGAATGCTCGTTAGGGGAAAAATTTAGCTTTTAATTTGAAATTAAGAAAAATAAAAATAATTAAAATTACAATAGTTGCTACGGAGTTTTCCCATATTGTTATACCAATCTGTTGTTGGGTGGAAACGCTCACAATTGTTTGGAAAAGCTATCATCACAAATGAATGGCCTTCATAAATCATTGTTGAGGCAAAGGAATAATAAACCACAGTACAACCATTTGCAGCGTTTTTATTCCCCAAACCATGATTACAAGATCTATTATAACGGTTTTTATTTCGACGATCTTCCTGAATTTCACATTCTTCAAAAATACGCTAAGCTACGAGATTTTCTAGCTCAGGTAAAATATTGACGAGTATCAGCACAATGATCCTGGTCGTGCCGATGACGCCAGGATTCTGATTCAGGAGTGGGAGCTTTGAAAGTTGGGAGGTTTTGTGGGGTGGAGTTTGGGCGGCTGCCTGGTGGCCAATCGTGTAGTTGCCCCGTGCCACCACCAACACTCTGGCGGCTCCTACAACAAAATGGTTGCTTTTAGTTCCACCAAGGAGCCACTAGAGTGCATTCCAAGCGTCATGCGAAGCCCAGGTAAACTTTGTATGAACGATGCAAAATATAACTAAATTCGAGCCACGAGTTCCTGAATTATTTTTCCCATTAAAATTGAAACGCGTAAGTTCTCGGTTTTTTCATAATTTAATAGACTTTATCGAAAAGTGTAATTATTAATCAATGCCCGCATTTTGAAGAAAACCTGTTCAAAAATTTAGCTTTCGAAAGATAATCACACCTCTGTACCCTCTTGAATAGTAAAACGTTCCATGGGTTACGCGGAACAGTGAGCACAATGTGTGGGACCAGCTCGTGGATTAGCTCCTATATGAATAGTGCTGGGGACCCTCGGCCTCCGCACAATCGCCCTAATGACAGGAGGGTGACTTAAATCCGCTGTCATCAGAAAGACCACGCAGTGAGGGAGTGAGATCTTTTAATCTAATTCATCTTAAAAATCGACCTCAGCCCTCGACGGAAAACCGCCATCTGATGCGATGAAACTATGAAGCCTCAACAAATTTGGTTAAGTTGGGTTGGAAACAAAGTAGGAGAATTTTTTGTTTTTGGGACGTCGAAAAAATCTAGAGCTAGCTGCAAGAATTAATTTTTTTGGTTATTGTTTCAAATATGTTGGAACCAAATGGGAGTCATCTAATTAATCATTTGACTCTAATGTAGATCACGGAAATCAATGAGTGGTTGAAAATGTTCTTTATTGACATGGGCATCTTGAAAATACGTTAAAAACCCCATTACATATGTGCTTATATATTCGGTCTTTTTTCCGTTACAAAAAGCAGTTGCGCAAGCTCAAACACTTTCTTATTTTGTAACAGATGGCAGACAACTGGCTGGAAACGGAAAACATTTCCTGTTGCGACAGGAAAATGCAGCAGATCTGCATAGCTAATTTCTTGTCATGTTACGATCGATAGAATACCATAATAGTGCAATCGTAATGATCATTTTGATGTGAGATGATTAAATTTCTCCAGTAAAAGGTTGGTTAAATGGATTTCTCAACTTATCGTAAGTAAACAAAATCGCCTCGTTTTATTTTTTATTTATTTTTTTTTTTAAGTTCATTACTATTCGATAAAAATTTTTGATTTGGGATAAATCCGTTGGTTTTTTTATTTAAATTATTTATTCATTGAGACGCTGAACTTATTTTCACCCTGGTTCCCATTGATTTGTATGTTTTTAGTTGAATAAGTAAATGAGGAGGTAAAATACTAAGCGATCTTAGCACACCAAGAAAATTCAAACAAAAGATGAGATTTATATTCAATTCCAGTTTCAGAATGACAGATTAACCCCCGTGACACAGAAAGTAACTACCGTTTTAATATGAGAGCGAATATATTCGCAACACTGGTCGCTCCCACGACCACCGTGTAAAATTCTGAAGTCCTTTTTTGGTTCGGGTACCGAAGGAATGATTTTCCACATTAAAACTGCAATATTAGCACATAATGGGAAGAAATTAGGTTCAGTAAGGTAGGGAATTTCATGCTACATCTTGGGAATAGGAGTGGCTGAATCGGTTGAACAGATTTTTCCTCAAGTTCCGCGCATCAAATGCCGTCCGCCCGCTTCGAATCGGAACTATTCAAATGAGGCGGTAATCGAGCGTTGCTTTTTGAAAAATACCGTACCGACTCCTGAGGATCGAAAATCGATCGGTTAGGAAGTATAATAGCGATAATATTTTGACATTCACGTTCCACATCCGGGCAACGTTGATGTATGATGGTAACTCATTGGGTCTCTTCTATGAACGTTCGCAGGCTGAAGGTATAGTTGCTTATTAGCTTGTTCTACGCTTGAAGCTACGCACAGGTTCCAGGTCTTCGTCGTCTTGGTCGGCGGCCGGTGGTAATTACCGAACAGTGGAGCGGAAAGATTCGAAGCAGATTAGTGGGAGCCGCAGCCTTTGGCAGCCAACGGGAACACGCTATTGTGCCTTCTCAAGTGTACCTATCCAGTCCTCAAGGTTAGAGAAAAATGGTTCCACCGAGCCCTCGTCGTTGTGGTCTCATGCTCGTCGCATGTAGAAGAGACGAGGAAAAAATCCTGGCCAATTAGTGGGCTCAGTGAATTTCACATTTTCTCATAAATGGCTGACCTGAAACGCGACCGATGTTACATGACAATGGAGTTCGCAGAATATGCAGTAGTTCAATTTTTGGGTCGGCAGACATATATATGAAACGACTTTTTTCTTCGAGTGTTTATTTTTTCATGGGTCAGCACTTTCGCGTCTTCGGGCATCCGGTGATGTAGAACCTTAAGGTTTCTACAACCACCCAACACTGCGTACACAAGAAATAAGTCAACGACAGTGGAAATAACATTTTACGAGTATTTTGTCATGGAAAAATTCATTAAGCGATAGTTTAGATGGCCTTGGAGGCGTCCAGTTTTCCATAGAAAATCTGGCGACAGGTAACACTGGCTTCGCACAGGATAAGGGCTGAAGGAACATACTCGCATGGCTCCTTGATGGGATTACTGGACTCGGCCCCGACCAAAGGCGCCGGCGGAGTCTGCACAAATTGCATTATTACCCAACAATCGAGTTATGATAAATACATATAGCGGTCGTGAGGCGGTAGAGCGGTCGTACAGAGAAGATATATAGACCTTTTCCTCTTCCACTCAACCCTGGTTGTCCAGCACCCACGTCGCTTGTCCGCAAGAACGTAGAGCAGACCCCGAGTGCTAACGAGATATCCGCGCGAGAAGAGGACTCGCCTAATCCAATTCCACTGTTTTGTTAAACCGGTCGTTAAACTCGGTTAAGTTTCCCCAGCCAGAATGAAGTCTTTCCTCTGTCCTGCGGTCTCGAACCACTAGCCATTTTCCGATGATGGCATGCCTCGAGACAAGGAAAATTCTTTCGGAAAGGTGCGGCAAAAGCGGCCATAAATCAATATTTGTCCCTGCCGACGGTAACGAAGGGACAAATCATTTTCCTCGCGTCCCTTTACACCCAACGGTCTTCGGCTGTCTAATAAGATTGCCACTGGTTCTTCTTCATCGTTGTCAGCTTCCCACTTTGCTTCAGCGACAATTTTTTGTTTCCTCAATTTTACTTCTTTTTCCGGGTCCGGTCAACCAATATTCGAGCGTAGATGAATTTTCACCGGATGCAAAAAATTCGAGTATAGCAAGAGACGGTTCAACATACAGTTCCTAACGTTTTCAGTTGTGTTCAATAAATTGAATTATGATTAAGAATTGTCACTAATGTGTAGTCGACTCTGGAACGCAATCACCAATTTTTATAAATTCATTCATTCTATAATTATTAAAATTTTGAATGAGCTCACACAACCATAAGAATTCATCACTATTCCACTACTGTTGCATAAAAAAATAACAATACTTCGAGATTATATTTTAATACATTATATTGCTTAACCGGATATTTGTCAAAATAAACCGCCGCAACTCTTCTGTCGAATAATTTAAATCCGCACTATTAAAATTTCGTCATTTTCGAATTGGCCAGCCATTTTTTCGATCACACGAGCCGAATTTAATTATCTTGCGACGAAATAAACGAACTCCAACTGTCCTTGTGCAAACTTCATCTTGCTGCGATTTTATCGGGCAAATCAGACCCGTTTAATTTAATAAATATTCAGTTCGTTAAGGGCGCTCAGCGGTTGCAGGTGCATACATATGCATGTTATTTAGATCAATGTTTATAATATTTTGCGGGTCCGCGCATCCGATATTGCGAGGTTGACGTCATAATTATGAATAATTCGCAAGCCCCTCAGAAAAATCTAAATGCGAGAAACAAAAAATCGAATGACGAGCGGGGAATTTCCTAAGTGCAACAATCGTACGCATATAAAACGATACCTATTTAACATTTTCGTATTCAAGCTTTTCGAAAATTTTGCATTCCGTGTCATGGGGTATCATTTCATATTCGATGGGAATCAAAATATCATTCGGGGGGAAAAAATTTGCGATACGGCAAATCGAAAATATTTTCCGCTAATTGAACTTATGAATAATTTAGAGGAATGAAACTCCAAAAATATTTTTGAATAACAAGGCTTCGTCTGAAAAAAAGGGTAATGTCAGTTACGAATATTTATGATGAATCTCAACTCGACTCAATAATTTTTTTGGAACACTTTAGCGGATTATAAAAACTAGAACTCGATATAATTATTAAACCATAGTACTTGGATTAAAATATTTTATGAAACGTAATCATGCAATAATTTACTCCAACCGCTTACAAACCTCGATAAAAATAAATGTTTGGTCTCTCAGAGCGAAATATTTTCAAAATATGGAAATGAACGAAGAAGATCGCCTTTCGACGATGATGAGTTCGAAAACCGAAGGAGAGAATTAGGCAATGTTAAGAGGGGGAATTTAATGAGTTTGGGAGCCGAAGTTGATTAATACATTCAGTTTATTACATGGTAAAAGCGCCTTTTTCGGTAGGCGTGGCAGCTACCGGTCTTGGAAAATAACCCTTCACTACATGCCTAAACCGAACGGAGCAACCGAACGACTCGACTACACTCTCAAGGCACAAGATCAGACCGGACGAGACGCAGGGAGTCAGATTCTCTCCCTATATTTCCCTTTGCTGCTGAAACGTTCGCATTAATATTCTACAGACGCTCCGAGACTGCGGCTGTGTGGCAGCCTATTTTACTCTTCCTCATGTGCCACACCAAGTTGAGTAGTCATTAGTAGTTACTCCCCTCATTCGCTCATTCATCAATCCTAACGCACTATCAACGCAACAAATTCCTGGCTTTACCTGGCGCTAGTCTCTGGAAGAATCTTCAACCTAGAGCGATTAAACACTACCATCTTGCGAGTGCTCTGCACGTCTCTCTCTTATGTACCTTGTCCTAACAAAGCTCGACAGAGTACGAGAGTTTTGCTACAAATTATCAAATAAACGTTCCACGTTGACGATGCGAGTTATTTATTGTGGAGAATTTGTAAAATACAAGTTGTTTACATGGCAGTTGAAATAGTCCATTATAAGTATATATCACCAGTTAAAACAACAGTTTGAGTTTTGTGATTGTTGAATCTGGGAAGGAGGTGTATTCGAATAATTTTTATCATTTCATACTCGGAAACACATTCTGAACCAGCGTCCGTGGACCGAAATATGTCGTTGGTTCATCGTGTTCTAAAATTTCAATAAATTATAAATAAATTTTTTTTTTTCCCGAGTTGTGTTCTTCAAATTGAGAAGTTGAATTTCAGGTAACACACATAATTTCCGTGATACAAGCGTTATCTAGGTGTATTCACTGGCTATTTAGTTTATTTCCGAGATCAATCATCAGTTATCCCAGTTTTCACCGATCAACTTTTGAGCTGTAAAGCATAATTATATTCTTCCCGAAGCAGTTTCCCGTAATTTTTTTTTCAACTCTTTTTCATCCTGAAACATTTTTTCCTGTGTGATTGTCTTCCTATTGCGGATTATTTACGCTGTGCAGACAATTGCCTTCAAATAATTGAATAAAAATTCGTGGCTGATAACAGTTTTTGCAATGTTGGGTGCCATAAAATCGGAAGATTGCAATGTACACGCCAATATACAGTTAGCGAAGAGCCAGCTGTAGTATATTACCTATTCGTGATGTGGTGCCGTCTTCTCGAGGTGTTACGACCATCAGCCACGAAACTTCCCTCGACAGACATTGTTTTCTCACCCTGCGACGCAATTCGTCCCTGCGAGACACGAAGGCGCGGTTTCTTCTTCCCACCTTTTTCTAATTTTCTTCAATGTCAAGGCAATAACTGCTTTTCACGTGAGGCTAGCTCAAGTTCTATTCTATTCCATTTCAAAGCTAATTTCCCTTCACTGGATATCGTTGATATTGTTTCTGTTCACCCGTATTTACCACCACAATCCCATGTCCAAAGTACGCATGAATATGCAGCAAACAGAACGTTCCTGACGAACCGACGTGGACAGATTTCGTTATAATCAATCGACATCAAGTTTGTTCGTCAGTATCAACATCAAGCCGGTTCGTCGGCAATAGATCTTCTGTCATCCAGTAACGCATAATTGCCTTGTTTATTCATGTTCAATATACCAAACATGCTTGGAAATTAGCGAGTGAAAAAACGCGTCCGAACGAAATTCGGGCTTTTGCGAAACAAAGCAAACAGGAAAGCGCCGGTAGTTGATTTTTCCCTGAGAATTCGCCTTTCCTTGATTAGTTATTACCGTCGGAACGAACGAGACATATTTTACTATGGTATTTTCCCCGGCTGTCGGCCATTTTTTGAGAATTTTAAACAGAGGCGATACACACGTTCGGAGCATTGCTCCGAATACAAGTAAATTATTTTTCGGCTGCGTTGAAACTAGGAGCTCATTCATACTATGTTGGAGAATTTCCTCCAAATCAACATTAAATGTTAATTTCAATTTTTTTAAAATATTAAACCTGTTCAAATACAATCAAATTTAATACAATCAAATAAAATCTAACGCCATAAAATCTGATCAAATACCATCAAACCCAATCTATCAAATAAATCTAACAAACCTAATCAAATCTAAACTAATATAATCAGCTCTAAACAAATTTAACCAAATTCAAATAACACTTATCAAATCTAACCAAATTATATCAACTTTAATAAAATGTATTTAAGTCTAATCAAACCTAATGAAATCTATCCAAATATAATCAGTTGTACTCAAAATTTAACCTAATCTAATCAAATTAAAAACAAATTTATTCAATTCTAATCGACTCTAATTGAATGTAATCAATCTAATCCAATCTAATCTGAACTGAATTCATTTAATATAATGCAACCATATACATTTCTCGCTTTTGCCAATATTTTTGGGGTTTTAAAAGTTGAAAATGTATTAATTTTAGCCTTGGAAAATTGTCAAATTCACTTGCTTTTGAACATCGCAATATCGTTCTATGCATTATTTGAAATGAAGTGTTCAAAAATGGGATTCTATGGCAAAAACGTAATATTAATCGGATTTCGTGCTCGAGTGGCCAGGAAATTTCAACTTCGAGATTGGAGTAGGGATTTATATTTATGTCACATACTACACACTTACGTAACATCGGATGAATGATTCCATGTTTAACCAGTTAAATTCTTTTGTATACATTTTGAACGCTCTTCTCCGATGATTTTCGGTCGGAGATATTTCCAACGGCAAAATATTCAACTCCGAGCCTGAGTGAAAAGGGATGTACAGTTTTCTCGGAGGAGGGAAATAGAGATTGTGAGATGGGGCTGAGGGTTGATTAGGTGCGCTTACCCCATCTTCCCCACTACCCATGGTCCTTCGATGGTTCAGAAGCTTTTTTATCCGCTTCCCGGCTCTGAAATTTTCAAGCCCCACGTGCATGATGGCCGCTCGCTTTTCTCTTTTCTAGGGACTTGCTTTTTTGATCTTTTCCAACCTCTACCTCCTCTACTTCCTGTTCAGCTTCGCTGTTCAGGTCCCCTCGGGCCCAATTATATTTCGTTATCTCGGCGTTGCCATAGCAACCTTCTCACCCGTGTTTGGCACTTCAAAGAGAAACGAATTCTTCTGCGCTTGAGGATCTATCCCGATACTATGATACCTACACGTCGACGAACGAACAGTTGGTACTCTAAAAGACCTCGGATTGGGCAATACAGATTTTTCCTGTGGATGCCATTTTCGTGATTGAAAACAATTGATAGTTGGTACTCATGCTGTCATCACGAGTAATCCTGAAAATCGATTTGATTCGATTGTGAGTAGTTGAGAGTGACCTTCGATATCGAGTAAACTCTCAATATCGAATTTTTATTTTTCACACCAGTCAATAGAAACGACCCATAGAAGGCCCGAAGGAGCAAATGAGCTAATAGTTATTACTTATATTCTTTGCTACCTCAACCTTTCAGGGCGGGTTTACAATTTTTTACGCAATATCAGTTCAAAAGTCCGTTCAGTTATCCGTCAAGACTCTACATCAAATTCCAAACAATTTGTAATTTGAATCTTTCAGCCCGAATCAAGTTCGAGTTGAGCACTTTCTTCACGCGTTCTAGCGCTCTTTGGAAATCCGCTCTCGTTAGAAGAAAATACTTTTCTCCTATCGCTAGCGCTAAATACAATGAATTTCGATTTTTTAAATAACTCAAGCGTCTTAACCGTACGAGACAAGCGTCGCCCATGAACGCGATTTATCACCTATATCAGACGATAGTCCCGCCAACGTCTACGTAGAGGAAGTCGAAAATGCACGGGGGGATAAATAATTTCGACCAATTACGTTGAAAAGCGTCAAGTCCTCCCTGAAGTTACGGTCCGAAGGATATGAACGTTCTTCTTGGTTCCCAGCCGTCGCAGCGCGGCTTCTGACCGGTAATTTCGTGGGATATTAATCATTCGTTTTCTGACCGTCCGAACGACTATAATCGTCCTCCGGTCTGAACCAGAGCACGTCCACCCGGGAGCAGTTTTCATAAAGGGCCCGTTAATTAGATGCCATTAATAACTTTTGAAAAACAGAGACAGGATCGGCGTGAATGACGATGAAACGGTGTTTTCGGTTGTCTCAAGTTATCCCCGATGCCTGATATAGTAAACTTTTATCGGACAATCGGGTGATAAAATCCAAAAGAAGTGTTAGATGATGTGTAACAGATAAGATGAGAGCTCCTATGCTCGCGGGCCGTCGATAATCGGAGGTACATCGTATTAACCGACTCTAAACATTCGAAATTGTTCTTCAAGCGCTAACAGCAGATGTGGAACTGAAATGGCCTCAGCAGTTTTATCTAATAGCCCCGAATTAAAGTTAGTGGCTGTTAATTTAGCGTCACTTCTTCTATCCCTCCTGCAAATTTTTTTTCATTCATTTTTCAGAATAAGTCTTCAACCGAAATAAATACGACTAATACGAAATAATATCGTATTGCACTAACGTGGCGGCCTATGAAAGAGTTTCTAAATTATATAATTGTTCATAGTCTTCTGCCGACTCGAACATTGACATTGTGATCTAAGCACGCATCTAGTTTCAAATATTATGCTGCTTACCGTTGCATTATGTTATCCTTCGATTGTAAATAATTTTGAGTCACATCGATGACTCAACAGAGATTTTGATTCATTCATGCTCGCTCGTCAATAAAACAAGTTACGTCACCCATATATAATACAACTACATAATTATCGAGCAATAAACCCGACGGCTTAAACTTACCTCAGAAATTCCAAGCTGCGGTGTTGTAGGCCCTAAAACAATAAAATGAGACTGTTAGAAAATCGTCAAGTCAACGTGGCGGAATTAAAATTAAAAGAAGCCGTATCGTAAAACGCGAATGAGGGGCTAGTTTGGAATGTGATCGCCCATACATCGCACGAGCTACGACTTGTAACAATGTGTTAACGCGGCACGAAATAAACTAGCGACCATAAATAAATACGATTTTATTTACAAACCGATAGCTCTTAGTATTTGCTATTTTCTGGCCACTAAGACTGTTCCGCCTGCGACTCGATCCGTATCAAAAGCTTTCATTAGTTTCACTGCATTTTCGCGACATCACCGAAAATACTTAGTAAAAATACTACCATAAAGATGTTTGTTAAATCATTTTTATTTTTCTATCTTCGGCCAAATAATGAATAAATTAAAAGCAATTCATGCTAAAGCGACAATAATGAAAATGGCAACTATGCCGATTTTGTTTAAAAACAAAATAGGCAGGGAAAAAATTAATTGAAGCCAATTTCAGACCTTGTCAAAAAGGTTCTCTGGAAACTGATTTTTACCCAGAAACATACAATTTTCTGGCAAGAACCTTAAATAAAATAAAATTTACGTTAGCAATCTGGCCATTAGTTTGTTCAGAAACTCCCAAAATGCAAAACGCCAAAAAACCGAAAGAATAAATTCTTTCGTCGCGAAGACGAAACCAAGGCTTTGCTCAGAAAGTAATAGTATCACCCTATTTATTGAGAACTAAGCCGATTTAATGCAAGGTGAACGTGACGGTTATCCTGAACAAGATGATGTACTCGTATATATCGCAAAGGAAGCGCAGAGAGAGAGGCCATGTTGGAAAAGGAATCAATGGGCTGTTGTGTCAACACGACTGGTTGCCAAGCGAGATCCCCCTGTCTGCCTCCTTCCAGTCACCACCTCTCCCACCTCCGATCCAAGCACAGGTTCCTGCCTATCCTATATCTCTATCTCATTCCCACGCAGGCCGACGTGAACAGTGCCAGAGGTGAAAAAAGGGTTTATAACACACAGGGAGTTTTGCCAAAGGGCGCGAGATCGGTTGGGCGATATTTCACGAAGCAAATAAAATATATTTTTCAAAGAACAGACGAACAACAAGGAGAATATACGGGGGTAGATTGTGACCATCAACGATTTTCCTGCGTTGGCCTCTCGGTTACTGGCGAACGATAAGCTAACGACATTCGCTAACACGGGATGTTGAGTTGAAGTTGTAAAAATAATAAAATTGCAACTGGCCTTGCTTGGTTTATTATTCATAATTTTCTAACCCCCTCAAAATTTGATGTTTTACGTTTCGAGGCATGCAGCATCCGAATATCTAATAAAAAAAATTTCTCCGTCCGCCGGACGCCGTCAACAGACAAAACTAGGTATAAAATCGGCCAATCCTGGCCGGACAACGGCTCAATTCTTTAACCAAATAGCGACCTCACTTTTAAGGGTATTTTTGGGGGGATTTGAGAGGGAGAAAAATAGCATTACTGGTTCTTGAGTTATCGCTGCTGATCTATAGAAATGTCAACATTTTCAGAAATTTGGTGCGAGGGTGCGGGAGAATTCGAAGACCGTTACACGTTAATTCATTACCTACTTTACAACAATGAAACCTACGAATCCCAATTGAAATGCGTCGATGAAGAACCCGGTTGCTAAAAAATTAACGACATTTGGAAATGAAAATAATATTTTTTTTTTTTTGTGGGTATTTATGAGTACAGTGAGATATGTGTCATTCAGGGAATCAGCAGTGGACGGCTGACATACATAACAGGCATCACCAGGCGTTAGAATAATACGGCGTTCACTCGGGTCTCGTCTCGCATATAAAGAAGTCCACAACCCTCGTATAGCGAACTGCGTGCGGGACAAGGATAGAGATTCAGAAGTGGAAAAGAGGGTGCGGCGACGCTTTTCCTGATGGTAAATGCGCAAGCGTCACCCGCTGGCGCCGACGCACCCTTGTCAGAGCTCGGAAGACCCGCACAACGCTGCCGACATCCCGTCCTGATTCAACTGCAATCTTCCAGTCGGTTTTTACCAAGTCGGTGGAAAATACGACAAAAATCGAAGGTTTTAAAATGTCCTCTGCGGCGAAGGACGTCTGGCTACAATACCCAAGCGACAGCCAGGTTCTTAATTTTACTTTGCAGAAGACATGAATGTCAACTGAAAATGAACCGACTTTCAAATGAAAATTACTGGAGCTGTAAGTGAAATCTTGTGGCTCCAAGAGTGGTCTATTTCGCGATCGGAAAATGTGTGAAACCCTAGAACAGGAAAAATTAGACGATATAATAATGTATTGGTCCTGGCTTCGTTTCTGTTTCCTCACTTACGCTATTCACTGCACAGGGTTGTTACTGTCGAATCAATTATACTGGAAGTTTATTAAAGAGTAGTTGCTGCATATCTTGTTTTCTTCTTTTGGGGTAATATAGAATGAATTAATAAATCCACCATTTCATTTGCATTTTATTTAGAGATTCTTCGGCCATTTCAATATCAGATGATCCAAACCTTCATCAATGAGAACATCATGATCACTACAGAAAATTGGCGACAAAAACATGGGCTTGAATCATCACAACAAGAAGACTACGGTTTTTGGAATCTGACTGTATCGAGGCAGACGTCAGAGACGTCTTTCAGAGATGATCTGTATATTGACCAATTGAAAATCAAACCTCTCAGAGTGGAAGAGTTTTCTGTTCGAGACTTACTATCTTTGGTCTTGAGTCTGCCAATAGAAAACCGCGGCTTGGATTATTCGGGGAGACAGATTCTTGTAATGCACTAATAGCACTGAAGCTGGAAATTCGGCAATACTCAAATATTCACTACTTCTGAAACCCTCGGCTGTGGTTGGTGTACATTTTTGCAATTTACTTCAAAACTTCCTAGATCGAGGTAACATTTTCGCCCAGGATCCTCGACTTCATCGTTTGCACTTGTGTTAAACGAAATCGAAGCTCCGTTTCCGTCTATATGTTCCCTGGGCCATAGGAACCAGCAATGGCTATGGGCAGGGGGTGTACGGATGTTGAATTGTTATTAAACCACGTGTGGTTGTGTTACACACTCGTTCAGGCCATTGAGTGGAGGGGTGCACGTTTTGACAACTTCAGACCCGCGCAAAGTGGTCAGTTCACCGCCCCCGACGACCTAGCCCTCGGCCGAATCGAGTGTTCAGCTTTAAGGGTTGAAAGCCCTCTCGCAACTGAGACGGGGGCGGGAAAGCCTCCGGGGGCGGCGGGGGAAGAGTTACTTTGCATCTTATGAATGTTTCATGAGAGAGCGAGGTTCCTACACCATTGTACTACTACGGGCTGCCGCCGCTGCATGACTCACTTTCAGGCTCATTGTTTACTAAACTAGATTTGGCCCCGCGTTTGTCCTTTTGCGGCTGAGGCTCCTTACCCCCCTACACCCCCGGGGGGGTTGCCCTTGGAAAAGAGGATTTCTCGCCTTATCCGAGCCAAATTTTGATGATTTCCTAAAAGATTTCCCTTCAACATACATTCGTTATGACTTTTGAGGTTCATTGTCCAGGAATAACTTTCTGGGTCCATTTGTCCAATATATTCAATAAACCGTAATTGTTCCAGATTAATTGGAGTAATTTTCCAAAATTTATCCAGTAGGAAAAATGTGGGAATCAGTGCAAAAATCAAAAAGAAAAAACTGATGATTCCGAAGTACAGAAAAGTCTGAGAAAAAGGCCACCTAGTAACTTCAGAGGAAAAAACATGCATCTGATGAT
This sequence comes from Tupiocoris notatus, assembly GCA_037159825.1. NCBI lineage: Eukaryota > Metazoa > Arthropoda > Insecta > Hemiptera > Miridae > Tupiocoris > Tupiocoris notatus. The sequence continues at coordinate 74,371 of JASJUZ010000191.1, read as the reverse complement.
CTGAATGAAAAAAGTGTATTATACTGATCCTAAATTTAAGAAGAATCAGTAGGGAAAAGGAAAAATATCCGAAGAACCAAGATATTATGAATAATCTGATGATCCGACTCGAAAGAAAATAAAAAAAAAGAATAAAATACAGAATCGATAACAAACTAGACAATAATCTATAACAACTGACTGAATAATTTGAAGACAAATCTGAGTCTGGAAGAAGAATCTAGGGTTTCTCAAGTCTCTGGAAAGTCTAAAATAACTTGAGAATATGAGAATCCCGGTATTTAAAGAACCTGGATGAATCTGAAGAACCAAAATAAGTGACGAAGAATCGGATGAGAGAAAAGATTGATGAAGCTGAGAACGATCTGAAAAATTTGGAAAACTGAAGACTCTCGAAAAAAAAAATTGAAAATGGCTCTGATAAGGACGTGGTACTCGGGGAAATATATTAATTACTCTACAACGAGAGGGTGTGACGTCAGAGGGGAGTGCATTCTGGTGGGGGTGGAGAATCAAAGCACCGACGCTGAGGGAAGCAGCTTCTCCGCCTGCCCGTCCAGCCCCCACCCCCTTGAAACCCCCAACATGGCTAATGGGCCTCATATCGATTCTTGAACCAACCAACCTCTCTCTTGCTTTCACCCCCTTTCACTTCGCCATCCTCTCTCTTGCACTTTCCAAGTGTATCGTCTTTCTCTCTCTTTTTACCATCCCTATATTCAACCTCCCCGCCTCCTCATTCACCCCATATGCAAATCACAATGGCGACCCCTAACACAACAGGCAGCACCTCAAGGCTTTCCCCTTCACTTTCACCCGAAAGTGCCTTTCACCTCAACTCGCATTCACCTCCATTTTTCTTCTCATCATTTCATTTTCCTACTTTTTCCGCCTCCGAAAAGAATATCTCTCGTTTTCGAGGATGAAATTCGCACCTTTTGGAAACGCCTGCCGGAAGTCAAAACTTTGCTCATTTCCATTTTCCTGTCAACATTCGCTGTTCATGTTTTCCATCACGTCCGCCTTTAATTCATGTTTTCGATGTTTCGTTAACTGATTTTCACCCATAATACGTTTAGCAGTTGCAAATACATTCTCTGAATTATATAATCCAATTATAATTACCAAAAATGTCATATACTCACTGGCTGTATTGGAATATGATTGGTGCTATTAAATAGATGTTTTTGTATTCCTACATGAATTTCGCTTACTTCATGATCTTCCAGTAATTTTTTTTTGGTAGTTAAGTATCACGGTATAACTGTGGAATACTTGAAGTCGTTGTGGCTTCAACATGCTCGTAAATCTCAGTGAAGTTATAAGGGAAGAGAAAAAATGTAAATAAAATCGTACGTCATTGAGGTTCATTGGGACGTATTGTATTCCCCAGATTGTCCAGGCCAGTTCAATATACGTCATTCTGAAAATAATAAATCCTCGTGTGGTATTTTAGCGGAAAGGGAAGCGGTCGGAACTGTTCCGTAGAGCGGTCACCGGAGCGGTCAGCCCAGTGGTCTGACTGGACATCGAACGGGACCGTCCTGCGATGAGAAATGGCCGGAAAGTCATTGTGGGCACAGTTCGAAGCCCCAGGTCCCTGCTGTAGCTGCTGTATCTTCTATTCTGGCTCGCCCTATCAATCGAAGATGTTATTTATTGTTGACAGGCTGGACGGACGAGCAGCCTCTGGCTTTCGAGCTGACTGGGCTTGATACACTTCGTCCCGTTGTTCCATTCCATTCTGTTATAGTATCCGCAGGAATCGGACCGCAGGCAGAATGGCTACGACAGACCAAATGCCAACACAAAGACACACGAAACATAAAGGAACTGCTTCTGGTTCCGGGCCTCGGCGATGTACTGTGATTAATCAAAAAGCAATAACTTGAACGCATAGCATTCAAAGATGATGTAGCAGGAAACGAATTGTATATTATTCGAATGTCGATCGAACTTTGGTTTCTCGATTGATTGTAACCCGAGAATCTTATTTTGTAGCACTTTTCGGACGAATGGCCTTTGTTCCCGATTGTTACCAAAAATGTCATAGCAAGTGCTGGAGATCTAATCGGCTGACACAAGAGTGGAGCCAAGTTGGATCTGGAAGAAGAGATGGATGGAAAGAAGCGAGAGAAAAGCAAGAATAATATTTTGCTTTGCAGGCCGGAGCACGCCACGCATTTCTCGCATAGAAACTACCGATATAAAATGCCTTGTGGGAGAGGAACATGAAACGACTGGATATTAATATTGGACCGCCACTAACTCGCTCGATCTCAGTATCCATTAATTAACCTGTGCACGAACAAGTACACAACAGTAAAGTTGCTGCCAACGCAAGACTGATACAATCAGGTAGAATTACAAAAGCATTCAGCGTAATTAATTACCGTGCGATAAGAAATCCGATTCTATTTGCTTCGATCGTATCTCCAAAATGTCGACTCCTTCGACAAAATCTCTGCAGTGCAATCTGAAGAAGATGAAAAATTAACAAAAGTATATAAAAATCAAAACTATCGGTCAACCAGTCGTCCGCACTGTCGGCATAATTGTGAAATTGATATGATTCTTCACCGATGTCATGGAGACAAATGAAGTCATTCTGCAGGGATAAAAATCTCAGCTCAATCTACCGCCTGCTGATATCCTACACTTCTTGTTGGTCCTGTTGGTAGGTAGATTTTCACTTAGATATGTAGGACTTCGTCAGAGCGACATGAATCTAGTAGAACAATTTATTTTATTTTTTTCATTCATCGTAAGCTTCCACGATTGTGCTATGTTCAACTTGGGCTTTGTCAGCCAACAGGTATTGCAGTTTCTGTTTGTTCACAAGCGTTTCAAAACTCTTTGCACATGCAAGGAAAACAGGAAGTAACACCGACCGAACAACGCAGGGATGAGTCCACCGTTTTTCCCTCCGGAAGGAAAAATATAAATTTCATGAATTATGGATTGTTTTCAGCCGTCGGCTCTACATGCGCTCTCATCCGTACAGTGGAAAGCTGGCGCATTTTTCCGCCAACAATAGATAGAAATTTTCCGTGTTTTCTTTTTCATTCTTCTCCTATCCTTGCGCCCGATGCTGAATTCGTTGAATAATTTACTGCAGACGACCATATCACGGATGGTTGATCAAGGTTGTGACAATTTCAAAGCTCGTTTTTAAACGGTTTCGAACCTGCAACGCTGTGGCAATTTACTTCTAGGGGATGAGAATATTGTCGGGTGGCTGTCAAGAGTGACTGCTGAATTGCACCAGAAACTTTTGTTCATCGGCAGGGTAAAGGCATGAATCTCTCAAATCGGTCAACGAGGATTGCCTTCACTACCCAACCCAGAACACTTCTTACTAAGTTACACGTGCTGAGAAAAACGAAACACCGACCTTACAAGCAGTTGTTGTTGCTGAAGATTAAAATCAATCAATAGAATACCAATTTTGCACTCCTACGGAGCGAGTTAGTTTTTAGGGCCGTTTCAATATTTGGCAAGAAAGCTTTTTGAACAATGATCTGTTTGTTTATTCGTCTACTTCCTTATTGTGTTTGGATTTCACACTTTCAAGGCAAACAAAGGAGAAGAGTCAGTGCTGTAATTTAGAAACGACACTTCTCATGGCAGACGTACTATAAAAGTCTATTGGCAGCCGAGCGACGGCTGAGTAGGTAGGCGATTTAAATGATATTTGCACAGCAAGAACGGCCGTACTCTCAACTGGCAGACGTTCATTGAAGTGTAGGAGGGCAACTAGCAGTTTCGTTTTAATAAGGGAGCAATAAAATGAGAGAGGTTTGAACAGCCATCCAATAGTTTAATCAGAGGAATAGGGAGTAGAAAGAGAGTAGAAGAAATGAAGTGAATGCGTGCATGAGAACGAAAGAGAAGGGAAGTATAACAAAGCTTGATATATTGGCCTACGAATCGAGGGTGTTTAGAGACGGGCCATTGACTGCTATCAACTAAATCCCTTCTTCACACTTCTCATTGATATACCCATCGAAAACGTTGATAGTCGACGAATTTAGAGGATAGAGTTTCCGAATTTGAAACGTTTGCTTTTGAGCGGCTAATATCTTGAATCTACCTTCGGCTCATACACCACCGCATGTCTTCCACACAATGCGGCACTTCAGTTTGTTTACTTCAAGATACTACCGTGCAGGAATATGCGTTGGTGGATAAAGCGGTCGATTCACCGAGGTTTTACACCATGCAAAATCTTCAACGTTTGAGGGGTGAATGTCCCAAGAAGGCTCCTTTCTGGTTTCTGACTATAAAGGTTTATAGTACGATAAAGTCTTCGTGGCGGCAATGCACGACAAGGAGCAGGGAGAGTAAAGGGAGGCTTGGTCGCGCGAAAACTGTAGGACTTCTTGGCTGTTGAGTTTTGAAAGAAATTCAGACGTTTTGTATGTTTCACTACAATATACAAGAAGTTGATACACTCTGTTGACATCGTTACTTCGAGTTTCAGCGAGCCATCGCTTGCAATTTTTCGCAAAAAAAAAGAGCAAAAATGAAATGACCTTCTTGAGGAATATATTTTAAAAATAAGATCTATAGACCATGCACGACCTGTTGTCAAGGGAGCCCTATATTATTTTTGAATGCAAAATCGTCAGTCAAGGGGTCTCCAACTCGAACTATCAACTACTATCATTCCACGTGTATAAAAATTAACACCGGAAATTCAGCTATTTTTGGCGGAATACAGCTCTTGCTCGCAAAATGCACAGTGAAAACGCAAAGGCGATATAGGCAGAGGGTGCTATCGTTCCTACGGGGTCCTTCAGTACGTTGCCAGGGATCTGGGCTGGGTCGGGGGTGGTATACGATGTGACGGAAGATCAGGCGCTGGCTGCGAGCAAAACTGAGGGCAGGGGGTAGACTGGCTTGTCTGTCAGAGTATCGATCAGTTGGCTATCAGCCCTCATGCATATTCAAATCAGGTCGGAAGAGGACGCACTAGGGTCTGACTGAGACGGAGATAGGGAGCTACTGCGAAGGTTTCTCATGCTATGGAAAGAGACAGGGAAAGTCCAAGGAAGTCCTCCTGCCAACGGGCAAAACATGTCAACACAAACGTTATATACCTCACCCGAGCGGAAGAGCTGCCATCGCTTCCTCTATTTCGATCTATTCTGTGCAACCTTGAAGTAATATTCTCATGGTGAAGTGAGGAAAATATTGTTCCAAAAAACGATTTTCTAGAAGATCACTAAACAAGGAATATTTTCACGCAGAAGTTTACATCCTCAGCCTGATGGTTTTGAATTCCCTCTACTTCTAGCTTTTGTTTGCTGAAAGTGCGGTGAAACTGCCATTATAAAAAAAAAAAAAAAAAAAAATCTAAAAAATAATTCAAATCGGACGATAATGAGAATATGCCAGCGCTACTGTAATCCACTTTTGCCATTGCTGTTCTCCTGTTCCGTAATTTCTACAGAATGAACCAACCGCCATTGGGAACCAATCACGCCAAAGAGTCGACGTGATCGTATTGAAGTAACGAGACCACACACATTGATGTTCCATCATGCAATCCAATCCGCTCAAGCCGCGAGGAACTTTCAACCTTTTTCCGGGTTCTGTGGAAAAGCTGATACAGATTCGGTCGCTGCGATACGAGAATGAATATAGGTTGGCTTTTCCAACTATGCTCGGAAAAACCGGGAAAAACTCTCTCGAACGTACGAGGCGACTGGATGATGATGGTGAATCTACTGAGACTGAAATTACACTGGTGGGCGAAAATAGAGAGATTCTGGAAAGTGAGTGCCATAACCAATAGATGGCGGTATCCACGATGAGCTGTCCGGCGATGAGTAAGTTAGCTCGAAATTACTTTACAGATAATCGACCATTTCGATTGACAGGACTACGAAAAAACTAAGCATGAATTCATTTAATGGCAGGCGTTGTTGCCTTAAGGCTTATCCAAATTTTCTTTGGGTCATCCCAGGAGATAAAGCAAAACGACAAACAAACCAATCCACACTTGCTGCTCCACTACTATTGCTTGGTGCCTTTTACGCTGGTTTGTTTTTATCACGTTCCTATTTTGGTAGGATCTCATTTAAACCTTACAGAAGGACAATACATGTACATTCATTCATTGCTTCAGATATTGAACATCAAGCGTCAGTAATGGCCGGCAGTAATAGTAAGAACGATTCTTGGCAAGAAGTTGAAACATCTGGGAAATTTTCATTTTACTATTACCAGAAGTAATTTTTGAAGCGTTCTGACTATTTTCAGGATTCCATTCGTGAATATTATGATGGTACGATCGATGAACAGAGTGAGTATTTCTGATCGTTGGAATCCTATTTGAATGAAGGGCGTGAAACGGCGTCAATGAAAGGCGAGTAAATCCTTTTTGATTTATAGACGCCCTCACCAGACGGATTTAGATCTGTCAAGATAACAATTATGACGCCGCAAACTCTCGCAGCCTCGCCCTTTAAAGCTCTTACGCTACTTTCAGTAGGTATATTCAAGAGATTTTAAACCTTCGGTTGTCCAATTATGAGTTCCACTGCACCGAGGGCAGTTTTCTATTAACTACGTAACAGGCCAATAGTTTTCGACTTTATATTTGAACAGATTGAGTAGAAAAGAGATAATCCGAAACTTGATATTGTGAAATGTGTCAAATAAAACTCCATTCGATTCCTTCCGACGATCCTTGATTTTGTCGTTCAGTGACCATGGGCTTACGCGGGTTCAAAAAGTCCCACAGAATCCGGAGAAATGGTATCGTAAAATTAACTTCCGTTTCGAACTTCATTTTTTGAAATTCGTTCGTACTAATCCGTATAAAGAGCCGCAAAAATTATTCAGAGGATCTTTTTCTTCTATGGCCCTCCTATGGGGCCATAGGTACCCTTGGTCCTATAATGCCCTGAAGAAGCCCGAACGGGCGAAAGTACTCGGCTGGATAATAAAAAAGAATGGAGAAGAGGTCGCCTCGTTTTTCTCCCCCTCAACCTACAAAAAGAATATTCAGAGGATAGAGTAAAACCGGTTCACTATGTTTGATTTAGTGCAGACATCATTTCTTGTTCTCTGACCATGACATAATGATATTTTCGTGTGTCGAACGAGCGCGACAGATTCCTATCAGATCTTTATATTGTTGTTTTGTTGTCAAGAGGGCCTGAGTCTGCTTGCTCCGATGTCCGCTGATCGTACGTTGCAGATAAACGCTTGAGCTGTGAAATCGGCGCGCGCAAGTTTGCGATGAAGGCACGAGCTTTTCGGGCGACATGCGCTCATTACGTTTATCTAGAATGAGATCTCTCAGGCTCACACCCTTGCTAATGCGAACGGGAGGCTATCAGGCGCATCAGTTCGTACAGCAGGGCATGGAGATACAATGGGGAAGAGGAAGCGAAAAAATACTTTTTCGTCATCGCTGTACGAGATAGAACCTTCGATGTGCAGGATGAGGATTTGCCCGTTAGGGTTATAACTGGCCGCAAGAGGGAGATGGAGATGGCAAGAGGTCCCTTTATCCCGCTGTGATGTTACCAAATTTCATTTCGGAGGCGAACCCTTCTCATATACCAGCCTCTCTTCCTCTTGCTTTTTAACGCTTTCCTCTAGCTTTGCTAGGTCTGGCTCTCGGGTTGAGGCCATCTGCCCTGATTAGGTCTGCAAGTGCTCGACTGTGCGGGGTCGTCTCTCTTCCGTGCTGAGGGTACGAGGCTGAAGCGTTTTCCTCTTTGAAGTGTCCAAGGCTCGTTAACCGCCAATATGCAAAGCGTCCACAGGGGTGATGGTGGTGAGATGTACACCCCCTGGCTTGGCTGCGCCTAGATTGCCTTCTAATAGACTTGACAGAGGTGTCAATCCTCTTTATCACGCTTTCCCACCTTCAACTCCCTCGGCTCGGCCTTCGCCCAAATAAACTCGCCGAGGAGAAGGGTACCCACCAACCCACCCCTGGCTGGCTGAAGAGGATACGAAGTTCTGCGGGTATCTGGATGGATGAGGGCGGTTTCTCTTTGAAATTCAAAGCAGAAGTCATTACGGCACCCAAAATTAGTTATACGGATATGGGATGGCGTCGACGCCAACTATTGCGCGGCGATGTGGAAGTTTGAGTTTACACAGAGAAATCTCACTTTGGCCTTTGGTTGGTATCATTTCAAGTAAAGCTTTACGGTCAGCCGGAATGAAGTCACTTTGAACGCAACCACCCACCTGCTCGCCAGTAAAACACAACATCATGACCGCACTTTTGAATTTACTAACGAGACCGAAAACGATACTTCGGAAAATTTATTACAGTTTTTTCCAAACGTGGTGAACACTGGAATTAAAATCGACATAAAACGGCCGATTATTAAAGGCTTTGCAAAAAAAAAAAAAAAAATATAAGAGCAACAGGGAATTTTCATGAGAAATCATTCTTAGCCTAAACTTCAGTGGTGTTTTTAGTTTTGATGGAGATTCGTATGTAACAATAAATACTTGAAAAATATATATGTACTTAAACCGAGCATGCCAGCATAATTTATGAGAGACGATTTTTAACAAGATCACAATGACGATGATTACTTACGCCTTTTCCTAAAAACCATTTCACATTTCCTATGGATATTTACGTCTAGATGAAAATAGAGATTTATAATAGAAATGGTGATAAAGTTATGATTTTCTCAAGCCTATTCGTAACTGCACTAAATGAGAGAATCCGAACAAACTTTTAGAACATGACAATGAAATTATTTGTCCTTAAAACCACAGTACTTTTCTTGAAAATTTAATGCGAAATTCAAATCTTAAAAAAAAAAAATGCTATGGCATAAGTAGTTTACGCAAGTCATCCGTAGTAATTTCCTCCTTTTGAAGTTACAAATCAATTGCAGATATCAATTTCTGGAATTAGTATATTGGAAAATTTTATACGAATTAGCTCCAGGTTTCCAGTGCCTCCCATCGAGCTTTAAACAATCACGCTTCACTCTATATGAGTTAGCTAGCCTTATCGTACAGACAGGGAGCGTCTAATGAATCGTTGTCCTCAGGGTGTGATTTCTCAACACCTGAGAAGCCTCCATTGTTTCATTAACAACCAACGCCTGTCATCGCCGGTTATTTAGCGCAGACACAAATGTTTGCTATGGGCGAACGATAAATAACGAAATAAAAGACATCGACGGCATTCGTATGTAAGTACGTAGGAACTATTGGCAGTTGGAGAATGCTAGGACTGGACCCGGCTGAATGTGAATAGGAGGGTCGTATATCACAGGAAAGCAGGCGGTGGTAATTGGACAAGTAACTTGGGATAAGGAGGACCACAAGACCTGATGACTTATGAAGAGCTTAGAGGCATTTTCAAATTGAGCCCGCTGAGAGAGGGGAACAATTAGAGGACGTTGTGATATTCTCTTGATGAAGACAGCAGCGGCTACACCTTCTATCTCCGACTCACTCAGTTTCAATATACACCTCCGCCTTTGCATCTGGTTCTGCACCGGATGCCAGCTCGCTCATCCCTCCCATAAAATGTCATTCCTTCGAACCATTGAAGGGTTGAGAAACGGAGTAAGGGTTGTGAAAATAAGACGAATAAAGTTCGAAGAAGTTCCGACGGCTGCGGGGGAAGTCTCAAGGCTTACCGCAAAAATTCCGTAGCAATTAACCCTTTCCTTTAGTCTTGGCGAGTTCGTTCAACTATTTCCATTAGAGGACAACTGTAGAGTCATTCCGTCAGAATTCTTTATTAAGGTGGTAGCTCCACGCATTCATACCGATCACTTGGAGGTGCTGATCCGGTATTGAGTTCGAAAGGTCTGGTAAACGGACAGATATGAGTTATGGGAGTCTAATTCCTTGTCACCCTCGGCAAGAAGCGGCCGTATTGTTCTCCTATATCCAATTCGATTCGATTGAGCGATATATCCAAGGAATTATTGAATTAGTGAGTATTTCCGCTAAATATTAATTTAGAAACATGTCGGCTAAAGTTACGGTGAATATTATGATAATGTGGCGTGCCAATTTATCAATTGAGGGGTATATAAAAGGCTTTTGTGTAGAATTGTCAAACTTTCAGAAATTTGGCATGGAAATTTGAATTACTCGAGAATTTCCTTAGCTATATCAATTGTTTGATACTCGTTGGAATGACCGTCAAACACTCTCTACAGCTGTATCCTTGGGCGAATAATATAACTTCTAATTTGATAATTAAGAAAAATTAAAATAATTAAATATTCCATTAAATAAAATAATCAATTTGTAATTTCAGGAGATGCAAAGGAGTTTTCCCTTATTCCATTCTGTTGTTCGGTGGAAACGATCACAAATGTTCGGAATAGTTACTTTCACATATGGACGGTCTTTTTAAATCATAATTGAAGCTGAGTAATATTTAACCACAATACAATCAATTGCAGCGTTTTTAAATTTATTTTTAGTTTTAGTAAGCACTTTAGCATCCCTGTAAGATTATAATAATCCTATTATCGGGTCTCAGTGGCGTATGAAAAAATCTCTCAGCACGATTGCCAGCTCGCCAACTGTTCATTATTGTTTGACATAAGGGAAACCGGCCAATTTGTAAGGCCCCATTCCCGCCCTCGGCGCCGTCGAATTCTGCCAAACCTATCGCCATTTCTCACCCCTAATGGGCTGAGCATGCAGTCTCAATAACGAAAAATGGAAGTTGCGATAGATTGGAAACCGAACTGTGAACGACGGTCAATAAGTTCTAGTAACGTAAATTGTATTCATGCTCAACTAACTGGCGATTTCGAAACACTTAACAGGAATAATGAGATACTCTTGATAAACTATAAAATTCTGGACTATATGGAAAAATCAAGTGAAGGTATTAATTCAATATAGTTTCCTTAATTCTTTTTATCTACTTGCTCATATTCATAATCTTCTTCTTCTTCTTCTTCTTATTATTATTATCTCTCCCCTAAAACGAAGATTTGGACTGAATTTGTCACCGTCAGACTCAGTTCGTTCCGAGGGAGTCCGAGAAAACCGGTTGCACCTAGTATTCTATTTCGTTTCTGATCTCCACCCGACGCATATTAAATATTTCATTGACAACACCTTCGTAGAACCGTGATTTTTCAGCGTGAAAAGAAATTGAAAACAATGAGCATGATTTCTAAAGGAGGCTTTGATACAAGTCTTTAAAAATCCGAACAAAAGAAGAAGACCCAGATTAGTGACCGTCAAACTATCCACGTTCATGAGTTTCTTTGAGATTTCGTGGTCAAAAGAGTCGAGGTGTCGGACCGTTTCATCACTAATCAAGAGTTTATTGTGCCTGGTTTCAAGTTGCTGAAGACCCTCTTCGTTAAAATGCTCAAGATGTCCGTAGCTAATATTGAGGTGACAGTGAATATGGGATACGCAAGTTCCTTTGAGGGAATTGAGAATTAACGGAAATAAATAAATGATATAATCGATAATACCTCTTGATAAATTTTATTACTTTATTAATTTTTCATTCGTACGTTTCGTTGTAAACTGACAGAAAAGGTGAATTTATTAGGGCAGTTTCTATTCCGTTCAACAATCCAATTCTTGAAACTACATAGATGATTTTTTGCCTAAAGAAGAAGAGGTATGAAATTTTTTCAACAAGATCATTATAATCCTATCCTATGCACATTTGGAATAGTTAATACTGCATTCGGAAATTGAAAGCCCATTTTTAAACAGTTGTGGGTGACAAGACAATAAGCGGAATAGCGAACGAGGACGTTGGGTACGGCTAAGTGAGTTACAGCTCGTGTCCCTTGGGATCTCCATACCCGCCCCAAACGTTAATGTTCTTGGCTGAAATTTTAATCGGAATTTTGAGTGTGGAGGCGCTATAATTGATAGGGAAGCCCCCACGGGACCCCGGCGAGTATAACTCGTTCCACTCTCCTCGGTATTTCGCTCTCTTTTCACTCTCTCTTGCCTCTCGGGTTCAGCACTTTTCCAGAGCCCCTAGATTAATTGGCCCTACAACCCCCTCGGATCTATCAAGGGCTCTCTCTTCTCAACGACTCCTACCTGACGTGGGGCGAAAAAAATATGAAAATGTTCCGGCGAAAAAAGGGTATTTTAATTTATTTTTTCTTATTCTGAGTTATGTCCGTTTTTGACAGAGGAATGCACGCGTCGTTTAAATAATGCCAAGCAACAAGTGTGCCGTATAAATCAAAATGTATTAATGCTTTAACTATTTTATTTTTTATTTTCTAATTAAAAGGTAAATTTTTTGCCCAAAGGTACAGCTGTAGAGAGTGTTTGAGACTATTCCAAACAAGTAGAGAACGATAATTTATTGCTACGAAAATTCTCGAGTTATAACTTCATACCATATTACTGAAAATCTCTCAAATTCTACATGAAAGTTACGATAACTAGAGAACAATTAAACCCATCTAACCTACAATATTGTCTTATTCGGTTCAGCCTTCAAAAATCTATAGAAATTGATATACCTGAAAACGTACGAATTAACCTCTCCTCAAAACCCCCCAAAAATATCCCTAAAATTAAGGTGGCGATTTGGTTGAAGAATCGATCCACCAATATTGATTTTGGGGGAAAAGTCAAGAATTTAGCTGTTATAGTTTCCTCAGAAAAGTTCACGACGGACGGAGGGAATATTTTTTATTGAACATTCGGATTCTACATGCCTTGAGACGTAAAACATTCAGTTTTCAAGGAGAGTTATAATATATGTTTAAGTGGCTGATTACAATGGTTTATTATTAAGTAATAAACCAATATAGAGACAATGACGAATTAAAAAGTTTCAATGCCATTGATGATGACACTGGAATTGGTAGCAATCTTTATCGCCTGACTCATTCCAGAACGGGAATATGAATAATTTTGTGGAAACGAAGTGGTCTAACTAGCTGCAGGCTCCTTGTCCTCTACCTAAGTGAAGGTTCGTTTTCAATGTCTAGCAAACTGAACACGCTGCCTGAGGGATGTGAAGGATAGAGTAAACTATCCTTGCGGCTACCCGCTACAGGCTCTCATCAACCCCTGGTGGCAAGGCTGTTGCTGGGATCCAATCGTCTCTTCGCCACCGAACAAGAGCCCAATATCTCGCAGTCAAGGGGACCGCAACAACCGCCCCCAATATTATCCTTGCTCCCGTCTCGTTAATACTGTGCTCTAGGGTTCGTTCCTTCTCGAAAAGGGATACAGAGTTCCAGAAGCCCAGGCGGAGTCTTCTCGTAACACGATACAAATTGGTCCATTATTCCGATGGTTGGAAGTAATAGCTGAGGTATCGAATTACAACTGTTTCCGTGTGAATGTGGAGCAAAACCCTCCGACAACTCTCATTCTACTGTTTCTCGAGCTAAATACGATACTTAGGTTGAAAATGGAGTTCCCTGCGTCTGCGATCTTATGCGAAGCCTACTCAAAAATATTCCTGCGCAAGAACTGTCTGGTTATGATTCAATATTATTGAGTCTGTTGGTTATGTCAGGTGTTATACGGGAGTATTGACAATTCCGTGAAAACGGTTCGTGCAAGGAAGTATTGATTCCATACTTCATCGTCAGTGTTGCCCGATACCGTGTTTCGGTACGAAAATCCAAGATCCGGATAAGCTAAACCGGTCGAGTCATTAGCGATCGATGGTAGTTTTCACTGCAGTTTTATCGAAACGACGCGTTGAGCAGTTACCGAACCAAACAGAGTCGCGTGTCGCCTATGCTGCCTTTCCCTGTTCGATTTTTTGCGCTCCTCTCTTTTGTGTAAATAAATGCGAGCGCTCGTCGCTTGACAGTTTTCCTAAGGAAGTGCATAGGGTGAAATACAATGGGGCCGGCTGCTGTGATAGCCCGGGGGCAGAGCCTCCTCCCGTCCTCCTTCACTTCGGTCCTCTGGCTAATTGGTTCACTTTACCTAATAGCGGTGCCTTTCATCGCGATCGCTCTTTTCAACGATCTTTCCACTTTATTACATCTACCGACGTTGCCGGGGGCGTTTCATCCCCCTGAACGACCCACACGATCAAGTATAGTTGAGAAATCTACTGCTCCCAAACCGAAGCGACGCGTTTGCCAAAGAGAATGTCTCACTGATAAGGTATCACAAAATCATTCTACGCCCAAAAATATATTATAAGAATAACTAAACTATAAAAATTATAGTTCTGTAACTCGCATTTCGAAATTTCCAAACCGAACCGGTAGTACTTCAGCTGATGCCGAGTTTTAAAACATTCTAACCATCCCATTCATAGTTCAATACGAATTCACTCGAACTTTGTGAAAAGTTAATAATTTTTTCGATGAAAATCTTAAAAACAACGATAGGCGGTTGAACCATAAAATGTCATAACTAATTTAATTTTTACAAGTTATCTGTCAGTTCGGAGCGATTAAAGCGTCCGCAAGTTAGATTCCAACTGTAATCGTTACTCCCATTTCAAATCATATAAATCTAGCCGAGGCCTCGGCTCATCGAGGCCCTCTCGAACCATAAACGGCAGCTGAGCAATTAATATTGTTACAGTATTTCTTCCTCGGATCCTTTTTCAAGTTGAAATTCCGATGTCAACTCGATCATTCCTAAAAGGAAGTCGAACCAATAACTGCTCCTCATTCCGATGACCATAACAAAATGACCGAACAGAATTTTTTAATGGTCATCGCAAGATGCGGCAGCCCCTCGGCCAAGTTGGTGAGCGAGAATTTGTGAAGACATTCAATATTTTTTGCTAACAATATTCGATACTCGAAAATTCCCCTGCATTTTCTTGACAAATACGTCTCTAACGATCAAATTCAATTAATTGAAATAAACAATGTTTTAGAGACTCACCATTTGAAAAGGACGTCATCTGTCTGAAAAACACACAAAAAAAAATTATAGTTGAATAAGACTAAATCATTCAAAATATTAGTTTAGTCCCTTAAGCGTTATTTGTTACAATCAGCACATAATAATTGAGTACGTATATTATGTACTCTGTCATGTACTCTTCAATTTTTTCGATTTATGGTAGTAAAACGATGAATTCTCATACTGACAACTTAAATTTTCCTTGTTCACAAAAACTTATAACAAGTTCTTCGAATGCGGTGAGCAACTATAGCACGACCAGCGAGCAGCAACAGTCCACAAATCCCTCCAAAACTATTAGCGGTATTCACACTTGGGAGCCAGCGAAGTTAATGAAACGTTTCGAGTTCTCTCTCCGCTTCTGATTTTAACCCTTTCCCTTCGCTTTTCTCGGTTTGCTGAGCTGGCAATGGCGGTCCCAGATGCAGCTAATCCTCCACCTAATCAACACTCCATGATTCATCTTCATCTTCACTCCCCCTTAGAGTTAACAGCACCAAACCTACCCTAGCCGTCGCAGAAGTAAGCACAGGCTCACCAACTCTCGAGCTAGGGATGCAAATCCGTGGATTGGTTTGCTCTTTCATCGCCGGCAGTTTGAGTTACTTCTGCGTCGCTTTCAAATCCCTTGTTAATTATGTTACCATAATTCTGCACGATTCAGCACAATCTTTAGATTGGATTTTTCGAGCGAGGCATTGTAGGCGAAGAAGTCGTTAGGTAAGAAAGTTCTTCGTGTGAATACACAACCCGTGATTCTGCCAAATGTTTCTAGTGATTTTGAAAACAGAGATCATTTTTCGTACTCTTCCCTCATTCATCGCTCTGTTGAGGTGGTGAGGCAAAAAACCCGGTCCACTCATTGTCCAAAACTTAGCTGGCTGAGCACATTCGCCCGTTAAAACATCCTCACCCCGATATGGAACCATGAAGCTTACTCTTGCTCTCTCTTAATTTTTTTTCTTTTGAAAAACTGTGGAAACCGTCTCGATCATCACTCATTGTTTTGATCCCATCTCAGCATTGTACTTCGACTCAATTTATTCCGACACTCGAAGACGGTGAGTCAAAAATCCTTTTTCCCCCCTTGACAATAACCAAAAGCTATTTACGGCCATCTCATGTTATAAATGAGGTCAATCCTTCATACAGATCCGATCCCTAGCTAGAAATACTCGTTCAAATCGATCCCTTCATCCTGTAGGGTCGTGTTGTGAGTCAGTTGGCGCGGTTTCGTTACGCCATCACGTCGCGGTCACGTTGGGGGTTGTTCCGTATCGTTCGCATTAGCTCGCTACGCCTGTCACCTCCAACGCAAGAAACAACCCCAACCCCATAGTCAAACCCACCATATCCAAATCCGACCCTCGATTTTTCTCAAAAACTACAAGACGAGGAAAAAAAGTACGGCTGTCCCTTTTCATAGTCGACTTAGGAGCTCTTATAAATCCCGTGAAAACGTTTTTGGTTCGATTTGACAGCTGTCAGATCGCGGGAAAAGGGGTTCGTCGCTGTTACAACGGGGACGCCTTTAATAAAGTCACGTTCCGACACTTGATTCTTTTAGATTTTTTATAATTAGCCTTCATGTCGAAGTTAGCTGAGGATGGTGGGAAGGGAAGTCCCAACGTTCCAGGCGGTCGAAGGTCCTTGGGGATTCAGTGTGCCATCAGGGGCGTGCGATCTAGCCAACATTCTCCCCAGAGTCGATAACTCACTTCGTAGGTATTCCCACAGTGAAATCCCTAGTGGGACTGAAGAACACGAAATTTAAATTGAACCACTCGCGATAAGTTCGGTTGACGGATGCATCGAAACACGATCTTGTTTGAATTTCGATTCGATTTTCGAAAGCTCGACTGGAAAAATTAACTACTTTTCTTCCCCGTAAATTTCAGCGACCTCCTTTGAAGAATATTGTTTATACAAAAAGAATTCTGGTTAACATTTGAGGGTGACCGGGGAATGGATGGATCTTGCAGGGGAGTGATATTTGGTTGAGTTCATTAATAATTCATTCATGTTGAGTTCATCAGTCTGCGAAAGATACGTTCAGCGATGTCAACCATGAACCATGAACCATTGATTGTCATATTTATGTTGATTTCTTCCGAACCCAGAGAGCCCCAAATAGCATCGAAATGGATTTTTTCTGAAATTTTACCTCACATCTAATTCGATGATATTTATCTAGGAACCTGGAAACTTGGTACATCTATTTTTTTGTAGATATTTCCTATGTCCTTGGCCTTCGCGTCGCTTTCAGGTTCGGAGTTTTAATAATGGTCGAAGTTTCTAATCGTGACACAGAAACTGCACTTGGTGATAAGGAGCTAAAAAAATGATGGCGTCTCCGAGGTGAAGTGTTAAGGTTGAGCTGCAAGGTGAATCCAAGGTGTACGTATACAGCAAGACGAAGGTGGTTATAGTAGAAGGAAATAAGGGAGAAGCTGATGACGAGCAGGGAGCCCTGAGCCGAGCCCTCTTCCTAGTTTCAAGGAGGGGTAGAATCAATACAAGAGAGAGCGACTACGGAATGCTAAACGCCTCCCGCCCCCGCTGCCCCTTCACAGCCCCCGGCATCTGCGTCCTTTCTCAACCTCGACGAAGGCGCCCCATAAACAGCACAACAATCCGCAAAACACACAAGCAGGTCCCTTCTACAAAGCATTCGAGACTATCATCGGGTGACTTCGATCTGTCTCCGGTCATTCGAAACCCAAGGAACTGTTTCTCGATTTATCTCCCATTCTTCCTGCGAGTTGAGCCTTGTCCTTAGTTTGATTACACGTCATCAAGTAAGAACTATATCGAAGCTATCATTGCTTGTGCAATGTTAAATTCCACGATAATGATAGATCCAGACATTAAGGCTTAGAACACCTTCATTTTCGAATCTCGAGCATATTTTGAGCATTGTCATAACAATTTACCCTTGTTCCCTATTTTAGTTTTCTCTGAACTTCTGATAATTCAGGAATTGTGAGATGCTGCAATAATACGGAAACGGTCCAGAAACGACATTGTTTGAAGAAGACTCATTTGAGTGGATGGAATTTAAGGGGTCATCATCAACAAATCAATTTTAACTCCACCTTTAATTGTTTAATGAACGTGAGCTATATTAATTTATACCATTTTACAAATGTAATCCAAAGAAAGTCCGTCAGAAGAAATTAAAACATTCACTACTATTCATTTGTACAATATTATGATTGGCAATTTCCATTAGAATTTCCACCTATCCGATATTCAGTTTCAAAAGTTCGCACGTGAGTTCGAGTTGTGACATTTGAACTAAAGCTGTTTGGATGTTGCGAGTGATTCCAACTGAACCCAAGGGATCACTGAGGAGCGAGCCGATAAATTTTAATTCTGTCGGCTGAACTTTTTCGGAAGCGTTCATTTTTTCGTCACATCTCGTAATTCGTTTTTGAGCGGACACCTGTTGAAAGTGGCCGTCCTTCTGTTAGAAAAGCGTTGCCACTCGAAACTCATCACGATTAAGTACAAATCTCGTTGAATGACGGTGGTCAAATACTTTTATTAACGAAAGTGCAATTTTATTTACATTTTTCGAATTACTTCTCCAAAGCAATTTCTATTTAGCCAACAAAATAAATTTGAAAATCAATTCCGCAAGGGGGAAAATATTTCTATTTATTAACTTTATGCATTTATTTTGTTTTTGAAAACTAGTTTTGTGTCTGTGTGTTGGTCGTAAATCGAGTTAACTAAATCGAGCTAACTAAAAAATTTGCTCAAGCTCCTAAAGAAACTTTGACATTCGAAAAAATCGGTTAAGGGACGAAATCGGCGTGAGAGTATCGAAATATCCAATTACACGAAACAATGGGGATGGTTTTGTAAGCGGATAGGGAAGGTGAACGCCTACGTCGATAAGCAACGGACGATGAAAATGCCAAGGTCTTCAAAAAACGACGGCGCATGCGCGTTGGTCGTACTATCATTATCTTTATTCTGAGCCCATTCCGCCGTTGCACACTTCTTACCTCCCGCCCGTGCAACACGTCTCACATTTTCTTTTGACATTATAACATGTAACAATATTGACCTGCCAAAATGTGGGATTCGATTTATGGTCGATTCTGATTTATAGCATCCGCTTATAGACCTTATAGTTCATGAGTTCAAAATGCACGATCCTAATCGCTTATTGTTTTCGTCTCGATTATCGTCTGGGTTGAGAGTCATCTTTTGAAAATCTCATTTAGCCGATTGCATCAACTACCTGTAAAACCCTGTTCCGATGTAGAAGGAAAGCTAATCATCTTGTAGCCTATCCGTCTATTATCACAACGCACCACGATTCATAAAGCGAGCAATAGCTTTGCTATTTTGTGCGAATTTCAGTTTCCTGTATACTTTTATCGAAATTAACTGACTGCAATTCCAGGCATTTCCAAATATTCATTGAATGGCTTCATAATTTCTGACTTCAATTTTTCCCACTTAATAACCCCGTCAAGTACTTCAGATGTTCATTGTAGACTATAAGAGGGGAAAAATACTAATTATATTAAGCCTTGCAACTTCTGAGTTCATAGCTACCTTCAGTTTCAGAGAGTAGATGCTCCCGACTAATTTTCGCACTTCAGTACCATCTTGTCTATGTCATAATTGATCGAAACAAATCGCTCTCCCAAAACGAGATGAAGCTTTGAACCGTTCATTGTTCACAAGTTCGGAGTAATATAACACCCCGGAGTCCCGAGGTTTGTTCCATTTGTTACGAGTTTGCCGTTACGTTGCGGCCAGCAATACACAACGCCGATTAATAACATTGCCAGATGTGCCCGGGAGAACGCGATAAATTAGAAGGAACCCGGTTTAATTTTCGGGAGCGCACTACAAATTGACGGTTCGGATAAGAAATTGCTCTTCTCCTCCGAGTTGTGGGCGGCTGTGAGAACTGGAGCAATAACGACGTAGATGAGAAGCGGGGGTGTTCATCGACGAATCGCGAAACTTAGAGCAGCCCCATGGATACCAAGGGTGTACCAACTTGATCTAAGCTAATTTTCTAACGAAAAATGAGTCGAAATATACCGGAAAATTCAATGAGAAGGAAATGATATCTACGACATATTATGATACGACGGAATATTATTCCGAATCGTGAAGTATGGAAAAGTCATATTTCGACTGACTATGTTGAATGCAGTAATAATAATCATCACCAATCTGCTCTTAATTATTCGATCGTTTCAGAGTTTACTTCGACACAAATTTTTCTAAATTTTTTGTAATTCGTGAAAGCCGCCGATGGCAACCTTTAAGATCGAAGACGCTCCTCAGATCTTCCAGTAGTGCATAAAAACCAACAATAAGGCGCTTCTTGATTTATACCGGTCGCAACTCAAAAGGACCCGCAGCTGATTCTTTCCACCCTCGTCGGATCGAAATCTTCTTTTGATTTTATTTCGATCGTTTTCTCCTTTTTTGCCCCACAACGAAACCAGCGTCCGGCTTTTCAAATGGGCCGTGCGGTAGCTCGGAACCGCGCGATAAATTACCCGTCGGGTAAAATGAGAAAAACCGCCTCGACAGCAAGTCCGACCGGCTGCCGCATAAAACTCTTATATTGGGAATTGTAAAAAAGTACGTTCCGTTTAATTGAACGCCGACCTGTTTGATAAAATATAGTTACGTATAAAATTGCTCACGTCGCTCACAAGCGAACAGCCGTTTTTACTACGTGGTACAATTTCGACGTACCAGCAAACGAGATTTGTGGTTTTTCACTAACAAAATCCAATATTCTGAAATTGAAAGAGGTTGAAAATTTCCGTTGTAATATCTTTGTCAATTTTCCTCAAGAATATTAAATTATCATTAATTTTTTGTCATGTGTCCCTAATGTTAAACGTGAATACATGAAAGTCAGGTTAAGCACACAAAAATCTTGGCAATCAAGTTTGAAAAAGAGCTGCAACATGATTACGAAATTCGAAGACTAGTTTCTCCCTTAACCAGAAATATGTTAAGACGGGAAGAACAGTTTTTAGCACCGTAGTATACCATAGTTTTCTCTTTGCGGAATATTGTTCCGTATTAAAATAGCCGTTATGCGTCTTGGAGGAATCGCACGGCATAGAGCATTGTAACGCTTGGGTCACTTACGGTTCAAGTCGAGACATGTTCGCCCATTTGAAATAGCTTCTTAAACGACTCTCCTCTATTGCATACTCCTTCTCATGTCTGCCGTTGCGGAATCCCATTGTTACTTTTACAGTTATGAATTGTCCGTCCGAGCCACGCGGACATGAGGGAATGCGTCACTGACGAAACGTTCCGAATGCCACCTTTCCGTTTTCAGTTTGAAAAGCAAAAACTAAAAGAAGAAATACGCTGGCCGAGTCGATCGTTATGTTCTCGAGGCATTTGTGTTCTTCGGGTAATGATTGCGTGAGTTTTTTCCCCGTTGCTCCAACCGAGAATCTGATGTTGCCCTTTTTCTCAACGAAGAGCAACCTGCTATGTCTACGTTCATTCATCCGGACGGCAGCTCTCACGTCTGCCAAGTCTCAGAGACGTATGAACCGGTAATGGAGGAATGTCCGTATTTTTACAGATGGCTATCTAGGCACGACGAGATCTCAATAGTTATAACTTTTCCAGGCGGCGTCCCCTGGCATTCCAGATCCGATAAAGAAAGTGAAGCCGTGCAGCGATTAATTGTCGGCCGACTAGTAGCAATAATATACCTCGCAACATAAATTTCTGTTTGAATCGTCGACGCAATTAACAGTGCTACGACCATTCTTCGTTGAGCAAATTTCTTCATTGTAAGCAACCTCACTTCATACCTCAGCTGCTGCTATAAATACGCTTCAAATGGAATTCACTGAATTGGCATCGATTTCTTCAGCCATTGCCTAATTTGAAAACTTGGGAATTCTAAAATAATTTTGGCCAACTCAGATAGGTTTTTCTAGCAGTAGAAAACTCGCCAGCATTGAAAAAACTAGTCATGAGGAGGAGTTACACTCACTTATATTTTCAAATTCATCCTTTGGCAATTTTATGACAAATAATATGTTCCATTTGTGTCGATTGGAGTCTGTATTGCTCCATTATTCACCGACTTTATTTCTATTCTTTGAAAGCGCCCAAGAGATTACATTCTGACTACCTCATAATGTGATGTTATATCCGAATATCCAATTAAAAGAATTCTGTCCACCCGCCGTCAGCACTTTTCTGAAGAAAATGTAAGACCTGAATGTTTGAGCCAAAAGTAATTCTTGGCCTGCAGTGGCTTAATTCTTTAGCCAAATGGGTGCTTCAATTGGGTAATTTTACGGGGTTTTGAGGGGGGTTGTTGCATGTTTTCTGATGTTTGTGAAAGATAGGTGTGTTTGATATCTATTTCTATGGGTTTTATGACGCTGATAATCGAATGAGAACATAACGGGGTCGATTGCTTTATTGGTTCTCATGTTATCGCAACTTTTCGTGGAATGTTGAGGGTTTTGAGAAATTTGAAATGAGGACTCAAGAATTTTCGGAGCTATAATAATCGTTTGAATGCCCATTGAACACTTTTTTCAGCTGTAGCCTTATGTAATTAATCCGATCTTAAATTAAGTCATTAAGGTCAATGAAAATAATTAAAATCACGATAGCAACCAATCGGATGCCACAACTGTTTGAGACCTTCACAAGTTGATCGCCTTCGTCAATCACAATGGAAGGAAATTGATAAATTGAATAAATAACCACTGGATATTTATTTATTTCAATTCTTTAAGTGATTTTTATTCATCAACAATTATCATTATTATTATTTTTATTTTTTACCTGAAGCTAGTTTTATCGAGCGTGAATAAATTGGAAATTTCATAGGTATATTCTAAACTTTCTGAAAATGCGTTTTTTGAAGAGAATATCAACAAGATTTCTTGGCGTCAGGAATCTTTTATTAATTCGTAACATCACAACTTCATTGCAATCGGATAAAGATCATAATTATGATAAAAATGAAAAAATTATTTTTATAATTTCGATCTGGTCTCGGAATTCATTCATACTGCTCTTCCTAGAAGGATAAATTTCTATAAGGTCGTGTTATGTCTACTAAACATTCATGCTGCCTAACTTAACATGTGTCTTTAATAGAGCGCGTAATGTTTAATTCAAACAAAATCAAGGCAAGAAAACTGTTCGGTTTACCCGCCGACTCATTACTCAATTACGAGTCTACCTATTTTTATAAAATATTCTGAAAAACGCATCAAAAGAGTATGTGCGACTAGCCTTTCCTCTATAATAATGAAATCTACCCTACGTGATTATGTGGTCGAAATTCTCAGAACAAGAGCATTGTGTACGACGTGGTATGCGATGAGTAAGTATAGCATGGAAGGTAAAAGTTGCCCAGTTCGGTAGACCCAAGAATAAACCGCATCAACCCCTGAAGGCATCTCGTATCATCCCTTTAGGCCTAGAGCAAGTCCCTGGGACGATCATGCCCCAGCAATCACGACGTTATAATTACATACATTTCATACGGACGACGTGCTCACCTGAACAGGAGCACAAGAGGGTGGAGCGTTTTCGTGGGAAATATGGTAATGTTAAGGAACGCGGTAGCACCAGATACCACCCTCTTCCACCCGAACCTGAATGTTGTTTCGGCGGTCGGAAAAAACCCTTTTTGGAATCTGATAATCGTCGGGGTGTGGTCAACAAAACTAATGAGTCGCCATCAAAATCACCTGTGATGGATGTCTGAAAAAATCCCATACGCCGCTCTCCATAAGAACAAAGACGAGTATATTACACGATCTTCCATTTTCAGTTAACGAGAGTTTGGAAATCAGCGCTTTTCATTAGTGCACCTGTTAATGACAACCCGTTGAAACGGTTGTTTAAAAGCGCATTATGGGAAATACGAACTCATGATTTCTACGAACTAGAACGACCAGAAAACGTCATTACAAGCTTTGACGGCCTCGAGCTCAAATGATTCCGATTCCTCCGTTCAACACCTGCTTAAGTGCTTGTAATTTTTCGTTTGATTAATGGACGACTCGCTGCTGTCGCTTTCAATCACAACGGTAGTCATTATAAATGGTTTAACATCAAGTGCACATCATGCCCATCTTATATTATCACAGCTTGGAACCAATAAATTATTTTTTGAACCAGTAGGAACTTTCAGAAAAAAAATTGTCCCAATTCTGGTAAGACGAATTCGCATAGAAATAAAAGTATTTCGGTTTCGCACATATTGGTGTTCTTAATTTCACTTCAAGCAAAAAAAAAAAAAAAAAAAAAAAAATAATAATAATAATAATAAAAATAAAAATCTTTATGGCAGCGTTTTTCAATTCTATGATTCTCAATCCATTAGTCATACGAGTTATGTCGCTTGACTTGGCAACAATTTTGATTTAAGAGGTAGGTACACGCAATTCGAATAACAACGAAGCTCAGATGGAATATCAATGGTGAACTATGAAATTAATTTATTGCTGTCTAATTCTATCATGAATTGTTCGAAGACCTTTAACGCACGACCCACGCTCATATCTGCAGATTACCAAACAGATTTACAGATAAAACAAGAGTACTCTCTCCAGTCATTGGGCGTTTAAAAAAGTCCGGGCATTTCTCCTCCGACGGCTCCAACCCGCCTGTTTTGGAAATCGAAAAATTCCGAACATCTTTCAGCATTTTGATTCAATCAGTTTTCAGGGGCCGAAAAAATCTTGCAAAATGAAATCTAGATCTGATCAGTAAACAGTATCCATCTATATAGGTATCTGAAACTGCACTACGAGAAAGAGCTATCAAAATCCTACAATTTGGTGAATTTAATTATATTTTTATGTTATGTCCCCGCGGAGCTATTCGTGATAGAAGAAAAGTCAAAACACGTTTTTAGACATAATGTGGAATATATCTCGAGAGCTATCATATACGCTAGCCATTTTCTTATTTTTAATGGATTCTACATTAAATTTCCTACATTTTCTTCCACAGCACCTAATCGTTCCCATTTCGGGAACGTGACGAAAAAAAATTCCGAAGTTGAAACTTCAAAAGTATGAAAATCGAAAAAAATTCGAAAAATATTATCAATTGTTCGAACTCGATTATTTTCACTTTAAATTCGAATTCTACGTCTAATTTCCTATGAGAATCATCAATTAATCAAATTTGAACAGTACTGTAAGTATTTGCAACGGATTTTCAAAGTTGAAGAACGTAGGAGTGGCGTAGTATTAAACCTGGAAAAACTGATAGTTGTCGTGAAATTTCCACCGTTTTGACGTCATATTCGGATTTAGCATTAAATTTCCTATAAGAATAGCTTTCAAAATCGCTTTAAAACGGAAATTTAATTTTTCACCATTACCGATGCCAGCGGAGCTCGCCGGCGAAAAACTCGATTTACGGAAAATAATTTCTCTGGCTCTGTTTAAATTTTTTTCACCAAATTTTCTGGTACGTACGTGTGTAAGGCGTTCAAATGAAGACTCCTGCATAATAAAACAATTGATTCGCATTTATTTTGACCCCGAAAATCACGGTTAAAGTCCAATTTTTGAGCTTTCAAAAACCGATTTTTTTGGACCAGTTGCAGATTTTTCCGAGAAATAAAAAAAATCACAAAAATACATCTTGGTAAGACAAAACTGTCCTAAAAATTTCAGATTTTTATCTGTATTGAGAGACGAGTAAAAATTCGTCAACTGTTCGGTTGGAAAAAATCGCAGGGGTACCCCTTGGATTTTTCGCAAAAAATTTTTTGAAATGGATTTCGCTCAAATTCAGCATAATGATAGTTGATGATGTGTATATCAATAATATATGGTCCATTCTTTGTTTCTTTCGCACTAAATAAATGAAAATAACGTTTAAAGTTGAAAAATGTCATGTTTTCGTGTATAGTCTACTAATATTGTTGAATAACACAAAAATGGTTAGAAAATGGATAGGTACATTACATTAGGAAAATGTGGACAGTTAAATTACCTATCTTTTGATATATTCAAACATTTGAATTGACAACGTTTTGTCTGAGTTATCCACTGTGCGAGTTACAATTCTTGGAAAACTTACAGTTGTTACATCTAATTCTGCTACAACTTTGCTACAGTTGAAAAACCCAATACTTCATGATACACAGTACGTTCGAACACCACCACTTATAGCAACTACTAAGTACTACCTACAATAAAAATACCTATATATTCCCACTCTCCATGATACACAATGAATAAACTACTACTACCTACCTATACCTATACCTATATACTATAATATAGTAGTGAAAAGGACACTACCCCCGACTGATGTCGGTTGAAGTTAGGTCCTGTGTAAAGTTTTCCAGTCCCTCTGCTCTTCGAATTTTTTTTTTTTTTTTAATCTACGGGTTATTTCAACGTTTTTTAATGCACTGACCTTCTCTGCATTGCCTGAATTTTCACATTCATCACTGTTTTATGATGACATTCAGGAAGTCTGAGAACATTAAGCTCGCATCAGTTCAGTGGGAGCCAGTTTTGTTGGATAGGCAACAATGGACGAAAGACGAAATCTCTGGTTAAGCGTCTCCACTTTTTTAATGAACACGTTCAATCCAACTGTCTGTTAATCTGGCGGACAGTGGAAAAAGACCCAGCATCGTACAGGAGCGTTGATTTGGAATGTATTGAGTCAGGGAAGGACTTTCGGTATCGGGACACTTCTCATCAACATTCCTAGTCGACCTTCGGCCGGAATGTTAATAACCAGAAGGGGCGGAAGCCCCCTGTTCGTTGTCCGTTCCCTGCCCCTCTGTGTGTAAATCAGTAGCCACAGTCAGGACCACCTCCCACCAATTACTTTCTGGAAGGGGTTGAGTGGCCAGAGATCATGCCCCGAGGCGAAAAATGCGGCCCCTTGAAATATTACTTGGTTATTATAAAAAAAAAATTCGAAATAAAAATATTTATAAAAAGAGAGTGAACAATTTAGAACGCCGACAACTGTTATTTCGATAGCATTTATATGAAATAAACCAGCCCACACGAATGGAATCAGCTTAATGTCGAACGGTGGCTCCTCGTTTGTCAGCCTCGGGCTATAATTTTACTTTTATTTTCGATTTTTGTCGAGTGAAAATGCCCCTGCACTATCTCCTGATGGAACTGGTTTGCAGAATTACTAGAAAAAAATATATGGAAGATGTGTGGAAGACCTAATTTACAATCCTGAATAATAGACGGTGAAAAACCAAAGAACCTACAGGAAGCTTTTGTCTACTAATAAACGCTGCAAATGATTGAACTGTGGTTTATTATTTCTTCGCTTCAATAATTATTTAATAAGACTATCCATTTGTGATAGCAATTATTCTGAAAATTTGAGGAAGTTCCCACCGACAAACAGATTGGTAACCATAAAGGAAAGCTCCGTGGCAACTGTTGTAATTTTAATCATTTTTATTTTTCTAAATTTCCAGCTGAAGAGAGTGTTTGACCATTCCAAAGAGTTTAGAACGATTTTTATAGCCAATACCAAATTGGGAAAATCTCTTGAGTTCAACACAAAAGCTACGATAACTCTAGATACAATAAATAAGCTATGGACCCCGCAATTGTCTCATTCGATTCAGCGTCCAAAAAATCTATAGACATTGTTACTAAATACACCTTTCTCTGATAAACGTTGGAAAATAGGAATTTTCTCGCCCTCAAAATCCCCAAAAAATACCCTTAAAATTGAGCTAGCTATTCGGGTAAAAAATTGAGCCATTGTCAGACCAAGATTGATTTTCGATAAAAATTTCAAGAATTTAGCTTTTATAGTTTCGCCAGAAAAGTTTTGACGGCGTACGGCGGACGGACAGAATTTTTTTTATTGGATACTCAGATTCTACATGCCTTGAAACGTGAAACATCAAATTTAGAGGGGGTTAGAAGCATTTTTTTCTTGGAAGATCACAATGGTTTATTTTTGAATAATAAACCATCAACTTTATTCAATCGAAAGACACAATTCACTGATTTCAGATATATATACCTAGTAGATTACATAATTATTGTACATTATTTATTCACTCCAACTGTACGATGTCTGCAGTCTCCCATAATCGTGTTATTGGGCCACTTGAGGCCATCAAATATTTAGTTTGAAGAGAAAAATAAGACTATGGAAACGTCGGGAAGGTTTTTTTTTTGGCTAATTTGATTGATATTTAATTTACAACTTTAGATAGAAATTGTATAACAAGTCACAAATATTTCAGCGTTAGAAACTATCCCCCAAGAATCATTAAGTCGGCTATGGTGGAAACACGTTTAAAATCATATTTACGACTAAAACCTTCATTCTCCTTATAATTTTTACCATTCAGCAACTGGAGCATTGAGCTATTCGATTTTTAAATGCGACTACTGAATTATATGCTACTCCGGGACTCGTTGAAATCCAATCGTACGGCTTCGTATAAAATAGGAACCCTCGGGCGACAATGAATCGGCCTCCGAAAGTCGATTCAAACTTGATTTATCGATCAAACCTGATCGTTATTAAGGTTCAGGAATTTATAAGCAACTTAGGTAATATTGTGAAGGGTTTCTTAACCTGCAGCAGTCCTATCTAGGTAGTCACTCGTCTGAAGAGCCTTCAAATTCAAACATCCCCATACGAAATCTTCAGCGTTTTTGAATTACCTGGTCAAGCTCCCAAAGGTCCAATTATAATCCCCTTCCCTGAACTTCTAATCTACACCAATATACCAAGTTGCTACAGTTTTCTTCCTATACAGTCTTGTTTATCGTAGGCAGGGCTACCGTTAGAGGTACGGAGACTGACGTTTGATGGATGACTCTCTTCGTACTGAATTAGTTCGAGCTATTTTAATAAGCAATAAATCAAAACTTTTTCTAATATTATCTCAGATCCTAGTATTTTGTATTGCGTGTTGACCCTTAAAAAATGGCCTTAGGCCGGCTACCTGTAGTTACCTACCTGCCTATTTTCTATAGACTTTTCATTGCATTAGGGTTTTAGATTGCTCAACTTCGTGATCTCGTATCTTTGTTGTGAATTATGACAATTACGATAAGTGTAAGAAAAGCCACTTCCACTGATGAATTTCAGCAACGAAGCATGAAAATGTTCTATAATTCTGTCATAGTGAAAGTCGTTTCGAGGGCCTAAAAATAAATTAGTTTGCAGCGATTATATTTCAACATTTGTTATAGTAATGATGCTGAGCTGAAATAACAGCTACTTTGGAGAGTAAAAAAAGGGTCTGCATAAAAGAAATCCGGTTTACGGATTTATTTTTCGTGATTTTCGCGGGAAAATAATTACCTAGAGTTTATAAACGATAACCAAAGTGATCAGTTATTTACCATCAGCATACACTTTGAACCAGTTTAATGCTTCTTAGAGCAGAAAAATACCCGCTTGTTGGGAATAAATGTAACAAGGTTTCCTACGACTTTGTGTCCTAGATTGTTTGTAAACTAGTGACCAATTGAGATTTATCGGTGAGTATTGATCACAAAGTACGTATTTCCATATTAAGATCGTCAGAAGAGTAAATTTTATGACTTGTCAAGAACATTGAACTGAAAACGGAACATTATCTCACTGAAAATCCACGTTTTCCAACTACACCAAATTTACGCTTTTTAAAGGACAAATCTACGATTTCCAACTGAAAATCGACGTCGGGTTTCGGGATTCATCTATTTTCATCTTTTATAGCTCCTAATATGCCGAAAAATTCCTATAGGTATGGTGAAAATTTTTATTTCGACAAGAAAACACCATCGAAAGTATTATGGATTGAACACGCTGAGATACAAGGAAGATAGATAGAAAGGATGAGAGTTGAAGGGATGAGTGACACACGTTGTATGGAAAGGAAGAGACTTGAAGTATGCGAATGGGGCAGAGAGTAGCACGAAGGAGGTGGAGGTTTAATTAATGCATGCGCAGAGAGGAAGATCAAGTCCCTCGCCGGCCTGCCGCCTCCAGTATCCACCTCCTTCTAATGTACAAGTGAGCTGAAACGAAGGTAGAAGCTGAAGAGATTGCGCCCTCTGCTGGAAGTCTCGCTACCACCCTCAAGTCCCCTGGTGTCTAGTATCGATATGCCTACAACAGTCAACGCCTCCCCCAACCCCGAAGTTCTATCACAACAGCGGATCTCAATCAACAACCTCTCAGAGCTGAAGCTCTTCAAAATGGCCGTCATTTGTATGTTATGAGTGGCAGTGGAAATGGCTGATAATTCTACCAGGGATTTAGCAAGACGAGAATGTAACAGGAAAACGGATTCACTCGAGTAAATTGGATATTATTCGGAGGGAGTGGAAGGGTAAATCAATGGTTAATGTATTTATAATCCGTATCAAATGAAAAAATTGAAAGTGTAACTAACTGAGTGGAACTAACCAAACTATTTCCAAAATTTCATTTTCGACTGGCCGCGGCGTCTCAATACGTTCGTTGACTACATAAGTAATGAAAAAATATTACAAAGTTCTTACCAAATTGATGTCTTCCAATCGTTTCCAGGATTGCTCTGAAAAAAAAAGAAAATTCTATAATAGTGCGAATGAACGCAGGATTTTCACAAGGGTTGGTTTACAGAGAACTCTAAATCGTTGAAATTCCACGTTTTCGGAGGTCGATCCCATCGACGCGTTTGATATCAGTTAAACGCCTCAGACTTATTGAATGCGCTTGGCTAGGATAAACTCCGACGGACCAATAGGAAAAGAATGCGTTGAACAGTGACTTTCGAAACGACCGACAGCCTCCCCTGATCAAATTCCCATGTAAATCCGTCTGATGGATGCCCGCCAATTCTGTCCCCTAAGGCACGTCACATCCTCGAAGAATAAGGGTCTTCTGTCCAGGGTGACATAATACCCAAAGCAAGGCCTGCGGAAACAATGTCCTAAGACCCGAATGTTCTACCAGGCCATTTCAGAGTAGTCGGTCGGATTTCGAAAAGGGGAAGAGTGATTTAAAACGCGTTCTAATGTCCCCGAACGTTTCTTTTATATTTTTTCCCTTCTAATTCCTCGCACAAAACTCAGATCCAAGACTTTTTGCGGAGCGGTTCCGTTCTCCAATTAGCAAATTATGCACGACTACCTATGTCGTTTCCATTGTTCTGGATAATCGTAAGATTCGCCGAATGATCTGAACATGGAACCAGTCACAGGGATTGGATCCCTTTGTCGCTGCTATAGTGTACCGCTTTGTAGATCGGAACCGCTCGTGCCAAGTCGCAAAAAGCTGTGTCGTATTTCAACATCAAACGGCCGAAGCGCGAGACGAGACATGAAAAATACTTGAGTGATTCACATTAGGATCCTAAAATCCACGTGTTTTTCGTTGATTTTTCAACAATCGGTAATCATCATTTCAAATATTCATTGTCCACAACCGATCGTACTTTCATTTAAAAGAAAAATAAACACTCAATATCTGGTATTACTACATAATTCAAATACTGAATTTTATGCTAATATTTAATTTCACCCAATCCTTCGAATCTTGAGCGATACAGTGAACTATATTTTACTTTTTTTTTATATATATTTCTTTTTAACTCAAGATTGTGTTGTTAATCATGGAAAATGTAACAATACGATTCAAAGCATAATTTATGTACCTAAATAATCTTCGAGAATTAATTTCTTCACTTTTCGTCAACATTTTTTTCGACAACGTAATAGAAGATTTTTCTGAAAATATATTTAGGATTCGGACCCTTCACTTTTGGAACGTAGCCGGCGGGTTTTCACTTTTTAAGGCTACTACGTTGCAACATTTATGTAAAAATGCGAATTTGATACGGTATTGGTGTAAAAAAGGGAAGCGTCGTAGCTCGTTCAAAGGGAAGACTGGATTATCCTTTAATCTTGTAACGTCAACGGATCAGAAAGGGGTAAGAGTGATGAGGGAGGGAATGTTTATCGTTGTCCGTAGCAACGTGCCAAACGTCCAACCCTCGTCCTCGTCCTATGGAAATATTCCAGAAGTTTCCTATCATTATTTGCATCAAGTATTTCCTCTATTGTCATTGGCTCACTGAATAGTTGGTTTAGCAATAACTAAATTAAAATATTAATACAAATGTTGGCAACTTAACTTTAATTATTGGAAAAATAGAATTTTTGATTCTTGATCAGTGCCGCGATTAAATCAACGATCCAAATATTCTGAATCGGAATTCTTTTTCGAATATTTGCAAAAATGTTTTCGGTTTGTTGTAACGGTTGGTCCGAAAGAATCGATTTGAACGGAAACATTCGAGTGTTTGGGAGTTCCTGTCAAGAACATAAAAAATACGAGCATGGAGTAGACGACTTACGATGCGACTGCTTGTGGAAGTAATTGGGAAATCAAAAAGTGGAAATGACAGAGCGTGAAGATGCGTGGAGGATTGAGTCTAGCGCTGCACAGATAATCCATTTATCTTTTTCTCTTCCGAAGAAGGGTGGTTCGCGTTTGCTTGAACGCCTGGGAGCACAATCCCAAAACGGAGGTGCGGATGGGACTATGTGGCGAATGATGCTTGTGTTGGAAGTGACGCTGTGCTGGCAAGGCAGGCTTCCCTGAACAAATCTATTAGATGTCATTAGGAATGAAAACCCGTCAAGGTCCAGTGAGCGTCCATTCAGAGCGACAGACGACCACACGCGCCCCCTATTCCGTCCCAATGGCAAACTAACTCGCTATGCCCTGTTGTTACGGGTCTCGGGCTGTTAAACTCGGTTTCGGGGTTCCAGTGCTAAACAGATGAATTATGGCTGGGGTGGTCTATTATGGGAACGTTTTGTTCACGATAAACGCAACGCAGAAGTACATAATTAGTGGTGCGATGGCGATGCTGTCTGAGCCTTAGCGTTTTGTTTGAACATTCTGCAGGCCATTATTTTTGGAGGAGATGTGGAAAGCGTCAGATTGGAATACGCAATTTTTTTTCAAGAGTGTAGGTGTGTCATTAGGAATTCGATGGTGTCGATTGAGTCCCTTGATAAACAAGTAATAACGATTCGATCAAAAAATTGAAATGCTTCCTTCGTGTTTTCATTTGTCAGCATAATGCTACATACGCTCCATATTCCTCTGAAACTTCCTCCACTCTCATCGATAGCGATATTACCCCTTGACAAAAAAATGTTTTTGCAAAATATATTCGTGACATGTTCTGGCCCAGATTGGTGAAGGTATTCGCCATGATATTGCTGCCGTGTGTCTATCAAGGCTTATTCTTCCATTTCGGAACGCATTTATATTTAGGGCAATTTATATAAGGCGATAATAGCCACCATCATTTGCATGAATCTGGAGATTCTTTGACAAATTGAGGTTTTCAGTCTTTGAATTTCATATCACGCGAGCGAAATTTCATACGCGTATCGAGGTCGCCAAGATGATATGATATGGATGTTTCGACAAAAGAGATTCACAGCGGGAGTATCTGGACAGACGCGTTAGAGGACAAAGATAGAGGGCAGCACGGTGATAAGACGGGTCGCAGAGGCCATGTCTGTATCTGTATCATACCTCCCGAATACTAATCAGATGGTTTTGAGCCTTGGCCCTTTATTTCCTTCAATACGACGTCATCGTCATCTCACATCGGAGGAAGCTTTAGCCAGTCAGTTCATCCTTTTATCCGTCGACTCATCGAAGGGCTATTTCCTTTTTCGACTAACCCGCGCACGTTCATTTCTTCGTCATTAGCTGCTTTTATCTGCCCGTGCGGAAGGAGGAGGAGATTTTAACTGCCGAAGGGAGATCATGTTCGGGATGTGACTTAATGCTGGGGTTTTATCGTAGGAAGGGCAGCAACTAATGAAATAGTTGCCTCGCAGAAGCCAATACGAGCTTCGGACATGTGACAGTGATTGAACGACTTTCCATAGCTATCATAATTAAATTCAGCTTAGTTCAGGAGAGGCAACTGGCAAGCTCGTGGTCATGATCCTTCGAGTTAGCCCCACGACTGTTTACCAATACGAAGATTCCGTTGTTCGATTGGTACATACGAAACTTGAATTCTCATTTTTCGGTCAAAAATATGACAACTCACGTAAGACACGTAGATAACTTCTTTTTTGAGGTCAGCGTGGAAATCAAAGCGATCGGAAGTTGGTAAAGATTCAAATTACCGTCTCTATGACAGTCGAGGTCCTAACGCTCTTCCTCCACTGGTCCTTCACGATGGGGAAGATCACCCACTCATTACAATTGAATAGGAGCAGAACAAAGAGTAATACTCTTTCCAAGCAACACGTCCGCCCCATCACATCGTGGAAAAAAAAGTAGGCGGACCACCCTTTTCATCGCCCACGCGCCTTCTCTCAACTGTAGCCCTACGGTCACTAACACGGCGACTTTGTTTTGTTTATAGTCAAATGTTGGCGTACTTGTGTGCCTTTTCTTCGTTATTCCTCTTCCATCACGTTCCACTGCCAAGACAGGCTCCTAATTCTACTGCACCTCCGTCTTCACAACGAATCACCGTTCTTCCTCTAGTTCGTCGTGAACCCGAAGATCACGACATTCGCTGACCTTCTCTTTCATTTTGAAGCTGTCACAACTCACAACTTCTACTGAAATGAGGCCTCCATCTACACGTAGAACTCTCGGTTCGTAAGTGTAAAGTGAAGGATCAGGCGAAGAAGGTCTGAGGCCGGGAGCGATAATCCACGAGGTGGGCGTAGAAGAAACGCGATTTGAAATTGAATAAAGTGAGAAGTGAACGTTCCCTTCGAAAGGACTTGCTAGATATGTCAGAGCCTTCAACCGCAGATATGATTATGGCTCGAGTGAACGACCTTGCTGATAGCTTTCTCGTTATAGATGCGCAAACTCCGCATCCTATTTCAGGCAAACCTACTCCTAGCCTGATCTTCATGTATTTGGAGATACAACTGATGCCAGGTAACCACAGATCGACGCTTGAGCTCAAATAGTGAAGAAATTATTCTATACAGAAGATTATTGAAGACATTTTAAGTGGATTTAGTTCTAGCAATTTTAATTTAGGCGTTCGTTGGCATTCAACTTCAACAGAACTTTAGGCTACCGTACCATAAACTATGTAAACACGGAAATTAAAAATAAAATTAATTTAATGTAATAAATAGGTAATAATATATATAAAATATAAGTAAAAAATTGCTCATAAATTTTTTTTTTAATAATAATAAATGTGGCAGTGTTTTCTAATTTGCGGAATGAATTTACTGGATGAAACAGTAAATAATTTTTATTCGAATCGAGGTGATCACTGTTCCACTGTCAAGTTGTAGTAACAGATAAATCTAAGATCTTAAGACATAGTGATGACATACTCAATTCCTCTTTCTTGAATTTATGACCCAAAATATTATTAATTTGCAGATGACATTTTTTTTCCAAATTCCACGTGCATTATGTATACAAAGCGTTGAATTAGCACATGGAATAATGGCACACAAAACAGCAGTCAAAATGAAAAATATCAAGTATTCTACTTTTAGTCGTTCCTAGGCAGGTTTCGCCGCTTGATAGCTAATCATTAGTAAAAAATTATTGTAAACTCATTACTAAAATTAGTGAACAGATTATTATAAACTAATAATTTGTAGAACTTTTTAAAAGTATCTAGTCGACTAATGAAGAACATTAAATCCCTGTTTAGCAAGGATCGGCCTACACGGCGATTAGTACCAAGGAGTGCGTGCAGAGGGGAAGGAGGAGAATCACCTTCTCACAGATGATGCAAGGTGTAACCGTCAGAGAGGGTATAACCTGACTGTAACCTTCCACATCCAGCCACTTTAGCTCAGCTGGGAAGTAGACCATTTACCGGACAAACGCTAATAACAGCCTGACAATTAAAGCGTGTAATCGAAATGGTCTTTCCTCGTACGACAGGTGGTAATGTGGAATATTATCTTGTCGAGGTTATGCTTCTCTGGGTTACAAGCTTCACGTGCATTAACGTTCATAGTTGAAATGTCATGTTTTCACCGAGGACACTCGATGGCTGAGTAGATTATAAGGGCAGTTACTTTAGGTTGAAAATAATTGTAATAACGAGTATTACCTGGTCTTAGGTTGCAAACGCGAAGAGCAAGTTGACAAGTGGAACTTCTCGTGGTCCGAAGATGACACAGCAGCCAAAGCCGACTTGTGAGCCATTGGAGGGGATATGCTATTGGAACAAGGCTGGCAAGAGGACTGCACAGCCAGCACAAGGAAGTTCTGCCAGCCAGTAAAGTATACAGAAAGGAACAGTGTGTTGTTGGAGGTGTTGATCTGGCTGCGGTCCCTGGGACACTGGAGGAAGCCAGGCTGGCGGAGAGCGGGGCCCGACCCCACTACACCCTTTGCATGTTAAAAAGGGACTTGTGTATGCAAAAGTATGAATGAGATACGGCCCGGGCCTCGGAGCCCTATTAGCAATTGTAATAAGGCCCAAGCGCGGGAGGGAGGTGCGTGCGAGAGAGACGGAAAGCGAGGAGACCTATCCCTCTGTATAAAATCCGGGTCACACTTGGAAGGAATCGATGATCCGAGGATGACAAGGTCACTTACCCCTGCCTGTGCATCTGTAACACGGCGGAAATATCCCAAATGGAAAAAATCGATAAAAAACACACATAAATAAGGCGAGAGACTTGAAGAATAATATTATCATTCTCAGCTGCTGGCTCCGAAGAAACATCTACAAGTCATATTTCCGACTTCACTGTCCATCCAGTTGGGTATTTTACATTCCTGACCTGCGGGAGATGAATGCGGCTTTGAAAGTTGATACGTGAATGGAAATTATCATAGGGCAGTGAACCCTCGGCAACGACGTTGAGGTCAGCTAATCTACGAAAGGGAAAAGAGTTTTTAATGAATGAATACATTTTAATGAGCAAAGAAAGCCAAGCAGGGAACTAACAGTCAAATATTACGCAAGTAGGTTTTACCTTGCACTGTTATACTCTGTGAATGATTAGATACCCGTTCAATAGATCTAAAAACATTTTTGAGGGGGTTAACATAAATTTTCCTAGGGCGTTACAATACAATTTATTTTGGAACAAAATCAACATTATCTATGCAAAAATATTTTGGGTGCGGTGTAGTTATTCATCATGATTTTCAAATGGGCACAAAAATAAAACTATTGGTAAAACTACTTTCGATTTAAAAATAATAATGATAAAAAATAAGTCAATGAGCCAACAAGAGTGAACTGGTTATTTTTTTTCTCAACTGATTGAAAATTATAATTTCTGTCTGATACGAGTACCTAGTGTATTTTTCGAATAAAATCAATTATTTTCAGCTGATGCCAAATGGATGAAAGACTGTTTTGCTGAGAGAAGATACTCAAGAGCCTCAAGGGTCTCCGTTTCCAACTGCCCTCACTCAAATCCCTGACCCCTATCTAATTATACCGTGACGCGATAAGACGCATTTCCGCTGACGTCACCGTCTAGTTAACATAAATACATAATAAAATACATTCACTTAG
This sequence comes from Tupiocoris notatus, assembly GCA_037159825.1. Classification (NCBI taxonomy): domain Eukaryota; kingdom Metazoa; phylum Arthropoda; class Insecta; order Hemiptera; family Miridae; genus Tupiocoris; species Tupiocoris notatus. The sequence continues at coordinate 36,996 of JASJUZ010000191.1, read as the reverse complement.
CTGGATCAATAGCAATTTGTTACACCTCCCCCTCAAAGGCCACTCGTCTGGTATCCGCAAAACACGAACATTCGCCTTCTTATTTCTCATGAGGGGTTGATTTCGCTCTTTTTTGATCTGCCGATGACAAATTTCCCTTCGTCGTCCACGCACTTCACGGTTCTCTTGTGCATTTGCGAAGATAACACAATCAGCAGCTCGCTCCCCAAGTGGTAGAACAGGCTCTCCCTTCTGTCATCCTATCTGTGAGGGTCCTTGTCAGCTAACGGCAAATTAATTGACGAAATTAACTTTTTTCTGCTTTTACGCCTCTTCTAGAAGGGTATGACATCCAAACTCGTTATTTCTGACGTCGACCCATCTCATAGATCGAACAGGATGATAGCAGACTACGATGTGTTTTCATGTTTTGACGCCAAAAACAGTGGAAAACCATATTGTCTGAAAAACGTCAGCGGCGCACTGCTTTCATCACAAAATGTATCGCAACTGAAATGATTAATTGATTGAATTTAAATGTTTTCGCAGTTACAATACTCTCCACCCGAATCATTGATTACGAACCACGAGAGAATCATTTTTGGAAATCAATTGTACCTAATTTTAAAACAACGAACTCCTACCTTCCTATTTATCCTATTTGGACGATAAATTCTCCAACCAATAGTAATATAAAAAACGGGCTTCTCGCAGAAGAAAAAACTATTTTTCATCTAAGTTGACCGCAAGTTCTCGTGTCACCGTTATTGATTGTCTGGCCTCGATAGCGTGCACGTGCTCTCGAACGGCATAGCCAGTTATCGAAAAGAAAACGAAACGGCTTAGAAGGATGGGGGTAAATTTTATAGGGGCCCCAAAGGACCAAAGGTCACTACGGGTAGGGTGTCGAGGTTATTTTACCGGAGAGCTAACAGCGGTATCTAATTGGTCCACCAGAGGGCGCTCGCAAAGGAACGAAGGAAACCTTTTTCGGTTATGAAGCGGCAGAAAGAAACAGCCACATTTTTTTCGCCTTGGCGAGGGTGGTACAGCACTCTAATTGGGACATCCGGACGTAATATAGTATTGAGCCCAAGCCAGTTCAACCGAAGCATGGAATGGATGCTCGGCGAATACCGCGGCCAACTATAACGGTAGAAAAAAATCCGACACCCACCCGCACACAAACCCGCTCACAAACGCCGACCACATCAATCCATCTCCATCAAAAGTAATAGCGCGCACCTGAAGAAATTTATTGCCCCGTTCTTGACCTCAAGCCGAACGTTGCATTTCCAAATTGGATCTCCGCCAGAGCATCCGGCTCGAGATCGATGAATTCGTAGCACGGTTTTATTGTTTTTGAAGAGTAACCCCCTTGAACGAAAAAATTAACGAACCATTTCGGATCGAGGCTATTAACCGATGTTTTCAGTTATAAATTGCTTTCACTTCCTTTCGACGAGATAATGACGTGGGACTTCGTTTCTTCTCTGATCAACTTGTAGCTTTTGGAGGAAAATCACAAAAATTTGAATAACAGCGGAGTGTAGCCGGAAAATGTTCATCGGGCGTCGCTTTTTCCAGAAGAATCAATCAATTGGAACGCTCCAGATTTCCACTTTACATAGGTATATATAAAGGGAAAGAAATATACGATGATATATAATATGACAAGGAAAAAAATGGATAGGTATCAATGATCTTGCACATTCACTGGACGTTCGCTGGTTTATTTCGAACACTGCAATTTGCGATACTCCACTGAGTGAAAACTATAGATGATCTTGCTCACTCACTAGACAATCACTTGGCGATTTCTTACATGATATTTCGACTCTGAATTTTCTATAAGTGTTCAATCCTTTTATATACTTTCTCATCACGAAAGTATGAAAGGAGAATTTTATTCTCAAACTTTTATTTTATAAATTGACGTATCCTCAACTGCGTACAGATCAGTCATAGACTAATACTTCACCTGATGCCTGTTTAATCACGAACAAACGGTTCAAATGGAGGCCAGGCGCGGAGCAGGTGATGGAAAAGAAGCCGCAACTTTTTGAAGGATCGCTTCAATTTGTAACTGAACCGACTGACATAAACTGTTCCGAACTCGCAGCTCGTGGAAACTTCTTACCAAGCCTCCATCCATTCAACCCGTCCGACGTCATTAATATCACTAGTTTAGCTCTCATCTCATCCAAACTCATCTCCCAGTCATCTCATCTTTCCAGCCCAAGCGTTTGTATCCGAAAAACGATCGTTCGTGATCCTTGGCTCCCCTTCTAAATAACACGTATTTCTGATTTTTCGGCGCTAGATCAAAAGTCTATCTATGAAAGGGACGTTCGGGATAAAGTTGGAGGTGAACGATTTGTCTGATCAATGAACAATACCATGGAAGACGATGATAAACGGAATAATTAGTTGTTGGCATATGCAAATCGTGTGCGTACCAGAAAGCTTTGGGAGAAATATGACTGGATAAAGTGCAGGGCTTAGTGAGAAGTTGTAAGGGGCTGAGGTACTTCATTTTTGGCTCGAAAAAGTTTCACAACCACTTGAACACGAAACACGCGAAGAGCTCTAGACAAACGTGGACACATGACAGGACAAGGAAGAGCGAGAAGGCCGTACATGGCGTAGACTTACGCCTGTGATTCCGCAGTCGTTGTAAATTTCAAGATGGATTTTTCTCGCTATCATGAACACCCTTTGCGGATATTTCGGCCCATGTAGCGACAGCGTCAAGGACTGTTGAAGAGGTTTTTGAAAAAAGCGAAGCAACGAGCTTAGTTGAACTTGCCGGAGGGTGCAGCTCGCGTTTAACACACCCACCTGACACGTCCGAGAAGTTAAACACCATCAGAGGGCGCCATACGAACAGTTTTTCACCAGCTCAGGGGGTCTGCAGAATTTGAAGGACCTTCAACAGTGTCTGGACATGTTGGTATGAGCGAACAAACAGCATACGGTGGATGAAGACCAAATCTACAGTCGTATAATCAGAGCAGACGACTCCACATTTTTTCTACCGTTTATCGTTGATGAAAGAAGAAATTTCGTAAAATTAATCTTATGATTTTTCTTCTTTTTTTTGCGGGCTAACTGCTACAGTGTTACGAAAATGGCTCTCGTTTTCCGGCCCGCAGACTACAGCCCTTCAGCCTTTCACGGACTGAAATGTTGGAATTTTGTTTGACCAAAACTATAAATATCTTGGTTCGGAATCTCCTGCTGGGCTACAGTCGAAGATTAAGTCGAACATTTTTTTTTAAATATCACGTTTTATCAGGTTACATAAGTACAAGCATGAACCAAAATGTGAATCCTTGAATCCTAAGAGTATTAATTAGTGTTTGTGAGTCGAATTTTGAGGTTTTAGCAGTAAGCGGTACCTCAGTACCACTCAGTACGACCACATTGCAGCGATTCGAGCAGATGTTACCTGTTTCGCGTTACTAGAGGTCAATAGGTGATCAGTTCATACTTGGATACCCTGTTGAAATCGGATTATCCCGAAATGCAGAGAAGCGCATCAAGAGCCGCTAGTATTACTGAATTGCTAATATAGCTCTTTGCGATCTCGCTAAGTGTCTGAGCGATAGGTAATCAACTTTGTATTTGCATAAACAGCTCAAACGCAGTTGACGATTCCGGAGCAAACCTCGCAGTCGAGGGTTTTTAAAAATGGCGTGTCTACCATCTGACGTCAATATCGGAGCGTGGAAGTGTGAAATGATCGGCGGAATGACCTCTCCGTCATCACTGGCTGCCATGCACTTCGAAACTCTCCATTCGCTAATGGATTCGACCAGTTTGATATTTTTTACCGAAAAAAGCAAAAAAGGCCACCGTCCGCATCGAGCTAGGCACCGACTGCAAAGAGCGTCCCCTGGTTTTCCTAATACAGAGGCCATCAGTATTTGAGTGCATTGCCGGGTGTCATCCATCTCGTTGCGATATCCGCGCGCTTCGTTTTTACTCCGCGTCCATCGAGAGCGGCGATGCGTTTCAACGCTAAAAGCGGATATCCGTAGCCTTGGAATGAGTTGAACATTACATTTTCTAAAAAGGGCTTGTCAATCTCAGATGGAGCCGTTGACATCTTTCTCTGTACATCCATGCTACGCAACAACCAAACTTATAAAAAAAAAAAAAAATAAAAAATAAAAGCAATAAATAAAACCCAAGTGTTTAAAGAAAAATTATATATCTATATCCTAAAGTAAACATTGTACGAATATCACCTTTATCAATTTACATAAGTACAAGCATAAATCACAATGTTTATCCTTGATTTAACTAAGAGCGTTAATTTGAGTTTGTTGAGAAGAATTTTGCCAAAATTTCTTGTTAAAATTGAATGCTAACTCATTTTCCGTCAAGATTGTTTAGGAATACTCTTAATGAACAGATGTTTTTCATTTCCCATCTTGGGAGACTTCAGTAAAATAAATATAAACGAATAACTTCATTTGCTTTTTTTTTTTTGAGTTCTCAATAGCGAATTTTAACGAAAAACCTCTTTCAAAGAGGAAGTTACGAATTTTCAAAACATACTCCCACGACATGTAACACTCTCACGCGTTTGAAAAATAGCCGTAAGCCCTCGCGGCGGGGCCAAATATCAATTTGTTACCATATTCCGTGTTCTTCAGGAGTCATTCGTCTCAATTTGTTACCTCGAAAGGTTTTCAAAGGCCCAAAGCCCGCTCTCATCTGTCAATGGATATCTCTTTGGCAAAGCCTTACCTTGGTATCTGTGCTTATTACGTTTTCAATTTCTATGTATACGGATTTCTATTTATTGATGCTCAAAATATACGGTGATATAGACTTCATCTAACTTCCTTGATTATTCATCCCATTCATCAATGGTCTTTACACAAAGTTTATACTTTGATCAATTCAACTACAATTTCTTGCGATCACAAGTTAGAAATAATGTTCTCTTTGCGGGATCGCCAGAGCATATCGAAACTGAAATTACCAAAAACTAAATCAATAGTAATTTTCTATACCGCCCTAGATCGGTCATCTTGGCTCCGTGACGCCTCTAAACTAGTGTCACAATTCTCAAGTAGGTATAACGTCTCCATAGAAAACTATTACAGCCTTGGGCTTCAGAACTCTTTTCAGGCCATTCTGAAGTCGAATCTTTTGTCGAAGAGCGTGCACACTTGGCTACGTGCTTTCCTGCATAGTCACAATTTGTCTTTCAGATCAAATCTGAAAAAAGAATGCGACTCTTGTCCTGACGAGGGCCTGGTTTACAGTCTCCGAAGTAGCGATGACACCTGCCTAACTCAGGAAAGAGATCTCACATGAGATGGCTCTTCGAAAATGTGTGGCTTTCCTTGTTGGGTTGAAAAAGCAGCTTTTGTAACTTTGAAATACGAGATAAACCTTGGAAAATATCGTTAGATGTGTTCCCAATGCTCTTTCAATTTGTATTTTTTCTCATGTTAGCGGTCGTTTTGGCTCTCCTAAGACATGAGTTTGATATGTTGGCATTCCTAGTCATCGTCTCACTACTGACTTTGTTTCTTCGTTTCCCCTGCAATAATTATTATTAGTACTTATATTACAAATTATCATCGCACGATGTGAATAATCGATAAGCTAAAGGTAACGGTGTCTCAATGTTCGTCAGAGATGCGTCGAACGAGACAGGCGGCGAGCGGAGGTGGTTATTTTTGCGGATCTCGAATAATAGGTTCACGGCTCGTTACGTTGAGGTGTGTCTGACTGGCACGGTGGAAAACACTGACGGAACTATGAAATTAAAAGGGGATAAACACGGCGAAGGAGGAAGAACTTTGAAGATGGCAACGAACGAAGATTCGGAAGAAGAGAGGCGGAAAAAATGCAAATAGCCGCGAACGCGAGTGCGTGGGAGGAGCGGGTCGGATCGGTGAGAGATGACTTCCGGTCGTGAAGAGCGAGAGGAACAACTGTGCGAGGAAAAGGAAGGCTGAAGAGCATGGAAAATAATAATTGCTAGCGTTCCTCCTTTCCACACATATTGACTCGGGATTTAAGGTTATGACGGGAGACGATAATTTCCTAGTTGATAATAATTCAACTCCATCATGCTGCCGCACGTCCACATCAGCTAAAATAGTGTACAAAAATACTTTTGTTTCCACAATAGAAATTTAAAATGCGAAAATTTCTATTTGATATCTCTTGGGAATATTCACCAGTCGAAATCGGTGTAATAGGTCGAAATCGACAGTGTAACTGTTGAAAATTGCCCTTAGTACGGTACTTAGTCACTTACCACCCTAAAAGTTAGTATGCGACCTGTAATAGAGCGGCTAAGAGATGAAACTCGGCAGAAGCTGGTAACATGGAATTCCTAATGGGGATGGGACAAATGCAGATGTGCGTGTCCGTGGACGGGTGATATTGGGTTAAGACAGCTATTTAAGCGATGTAATGAAGAGCTTGCGTTGGTTGTCATGGCGATACCCGCCATTAGCATGTGGAAGGTTCTCTTCCACCCTAAGCGCCACCCTTGCTGCACTCAACTTGCGTGTATGAGCCTGCATTCGCCTTCTCTTTCCTGGTAAAACCGCAAACGAGCCAAAGCCATCTCACGTGTACTGTGTTTGAATTAATTAGAAGTATATGGTGTTCGATAAAATGTAGAAATATTATAATTGTATTTTATTCAACGCCACTGAAGAGAGTGATGAATGAGAAACATGCTTCAAATGGATCCAGTCAACCCTTATCCGTGGCAGCAATGTTCCTGTAAAACTAGCCACCATGGTATGCGACTGAATTCATTCACAACTCCAAAATTGCGTAAAAATTTCAATTTCTAAAACAACTCAAGCAACAGTTAGAAACTGAAATTTATGACCACTTTTTAACATAGTCATAGTACGCTAGCTGATTCGTTTTACCATCCAACGTTCTTCCATATTGTTTTGCATAGTCCAATTTTCGTTTGTTTTAGTTCTGTTGTTATGGAGTAAATTATGCAAATGGCGTTGGTCAAAGAGTTCCAATCTGACAGGTATTCGAATGTTGCATTTCTTACGAGGACGATATCACTGTCCACTAGTCCAAACGCCAGATCGCGTGCTACAAACAGATCCTTGCCTTGCGGATGCTAATGAAATGCGGGGTCAAACGCGCGGTAGTCCTTCCGTGCCAAGATTTTGACGATGATGGGTGGCAATTAGGAGCTCGTTGTAGCAGCGGTGCCCGGCAGATTCCTACTGAGGATTTGATGGAATATTCAAATAACCTCGGCTTTTGGCTTGGTCAGAGATGGTGACTGGTGAGGCGGGAAATCAGTTCCACCACGCACGAGCCGTCTCTGGAATGTCCAAAGATGATTGACTCGGAAGTGCCATGCTATGCGAACGCCCCCGAACACAGCAATACTCTACATGATTCACAGTATGAGGCTGGAGTAACGCTTGCGTGATTCTTGCATTTAACTGGAGTCTCGATCCTCTTGTATCACGTGCCAAGGATCATCATTATGCAAGTTGATCGACTGAATAAATCTCGATGTTACCAAACGAGTCGAGCATTTAATAGCCAAGAGGTATTTTAGAATGAAATTATTGAACAACTTGAACGGTTAGGAAAACTCCTAAGTGAAAAGTTTTCAAAAGGTTTACCATTTGTGTCGGAGTTTAATCCTGATCAGAAACGGTTCAACTTGCATTGATTGAAAAAGGTAGAGCAAGAACGTGTTCTGTAATATTAAGTGCGATGAACTACCCAAAATCATTATGTGAACAGAAACGAGAATTTTTTTATTAGCTCGAAGCTGGTAAAATACGAGCATTTCGTTCGTTCTGATTTCAGTTTTTACTCATTAATTTTTCGAGGCAGTTTCTACTGAACCACTAGCCACCTACAGCGCCAAGTGGTATCAACCGATCACGGCTCCCTACGAGGCGCCACACGACGCCGTTTGTCGGTAGCCTCTTCGAGCTGTACCTCTTGACGTGCTCCAAATGCCGAACTTTAGAGGAAGACGAAGAATTAAAATGATGAAACCTCAAGAAGTCAAGGACCGAATAAAGAAGTGGCGATATTTTCCTTTTGTTTTTTCGCACTCAACACCGAAACCCCCGTGGGCGTCAGAAGTAAACAATCACAACCGGTGCTTTCCCTTTCCTTCTCTTGCTGATAACATTCAAGCGAGAGAATAGTTCTCCTACGAACGAAAGCTGAATCATCGCTTTTAATGCTTACTTCAAACAAGAACTCTCCAGTGCGCTCCTACCAAAGATGAACTGTTCCAAGTTGAAAAGAGAATCGCATGTCCACCGAAGGGAATATCCTGTGCCCCCACAGTTGGATTACCAACTGGGATTAGCGGTTGCCGAAGGGCGAGAGGGCTCTGATAACACAGCATAAATACAAGCACACAATGCATTTTCAACTCCAAACGCCAGGGCAACCCTTTCAGAACAGGATCAAGGATACCGGGACCGCATGGGGTGTTTTCTGATCTCTTATCACAACTGCGGCTATTGAATACCGTAACTCCTAACTGCGCGTTCTAATAAAAGTGTGAGATAAGTCTATTTGCATAAATAATAGGATTGTCCGTCTGGAAGAACGTGCGAAAACTTTATGGAATGTAATTATGAAGGGGTGTTAAGAATTGGTGGGCAGAATAGGAAATCTTTTTACGTTCGAAGGGTCGATGCTGGTGAAAAAATAAAACAGAACTTTTGCGAAATGTCCGTACTATTGCTCGAATGGTTATGAATTTTGTAGTTTCTGTAAATTCGAACTTGACGCATTACCTAAACATTTCAAATAAACTCAGCTGTCAAAATCGAAATAAGTTTCCCATCGTTTTTCGCGACCGATTTGTTATAGGAGCGAACGATTTTTCCTAGATGACCGGCTACTGAATAATCGCGTAATTCAAGGTTCACTTGGCGCATACCAATTTTAATAGTTTCTCTCGGGAATTATTTTCATTATTACTCCATTAATCGAACCAGAGGAGCGTAGATGACTGAGTGGTCGATTGCTGCGGCCGCTTCTTATAACAATTAAGGGACTGAGAAAAATCGCTCTTTATTATTCACGTTCAGCACATGATGGTCAGTTACGCCGACTCAACCATCAATTGCGATCCCATCAACGAGAACTTAATCCATATGAGAATTTATTAGCCCAGCTCTAATATAATGCAACGCCGAAAATTGGATAATTGTCGCAGATCGCAAGGGAATAGTCTTCGAATACATTTGCTCGCGAATGGAATATAATTTTGCGTACGGGGATTTTCAACTACGCAGGTGAGCTACTTCCCTAGCAAGGTAATTAAATTAATCTTCGACTTCATCACTCAATTTCGACTGCCTTGTTGAATTCACTTCATCGCAAAAACCCGTCGACTTTCTGAACTGATCTGTGGCTGTTTAAAAATGTTACAAGGGGTTAAAATTGACTCACTCGTTAATGAATGGATCGGAAATAGTCACTCACTTGAACGCTCTTACGTCTCCACAACTTAGCCAGTTATCGGTTTTATCCTCAGAACATGATGGGTTGCAGCAAGATGAGATAATGGTTCATGGAGGCTATCTCCTTTTTTACCGGCATTATAGATTCGAAAATGTTAAGAAGAAATACTAATTAAAAATCCGTTGGAACGACGCTCGGTTTCAATTTCCAAACGGTCAACGTGAATAATATAAAGAATTGGACAGCGTAGGTTGGCAATTCGCTGAAAAGGAGCGCCATATCACGGCTATGTCGCTGCGGGCAATCTTTCACTATAGTTATGACCAAAATGCTGTCATAGACGGGAATGTTAATTGTCCGCCTTAATTCTATAAATTGCTAGTTCGATCCGCGAATATTTAAAAAAAAAAATCTCAAGATTGACAACAGAATGTGAACATTCCCAAAAGGAATTCAGACTAGACGAAGCAAAGGACTTTACCAGGCATTTGGTTTAGAACCCTTTTGCATCGAGATTCGTCAGACTAGAATTTCACGCCCGTTTTGCATTGAATCAAAATCTGAAAAGCCGCACGAGCCCCTGCAGTGGAGACATTTTCTTCTTCAACTAAGCGTACTGAACAGAACCCTTGACACGATTAGGCTTTAATCCACCCTGGCATCAGTCGAATATAAGTATACGGTACCGGAAGGTATTGAAGGGCTGCGGTCTAAACTGACAAGGTCGGCCAATCGGTCCGCGTCTGTCAATCATGAGATGGCCTCATCTGAAAACCCCCTAATCAGAATCACGCCTTTGTACCCTTTTCGACGGCAGTGGCGTTCCATTAGAATTATTTCGGAAGAGTTGGTAAAGAGAAGATCTCTCGTTGCCAATCAGCAACCTATTGTAAAGTGAGTTTTGAGTCCAGCCAACCGCTAATCGCTGTTCAACGGCCATGACTCGAATTCAAGTTATCATTACTTATTTCGCCTCAAAAGGGGTTACCTAAAATAACAGTGCTATAACGCAAATATTGTATAGCAGGATAGCAAATGATTGTACAATGGTAAATTTCTTGAAATCTTGAATTATGCTACACAAAAGCTGCGATAACTGATGAACAGTTAAATATATTTACTCCTTTATGGTCTCATATTCAATTACGTGACAGAAAACCCATCAAAATTGATACCAAACTTCGTTGTCCACTCGAATTCCGTTCCCCCGAAACCCTCAAAAATACTCTTGCAATTTAAGTAGCAATTTAGCTAAAGAATCCAACCATTTTCAGTCCAAGATTGATTTTTAGTGATCATTTCAGGTATTTAGCTTATAGTTTCGTTAGAAAAGTGATGACGGTGGACGGACAGAAAGTTCTTTATTCGATGTTCGGATTTCATGTTCCTGGAACATTAAACATCAAATTTTGAGGGGTTAGAATATTTTTGTAAGCGATTACAATGGTTGCCTATTGAACAGTAAACCATAAGTAAAACGATAAGTTCTATGGTGAAACTGAGGATCAATCAATTTTTATAATGGTAACTTGGATAAACTGGCCACAGCCATGGAACGGACTCGTTTACTTCCGAGGTGATCAAGGTCTCGTATTTTTTTCTGGGGTCGATACCTTGAAACGTTGACACGATCCGTCGATAGCAACCGTCGAGTCGTGCTCGCTCTAGATTGGCAGGTCCCGCCACCATATTTCCTAGGTAACACGCAAAAATTTCATTAGGCCGCGGGACCGATAAAAGTCGTTCTCTAGGAGCAATGGGGGAAGGGGGTCAGGGTGTTCCCATGGCAACCTCGATAGGACACAAAACGAACTTCCGCCCTTCTTCAACCTTCCACCTCCATCTCGAGTGTCAAATGAAAAGAGGTGACATCATTAAGGACAAAAAATGGAAAAAGAGGAAAAAAGAAACGGGAGATGGAGCAGACCCTCCAGGAGTGTTCTCTCTTCCTCCATTTTCTGTTGAAAATTCTCTCTTGAGGGTTGAGAATTCCGTTATGACGGTGTGGAAGGAGCTTCCAGATTTCTTGGGTTTTTCAAAATGAAAGCGAATTCCCTTATGTTTTAGTAACGTCTTGGCTAAGCTTGTGAGAGAAAATAATGAAATTTGGCTCCCACCTTATAGCATAAATTGTTTGAATAACCACTAATATTTCCATGCAAGCATTTAGTTACACAGCTGCATTATAATTTCGTTGAAGAAATATTGAGAGTGGGGGAAAAACGTGAGTGAGCACATTGATGGAATGGAAAGGAATAATCTCTCATTTTAGGTGCCGGTAACCATTATCTCAACAACCGAGTTTTCTAAACACAACTGATAAATAAATGTCGCGAATATAAATGGCTCAAACGCTGTGCGTGAACGAAACTAATATCAGGGCAGCAATCTCCATACTTTCCTTCGCTATCAAAGGGCGCTCTGTTAATATCGTTGTAAAAGAATATAGAACGTAACGATAAATATCTAGGAAAGCTTTCTTTTGTTACCGACCTCTGAAATCTGAATAAGGAGCGAGATCTGTCATTGGTAGGCTAATCATTCGTAATTTCACTATTCACACACCTAATTTTCACGCGCCTTATGTTTATAGGGTCGTATCGACGAGGGTCCCATAATTTATAGTGACTGAGCAACACTACAACAAAGGAAAATCAATAGGTAGGAAGAAAAGGCAAGATTTAACTACAGTCACTCGAAATCACCTTACAACATAAGACGCATCGTTCGCTTTTCGTCGTCAACTTTGCTTCGAGTTTCGACACTCTCCCTTTGATATTCCCCTTTCAAATTTAACTCGAAGGGGCCTTGGTCAGAGTTTTTGGAATAAAGCACATTTTATTTACGATTAACTTTTTACGTCATTTAAGATGGATAAAGAGTATAAAAAGATAAATTTCTCCTTTTGAAAAAATCTAAAGAATAATGCCGTTTTTTAATTTTTTCAACTTTTAAAAATTTATTTCTTATAGTTGCATTGAAAGGACAGCTTCAAACGTGTGAACTCAAATGTTCATCATTTTAAGTTTCGCAAAGACGCAGTCAGATTATTCTGTAGTCCTACTACAGAATTACGCGCAGTATCTAACTCATTGTTCCACTCGAAGTCTCCCGGCATCCAGGTATCTGATCACGTGAAAACGTTCTCCTCCTGAAGATCTCGATCCGGTTCAATAATAGGAGGGGAACTGAGAAGAGTTTCTTTCATTTAATTCTACACGGCCGAGTAAATCTTAATTAAAGGACGCACGTCTTGATTAACTCATTCCGAGAGAACAGGACTCCAAGGAAGATGCGTAGGTGGTTGTCCATTGGTTGGTCCTTCTTCGTCTCTTTTATCTTCTTGGGCCTTTCTGTAACCTCCTACTAACTAGGTTGTAACCCGGCCGAGAAGACGGGCTGCGTTTTTCTTCATTAGCCACCAGTGACATTTGACTGGTTTGTCTGCGTTATTTTTTTCCCAAAAGGACACAGCCTCGGTGAATGTAGTCTGTCACCTACCCAAAACATGTTTTTCGATACATTTCGAATTGTTTTGAAAAACCAAAACCAAAAATCGAGAATCGGCGATTTTTTCAGACGGTGGCCTTAAATTTTAAGCAACCCCTATTTTTTTCCATCCAAATCCTTCCGGCCACGTTTTTTTCGCAGTTATTCGCGATTTTCTCAAAAAATTCTCACAACGCGATACGATTTTATGAGCGCATTTTGTTCATGGATAAATTCTTCAAACGAAAAAGTACAAGAATTCGTTTGTTGATAGATTTTAGCCGGAGCTAGAGCGGCCCGAAGAGAAAGCCGAAAATTCTTGGATATACAATCGATTGAGAAACTGGGAATTGGTAATCAAATTTTGGTCATAGTGCCGTTCAATTGAAAGAACTTCATCGGCTGGAAAAGTCTTCTTTTTTTCTTTTTTTTAATTAGGCCTCTGTTCAAATTTTATTGCGCTTTGAGATTTTATGACCCTGTTTTTTGCGTTTTTTTGCCTGTTTTTTGCGAATAACTTTTTAACCGACCACTTTTACATAGGTATATTACTCAGAGGCGAGAAAGAGCTATCAAAACCCTACAATTTGTGTATTTAATTATGTTTTTATGTTATGTCCCCGCGGAGCTATTCGCGATCAAAGAAAAGTCAAAACACGTTTTTTGACATAAAGTGGAATATATCTCGAGAGCTATTATATACACTAGCCATTTTCTTATTTTTAATGGATTTTAAATTAAATTTCCTACATTTTTTTCCACAGGACCTAATCATTCCCACTTCGGGAACGTGACGAAAAAAAATCCCAAAGTTGAAACTTCAAAAGCATGAAAATCGTAAAAAAAATTCGACAAATATATTACTAATCGTTCGAATTTGATTATTTTCACTTTAAATTCGAATTCTACGGCTAATTTCCTGTAAGAATCATTAATTAATCAAATTTGAACAGTACTGTAAGTATTTGCAACGGATTTTCAAAGTTGAAAAACGTAGGAGTGGCGTAGTATTAAACCTGGAAAAACTAATAGTTGTCGTGAAATTTCCGCCGTTTTGACTTCATATTCGGATTCAGCATTAAATTTCCTATAAGAATAGCTTTCAAAATCGCTTTAAAACGGAAATTTATATTTTCACTATTACCGATGCCAGCGGAGCTCGCCGGCGAAAAACTCGATTTACGGAAAATAATTTCTCTGGCTCTGTTTAAATTTTTTTCACCAAATTTTTTGGTACGTACGTGTGTAAGGCGTTCAAATGAAGACTCCTGCATAATAAAACAATTGATTCGCATTTATTTTGACCCCGAAAATCACGGTTAAAGTCCAATTTTTGAGCTTTCAAAAACCGATTTTTTTGGACCAGTTGCAGATTTTTCCGAGAAATAAAAAAAATAACAAAAATACATCTTGGTAAGACAAAACTGTCCTAAAAATTTCAGATTTTTATCTGTATTGAGAGACGAGTAAAAATTCGTCAACTGTTCGGTTGGAAAAAATCGCAGGGGTACCCCTTCGATTTTTCGCGAAAAATTTTTTGAAATGGATTTCGCTCAAATTCAGCATAATGATAGTTGATGATGTGTATATCAATAATATATGGTCCATTCTTTGTTTCTTTCGCACTAAATAGATGAAAATAACGTTAAAAGTTGAAAAATGTGATGTTTCGGGTATAGTCTACTAATATTGTTGAATAACGCAAAAACGGTTGAAAAATGTATAGGTACATTACATTGGGAAAATGTGGACAGTTAAATTAACTATCTTTTGGTATCTTCAGACATCTGAATTGACGAATTTTTGTTTGAGTTATTCACTGTGCAAGTTACAAATCTTGGAAAACTTGAAGTTGTTACGTCTAATTCTGCTATAACTTTGCTCCAGTTGAAAAACACAATACTTTATGATACAAAGTACATGACAACACTTCCACCAACATACCAAATTATAGCAACTACCTACTACTACCTACCTACTTATAATAATACCTATAGATTCCCACTCTCCATACACAAATAATAAACTACTACTACCTATCTATTTATACCTATACTATATACTATATTTATGTAGGTATCTCAACATTTGATCGATTTTGAGGATAGCTTTTTGAATTAAACATTTTTTACCAAAAACTCACCTTATAAACTATCCAAATAAATTATTGTGCTTTCAATTCTATAGCTTTCTTGTACCGCATTGCCGAAGAATTAAATCGATTCTGAAAATATGTTCGCACTATTGAACACACATAACGTAACTTCTCTTCTACACCTTGTGGTACTTTGTTCGGATCGACTGATAATCTTACGATCTAGATAGGCCCTAAGGAAGCGAAGACACCTGAAAGTATGAGTTTACTGATGGTTTTAAGGAAGGCTTAGCCCCGGTGGCAGGTGACACGAGGTGTACTCAGCTACCGCCAGACTCGGCAGGTGCTGGGAAGGCGTCGATTAGTCTTCAAATACCTATATTGGTAAGATAGAACGAATGGGTTGTCTGCCGTTACACTAATGTGCTTACCAGAAGTCAAAGACATTCGCGAGTAGCATTGACAAAACTCATGTTTGTTACTATATCGAATTTCTAATGACTGGTTACGATCTTAACCATGGTCAATCGTTTAAAATTTTCTTGGTTTTTCATTTTTCGAGGTCCGTAAACGGTTTAAGAAATGGAAAAAAAGTTGGTAGGTATTATCTTCCAAGAAAATTTGTCATTTAAAATTTACCAATCTAAGTGTTGATATTCAATGGTTTTTTTCTTTGATAAAGCTTTGATTCAGATCGGGCAAGACTTGGGCCGATGAAAGATGAACCATTTGGTAATACTTCGTTTGGTTGTTGTCGCAATCGTTGTAATAGAGGGGTTGTGAGGGGGAGAAAAACCAGGCAACTTATTCTCCAGATCTTTAATGGCTGGCCGAGCACATTAGGTAAAACTTTTATACTGACTCGCGTTCGGCGGTCGCTGCGGTATAGTTGACCGCAGTATCGTAAAGATATCGCAAAAGGTGTCGTCTTTCATTTCACGTCAGTCGACGTTGACCTCTGTCAATGCTGTCATAGATGGTTTGGCAATCTTTCGAAAAGTTAAGCGAAAATCTTCGCACATTATTGAATCATTTGATTTTATTCAATTGGTCTATATATCGTAATTATGGACATAATGACTCAATGATTTATGTTAGTAGTTGAGTTATTTCACGATAAAAATATTTACAAAACTACATCGATCGATATTGAAGATTTTCATTTCCAAATGTCTCGCTCTCTCATTCTTTCGGTAACGGTCAAAAACCTTGTGTTTCAATTTTCTCCGCCTTTTTTCGTAGCTCCAAAAAGGCATTAGGGAAGCTTGTTGCTGCGATTACGAGGAAGACTGAACCGTGAGCCAAGAGCTGCATTGGTCAGAGAGATGGACGGCGCCCCGGGGCAACGATGTCCCCTTTGGTAATTGGTATATGGTAATAACGGCTTATCAAAACTTAATAGAGGAGCCTCAAAGCCTCAACCTCAAGCTCAGACAACTCCACTGGGAGTATCCGTCGTGAATCGTGACTGTACCCAAGTCCAGAAGCTATGCCGGAACGGGTTTAATTATAGTGTTTACGCAGTATCATCCTCCTCCAATCGAGAACGACTTCTGCTACTTGAAAACAAGAGCAAAATCATCAACCACAGCATCCTTTCACGGTTTTAGATCATCTTCAGAAGATTTTTTCTGACCGCGTTGAGGCGAATCCGCCATCGTGATTTCGTAATATATTTTCAAAGGGGAACTCCGCTCTTGATCCGAGATAACCACTTTTCTTGTGGCCAGGAACTTGGTTGCTGTGAACCGGTTAACTAGAAGATAACACATATAGTACTTCCATAGGAACGAATTAATTATGAGAACTAGTTGAGTTAAAGCTCGAGTCAAACAGAGTTTGGTGGATGAGAATACTCAATGAATATTCAGATTCGTAAAAGCATGTTTGTTTCATTTGAATAAGAAGAGATTCACAAGTGATTCACAACAAATATAGGCCTGAATTCGAGCACTCGACATTTGACGAATCCTTCTGGAGAATTGACAACTCCATTTTTTGCCAACTGCCTACATCATCCGTAATGCAATCGAACACAATCTTCAATTTGTCAAGCTTCGACATGGGAAAAACCTTCCATTTTTTTATAGGAGGAAATGTTCAATTTTTTCTGAACTGGTAAAGCAGTGGAAGGTCGCATGCCATCTTCCTTCGGGTGAAAGGTCCCGTCATAAGCAGAAGCGCATCTCAGTCGTTTTCCGCACGCACGGATAATGACTCACTCACTTTCCATTGCTTGAGGTTCCTGAATCGAAATTATAAAACTAACCGAACGTCTGTTGACGTTCTGGAGACGTATCGACCGCAAACATTTCGAAACGATATTTTTTCCAGCTACACCTCCAATTGACACCAAACGCATAGGGGGAAAAGACTTCGAAAATTATAGTCATCCAGGGAGAGTTTAGGCCACGATTTTAAAAATTCAAAAGGTCGTTCAGAGAAATGCATTTTCGGGATAATGACGCGTTCTGTTCATTCGATCAGAGCACGCGACACTCTTCATCCTCCGTTTTGAAATCGGCAACTTGGTATTTTGAACAGTGCGGAATGGCGAGTGACACGCTATATCCACGATAACTATCACGAAAAAAAAATGGAAATAGATAGAATTTTTGCGGTGCATATTTCATTCCTTTGCGTAAACATTTTAGAGAAGTCAAAATAGTATTTTCTGGATACTTGGCTCCAGTGCCGCTGCCAAGATCGATTCATTGACTACACTAGCATAATTGACCGATTGAGTCAGAAGCAAAATCCAAAATTCCCGAACTGAATGCCGATCTCTGCTTTTGGAACCGAGAATATAAATGTTAATAGACCAGTAGATTAGGACTCATGCTAATCGTACACGGATTCAGGTGTAATCTGACCGGTTCCTCGTGGTAAATATTCATTTTTGGCCCCGTCGGCTTGGAAAAGGGACGAAGTTGATTTTTCGATGTGACAATTCAATTTGGAAACAATGGCGAAACATTAAAACGGGTCTTCACAAAAGCGAAGCGGCTCGAAAAGACCAATATGAGAGTGGGATAGCGATTTATCGGTTTTTACCCTTAATTACTCAACCGAAACAGCCGATTGGTGGCGTATTATAATCACTGTTCGATCCATACGAACTCTGTTCCGGCCGTTTTCGGGTATACGCCATTGCCGTACGGCCGCTACCAGGCAAGAGATGTCAATTTAGATAAACGCTCGAAATCCACGCTTGTTCCGGCGACCAAAAAAAGGAAGAAAACACGGTTGCATCGTTTCCACCAACCCTGATTTATCTCCAATTATAAACAGACGTATAGTCCAATGTATCAAAGATTGAAACTCTCCAGTTCGGTTGGCCCTTATTTCACCCCTTCTGTTTCGTGCGTTTCCGGGGAAAAATGGCACATTCGGGGCTCAGGTGAATTGTGACTGACGTATTGGTCGCAATCAGCTGAAGGGTGGAAACACTTTTAGGTCGCTTTCCACAAGTGGTTTTTACTGAATTGGACGGATTGCCCGGAAGATTTACTTCTTTCGACAGTGAATTAATTTTTCAGAGATTTTTTTTTTCGAATTATTTCATACATTTTTACATTTCTTACATTTTTAGCACATAGTGTGTTGCCGTTGAAATTCTGTCCGTCTGAAAAAAAAGAAATAAACCAAAATAGGAACAAAAATGCGACGACAAGGAAAACAAAAAAAAAACGCTCCCTGAATATTTTCGTTAGTCATTCCTGTAATCATGCTAACCGGTTCAGATCCCCACGTCCACCGGAAACGTCAACAAAAACTAATTAAAAATACTGTGAAATTTTAATTTCCGCAGAATGGTAATGGTTACCTGCGCCAGTCCAGCTCTTGCCAAGTGAGCGAAAAAAATCGAGTTTCGAATCATAGTTGCTTCTGCTGTTCTTGTTATTTGAAAGAACCTCAGAACCGTGTTATTCCCTTGGTGCGTATTTTCTAAACGAGGCTTCCTCCTTGTTTAAATTAAAACCACCGCCCGGAGGCACAAGTAAATGGAGATTGTGGAACGGTGATTCGGTGAGTCAAAACAGGAGTTGGAACAACGACTCATCTCCCGTGAAGTCTCACTCAACACGACCAGAACTCGTTAAATGATTAATGTATTTATTTTCATTTTTTCGAATCGCTATTTGGAATGCATTCGATTATTTAGATTTGAATTTACGAGGCGGGCACGGCTTGATAAATCATTGCTACGAGAACACGAGATCGAAATAAACGTTCAATTTTTCTCGACGATTTTTCTTCCAAGATCCTCACACCTTTTCAGTTGCGTAACTAGTTGACCTTGGTAAAACTAATCAAAACAATAATAATTATTATTTTTCTGTCCGCCGTATAACAGCTGAGGCAGTGCGTTCAACAACATATTTCTATCAGCCCATCAATCTGGTCTACATTTCTTTTCAAACGGTTTTAATCTCATCGAATCGACTGCAAACTCACCTGTCCTCCAATTCCATAGAGTGGTGAGAAAACAGTTACAACTCTATGACATATGCCGTCCCGTATCATCCTCAACGACGATCTTGTTCGTACGGGATCCTCCACACAACAAAAACAACTTATATTTCGTCCACGATCCCACCACTACCTGGCATCTCTTGGTGGATTGGTTGTTTCTAAAAGAACCGCACTATCCTCCCACGCTTTTTGGATTAACACGTCGCACCTTCGGGGGAGGTTTCCGATATAAATCTCTTACCTTTTCTAGTAGGACAATAGTGAACGCCGGTCTATCGCAGAGCCGGTGGAGTGGAAAAAACTTGAAATTTTTTCCGACTATGACAGGGATAAAATTTGTAAAATGATATACACCCTGCCCCGAGGCGAATCTTCCTCCCTTTTTGATCCGTCGCTTTTGTTAAGCCGTTGGAGATTTTGACAACGTGTTATCAAGCGCTACTTTTTATCAACTTTAACTCTTTGTGAAAGTTTCAATTCGAAATAACAATTTAACATTTTACTGAAACTATTAATATGGAATAGGACCGGTTTCCATACCCAAACATAGTATGATTATGAATCTAATAGAAACCTTAATTATCAATTTACGAAACTTGACTGACTGTTAGTTCCTTTGGAGGGAAAGTATTTTTGAAATTTTTTTTTATGTCCGCACTGATGCCTCTACACCATTGAAAAATTCCCGTCGATTTGTAGGAGTAATATTCTAATGGAAAGCTACGCAGGCAGCCCATTAGATTAGTATCCTTCATATGTCTGAGGTACCGACCTAGGAAGCCGATTGTCAAAGCAGACCATCAAACGCGGGGAAAGGAACTTTTCTTCCAAATTATTACCATAAAAACAATGCAAAAAATGATACTGTGTGAAGTAGCTTATTCAAAATAACTCCACATGGCGTCCATTATTGAGTGAAAAATTGCCTTTCGGACTCGACCGGCCACTAATAACCAACGTGATCTTCATTATGCGTGTTTTGTGAGAAAATATACATTTTTTCACTCGAAAACGAGAAGAACTACCGCATTGAAAAGGTAAACCTGTAAAAAAAAAATTCACCGTTTTTTTTTTCTTCTAAAGAAGAAACCTTAATTAGTTGAAAAAAAAATTTTTACTGCCTACGAATTCAGTACGTTGTTCGCTTGACCAATTTCCTCGGTAGTCGTACTTGTCGTTATTTTCTAGCATCAATGGACTCCTGACGATAGAATCGGCTTCCAATAGCCGCCAAACACTGACAATATCGTTAGCTTTAATTAATTTCAAGTTCCGTATCTACAAAGGTTCATCTGAAACTATTAATCACGAGTAACAGGCGGACGGCTGATGATTCAGCGTTTCTCAAATGAACCGTAAAATTGTAACCAGTTATCCGCTATCACTGTTCGATTCGGTGCAGCCGTGAAACAACGTAGTAACGCAGACTGTTTATCTCAAGCTATTGTTATTAATAGAGCCGACCATACTGAGATGATAGCGTACAAAGCCGAGGAATACCCTACGAATACGCCTGTGGATAGACCTATTGGTAAAGTGTACAAGCGATAAAAAGGAAAGGATAGCGAGGGCGTACACATTGTTTGCCAGATGAATGAAACTGTCTCCGAGCCGCCTGCCATTGTTCGCCCTAATCACAGTGTCTCTTTTCCCATTGTCTAAGCCGCAAGTTGGGCCGCTCCCATCGAAACACGAACTGCAGGCTGGGGCTCTAATATACCATCCAGAGCAGCGGAGGCGCTTTTTTGAAGAAAAAACGCACAAAGGAAAGAAATTTCAGTCAAACAGCAACCTCAAAACTCACAGGCGAACACCTCACAAAGCGATTTCACACTTTTTGGAATATCCTGGAGAACGGGTTGAATCAAAAACTTCGTGTTCAGTTAACTGGCATTTCCTTTTATTACGTGAGACTGCAGGGTATTATATATTTTGTATTTTTCAGTTTACGATCGATTCACAGGTAGATAAGAACAGAGAATTGATATATAAATTGGTGTCAATATAGGACAAAAATGCTTCTGGTTATAATTTTTCTGTTTGCCATAAAAGAAGTTAGACACTATGGAATTATTCAGCAAATACATTAATTCTGGAAGGAATAATATTTTCTTATTAGCCCATAATTAATTGAAACAAGACTTTTTCTTTAACAAGTTGGTAGATGATGCTTGAACCGACGCGTTGTACAATTGCGGGACTGAATAGAGGAAGATTGATCCTTTGAACCAGAGTGATCAATTTTATTGTATCCGCCATTGAGTTCCAAATGACGAAATAACTCCCCACCGGTTTTCATTGCTCTATTTCCACCCATACGGTGTGGTAATTCGTCATGCTCCTGGTGCCTTAATATTACTGAAAACTATCCGTATGCTTAGAGTTTTGACGACCTGCCGAAAGGTTGAAGGCAGATAGAAATTTCCAGAAAATTGTTATCATGCGATCTGTTCAGTTATCGCTGCCACCACGCCACCATGGAAATGAAGTATACGAACCGATAGAGCCGATCAATGAACCAGAGATAGCTAATCTGGATCCGAAACGAACCCGCCCAGATAACGTAGTGGATAAGGATCCGATAACTTGCAATGGATCCTCTACATATATATTCTCAAAATTGCCCCAGGGAGGCCCGCAGCGTGAAGAATTAATTCACAACCGAGAGATCGATATTGAACTCCGATCTGATACGACCTTTGAGGAACTGAGGGATGATGTTTTTATTTTTTCCTTTTCGTTCTATTTCCATAGTGTTGCCGGTGGGCAGAACACCAAGCGCAATCACTAACCGGAAGACCTCTTGGTTCTGACGCACGAATATTTTTATTCGTATTTAATCAATTTCACGCTCACAAGTTCCAAAAATGTAACTGGATGAGCGACTGCGTTTCAACTTCATGTGGCCAAAAACAGTTTTTCGTCACGTACACGACCGAAGATAACGATAGATATACTTAGTCTGCAGTTCGAAGGTTCTAAATAGTGGAATAACTTGAAAACGAATCCACAAAGAAATAAATTATTGTGTGAGACGGAAGTATTTATATTATCAATTTGAAATAGATGGATACTTTATTTATGCTATATGCAGTCGTGTCCCGTATCGCTGACCACCAACGAAGCGACTCACATAAGCTCGGAAAATCGTCGAGTGTAACGGCTCATTGGAAATGAGTATGAAAAATATCTTTTAGCGGGCCTGGAAGTGCTCCCGTTTATTCAGTATTCAAAACTGTAGAAGTTCTTCACATGAGCAGGAGAGAATTTTAACAAGAATCCGCAGAATAAATTAATGAAAATCATGCGAACGACGAAGCGTCAGTTTTAATGCGTTGGTCAGCGTTTGCGGTGCTCATCGTATGCAATAAGATGTTATCAAGTGAGGGCGCTCTGATTGAAATTCATAGACATCTGCTCGATTCCGTGCTATTAATAATGTTAGCGAATAGGTATATCTGAGAATATGATGCATCTGCCTAATCCCGCGTTGTTAACTGTTTTATAGCAAATTTAAAATCCTATTCACACACTTGCGATGCGCGAGAAGAAATCTGAAAATATGTTTCCAGTTGCAACCAGTAGAGTCGTGTGGAACCGTTTTTTCCTTGACAATACCAGTAAAATTGATTCTCGTTTTGACAACGTTGGAACCGATTTTTGACACCAATACCTGTGAAATCGATTCTTGATTGAATCGATCGATTCGAAAATTCTTACAGGAAAAACAAGCAAAATTAATCATTCAAAAATTTTTTTTAACTGACGCAATTTTCCTCAATAGCTTTCAATCCTTTATCACTCAGCCGGTCGAGTTGGCAAATCGTTTATCTCCGTTACCGAAGTCTGGCACCTCCTTTCGAAGTTTTCTTTCCTGACCAAGTCGTCTTCCATATTGTTCTCGTGTGATAAAGTTCGTAAGGAACTTGGGGGCCAACGACAGCTGATGGGGGTTAGACGACCTCTTCGCAGATGTCTCTAAGTATTACAAGGTGGTCAAATAGTCGTTTCCCGTCGAGGCATGGACCCCTTCCAGTTATCCTTCAATCAATTCTGCCAGAATGGTGCTGGTCATCATCCAAGGAAAGTAATAAACCGTCATTGAAAAGCCTGTTTTCTGAAAATCTGTATTATAATCGTATTTTCAATTTAGGAACGTGAATAGGAAAATACAATAATTATGATGACTGAATTATGTTCGAATTTCAAACGGTTCCCCTAAGTCGTTTGATGAGTATAATGGCAGTTTCATTCAAATTCACCCTCAAATTCTTTTTACAGTAAATCTCCATGTTGGTACTCCAAAACAAGATCAAAGAGAAAATAATTTTATTTTTTTTACATTTAAAAAAAAAAAAGCTATTTAATAGCATTTTAAGCGTGGCTTGCTCATGCTCTGGGCTCACAAACTACAGCGAAGCTTTTGATAACACAAGGCTGATCGAATACAATTTTCTACGAATGATTTCTTTTTTACGAGTCAATAATCCCCTGTAATCATCTTGCAATGATTGCACTTGGTCCTTCTTTGGAAAACTCAACTGCTCGCAGCAACTGTACCTACCTGATTCGAGAGGAAACTTGATTTTCAAGTAAACGTTCTTGACGTGGGCTTGTTCCACAACGAAAGTAAAGACTCGGCGGGCTTTTAATCTCTTTGTGCTGTTTCCGATGGCGAGGCTACTCAGTTTCGAAAGACACGCTGGCCGTAAAATAGTTTTAATGGCTTTCGTTCAGCTGCAGGTGAACTGTTATCGTGAGAGTCTGTAGCTACCGCTATCAAAGCTTCCTTTTCTTCATTGCTGAGCTCTTACTGTTGGAAGATTAAACAGCTTTTCGGTTCTCCCTAGCACAATTGACTGCTGGTTTCAAGGACAGCGATTCGAGCGAATGCGTTCGAGAAAATTCCTAGAAGTGTCGATAGCTGAATTAACTTCAACCTTCGTTATTCTTTCATCCTTAAGTGCAGACATGGAATAAGCATCAAAGCTCCTCTTATATGAGAGTGTTTTTTTTTTAATTTTTTTTTATGGGACATTGGTTCAAACTAAGAACAAAACCAAATGTGCATTGATTGCGTTGTATCTTTGTTTTAATATAAATTTTATTAAAAATCAAATTAGAAAACAGTTAGGTATTTGTTACTATCCGGTTTATAGATCTTCAGGTTTTCTAGAAATCTCAAGGGTGGTCTCGCCGCGTATAATAGGAATCAGTTAATAAGGCTCATTAATTGTCTTGGGTGAAAATGCGGGGGCAGAAGGCCACGTTAATGCTTGCGATACGGCGTAGGTATTAATTCAGAATGGGACTGTTTTATCCCGACGTGATAAATGTCGGTAAAGGCGGCCAGCAGACAAGACTATTAGAACAGTGTGACCGGACGACCCTTAGAACGCCTTTTCTCCTGAGGACCGCCCTCGTGTGGATGCCCCATAAGCTTCAGTTGGAACATCGTTTAATTAAACCAAGTCCCTTAGTACCTCTGATTCGTCCTTATCCTTCGGTTTCCACCGTTAGTGAGAACTCTCTCCTTGTTATTCCTTCCAACGCGCATCGTCCTAGTGTTGTCTCTTGACCGTCACTGGTCATGCGAGTACCCAATTAGATGTTTTCAAACCCTAGCGGATTATCGAGCTGTCGAATGTTTTCGAAAATGTTACCAACCAGCAGATTTCAGTAATCTTGGGCCTTTTTTTATGAATATATTATGATTGAAAACCGTAATAACTCAATGAATCGTAAAAATTGAAGCGCTTATCAGTTCTTAGGTAACATAATTCTATTTAAGAGAAGAAAAAAACTGATCAACTTGGTCCAACGAAACGGACCTATAGACCGCCATCGCTCGCTACACTTAACGATTTCTTCCCTAAAGCCAACGGCCGAACTAAAAGCCTTATCCTGTCCAACCATAAAATTTTTCAGCGATAAAAACAATCCAAGAAAACCTGAGGGCGGTTCTGGGTGAAAAAGTTCTCTTGAAAACAACCTTTGAAAGGATCACGTACTCGGTTACAAATGAAAACTGCCAAAGATGTTGCGGGAATATCGATCTGACACGGCCCATCTGCATCCCTTCTTACCGCACGAGTTAACCTCTACTTGGTAACCCCTCCAAAAAAATCGCTACCCCACAGGCTCCCGATGGAAAAATTAATTGAATAGCTCTCGTTTCTCTTTCTTCAGCCTGTTTCCCACTTGCGTCTCCTACTTTTTTCCAACTTTTCTTCCCTCACTTCCCAGCACGTCTCAATTTCACCGTCGAAAACGCTAGTAGCAAAAAGCCGAAGGTCGTCCCTATTTAAGAGACTTTATATGCTCCGTTTGAGACGGCTTTTAATTTTTACGACGAGACATTACTAACGTCACGCTATGGCGAACAGAGCAGGGCCAACGGGTGATTTTCCTTAGTATGCACCCAAAGGGGCCGTAGTCGAACTGGCAAGTCCTAAAGAACCGTAAAAGAAATCTGGTAACATCTTCATCTCAATGTTAACTTGAGAGAAGACGGGATGGTAATTTTTCTCTTAAATTTATTCGCCGATGTAGATCGGTTTAAATAAAGAACAACATTTTTCAAAATAGCAAATATTGAAAATTAAAATTTGCAGTCTGTGTTCATAATATTGATAGCCATTAGCTCATTTGGACCGCTTGAACCCAATGGCTATCTTACTTTTGAATGGGCGAGAAATGAAAGAATGCGCTAACTAAAGAAACATATCCAACTGAACGAAGATTATTTTAACGATCCCATTAAGAGCTTTGCCTGAAAAAAAAAACGACGAAAAACGGTCTTTTGTCTCCCATTTCCGTTGCCCTAATGGGTGTTGAGAGTGATAATAAGATAATATTCGTCGATGGATCTGATAAGAATTCCATCCCGGGGCACTTGGTCGTAGCTGCTGCAGGTGGGTCCAATAAAACCGTAAAACTACTGCTTCACATTAAAAACGTAGTAATATTTTTTAGTTGGGGCCATACACCAAGACCAATTAAGGGGCGTTGTGGAACTCTGGTTTAAAGAATAATATTTAAGAGCAAAATTATCCCAATTAAAGGGAAGGAAGACAAAAACAATAAATTCGTAATTAGTCTAATAAGTAAAAATAATTGTTTATTTATTATAATCGAGTGTCAACGCGCAATCGTATAGCTGAAATAAGCATTTTTTTCATTTTGAAATGGTTTCGTCAAACCCCGTTCGTGAGATGAAGGAAAATTGCGTTCTGAAATATGGCCTAAGATAATATTATAGAATCTCGAATGATTCTCAATTGCAGTTTATCTTCTGAGGTATATTGAAACAACAATCAATACAGATCATCGTTAACTAAATACAGGTTAGTTTCTGGTAACGTTGTATTGTTATCGATTCCAATTAGCCTTCGATGCTTGACAGAATGTGATCATTCAAAAATCGCTAGCTTTAACGTCTTGGTTTTCCCTTCTCTCGTAAGCTGTTTTGTAGACGGTTTTTAATGAACGTTTTTGTATCATATCAAAATCGAGTGTGTAAGAAATGAAAAAACTAGTTTTTTCAAGTTTCCTCGTCTTTTATTTGCAGAGGGTGCTCCCAAAATGAATGCCGAAACAGAGTGAAAACAATTGAAGGGAGGAACAGCTGTTGACCAACAACGATTGGCAAAAGGAATTGATGGGCGGCAATCAGGATGAGGAAAGCTAAAGCCCGTCACCTAACCTTATGGTTGTACCTCCCCCATCTCGTTAGTCCACGCTGTGTATCCAGACTCCCGTCCAGCCACTATACGACAGAATTCGGCCTTTATCTCTACAACATAAACTTCCGAATCCCTTCCTGGTTCCTCGTTGTTGGTTCGGACAACGACGTCAACCAAGTTAGAGAGACTTTGCACCAACGTTAGAGGGGTAAATGAGGACAAGGGCGTCTCTCTGTTCTACCCAGAACAGCAGCATTTTCGTCGGGGTTTGCCTTACTCCCTATAACTACCCTAGGCGTCTCGGACGTTCCAATTTATTTCTCCCGGTCACCTAAACAGAGGATAATCTCACGACCCTTGGACGTGTTGGCCAGCAGACTTCCCATCTAACCCTAATAAACTTTCGCCTAACTGTTGCTTTTCCTTTTTCTTCCTCGTCTTCTTTGGACGATATTTAATGGGAGTTCCGCTCGATCGGTGTCGGCTCCCCTTTCTAGGAGATAACGCCCGTATCCTGTTTTCCACAAATTGAATATAAAAATTGTGAACGAGCCCATTCTTTCTCCTGACGGTTCTTTCCTCCTTAACCTGTCCGACTTCTTTAAGGGGACGAAAACAACTAATAAACGGCTCCAGTCAACTCCAAACAGTCGTTTCCATCCGAGAGCAATAAATTCGATCGACCTTTGCACTTCCTTCATCGGAAAAAAACCACCTGGGAGCGGATGACATTTTTCCGTTAGGATGTGACAACCGCGATCGATTGTACTGGTGGCGGATGTGGATCTTATTCGTTACTGCCTGGTGTCACAAAGAGGTTTGGAAATTCTACCCAAATTAAGGTCTAGGTGACGTGAGTTTTGAGGGATTTAGCTTATAGTGAGAAATTATTTGGCGATTTTTCACATATTTTGATGCTTGGAAAATTTATTTAGTTTTTAAAAATTGTTCAATTATAAGTCAAATCTCGCATCGATATCGCCGGAGAGTTTTGTACGAGTTTCCCGATGAGAGTTGAACGATTCGAATGACTTTCTCGTTCATGGTTCTGCAAGTAAAAAATGCGATTGATATTCAAACGAAAACGCGGCCGAAACCTTCAACGGCTCGCTGTTTTGTAATCATAATGTTCCTTAACGGCGGTCGTTCGCACTGAATTATCCTCCGAACCTTGCCATTAACAGGTCTGGATGTTTCGTGAAGTACTCAGACAAACAACGACCAGCCAATTATTTCGCAAAAGTATAATGAGACGTGAGGGCTGTCTTCTTTGAAGACTATCGGAACTATAGCACCCACGCACATCACTTGTAGTCGCCAGCATATGACGGATAGCGGTGGACATCATCTTCGAAGGAGTTTGTTACCTCTTCCAGACTATAGTTGGTGCTCTATGGCGATCCCGTGGGTAATATATTCCCTTATGGCCCGAGGCAGGTTCATTGGGTCCGAACCCCCTGCCCACACTGGAGAACAGCTCGCCTACGCTCGCCTTTCATTGTTATCCCACCACTTATAATTATAAGCTACGTATAGGTCGTCTTACCTACCATATCGTCGTCCTTCTTTCCAAGATTTTCCGTCTTGCTCTAAATATCGATCCTTTCAACCGATTCTCCTCCAACTGTAAACCACTGTCATTGATTCAATATTTATACCAATGACATGACGACAAATCGCCCTCACAATTTTCATTCGCCCAGTACTATAATTTTGTCGGAACGGAAGAGCCTACACGATTTCGCTCCCTCAAGGGACAATTCATATAGGTGTGGGTCACAAGACCACACGCAGGTATCTAATTAGAATGCCAGCTCTGTGATAGTAGCCTAATTTTTTTCTGGTAAAACAAAATTAAATATTACGAAAATTTCAAAATTTCATAGAAAAAATACATGATCTGAGCATATCGATTGTCATGATATACCTAGTGTCCTTAATTGAGTAATAATCAGAAACATTAATTTTGATCGGTACCCGGAGCGTGATATTTAGGTCTAACAAGTAGAATAGTGTATAAACACCACTTATCAAGAATGCCCACAATTGCTGGGATGTAAATTTTTTTCTGCGTGTACCTTAAACCTCTAAAAGTTATTTACACAACGTTTTGAATAATCCAAAGAATTCTATGGTAAATTAGTTAGCTCTCGCTGTCGTAATAAACTAAGACTGTGACACTCTGACTAGAACTCAATTAAAGTACGTTAGCGTCGTAGTCCGCTGTTGTTGCGGCTTGTCCGCGCGAAACTTTGCGATCCCTGTAAGGCATAAACCTGCCTCGGCGTGGAAATACATAGCATGTTTGGATACCTGAAAGAAGAAGACCGGAGAGGAGGATATGGCACGAAGGACGATAAAGCGTGTATTCGAGGCGAAACTTGAATGAACAAATCCGAAAGCATGAATGAAGGTAAGAAGGCTAAAGTAGGATGGCTAGTAGGGAAGGAATGTAAGGGATCGAGATTAGGTCGCTGCTCTGACAACCTCATAAAGTGAGCAAACAGTATTTTCTTCTTATTAGTAAGACACTAACTCACTCCGCGCTCCTCTATCACGAACGGGGCCACATTTTTACCACTTCCCCACCCGCAAATACAGCTCCACGAAGTCTCCCCATGTTCTTTTCCGAGAGCAGGTATGACATAGTAAAAAAGGAAACGAAAATGAGAGATTTTTTCGGGTTTTCTAATTTACTATGGTGGTCGCACTCGCTCGGCTGATTTTAATGGGTTTACCGTGTTCCCTCGTCCGAGTCCAATGCTTGGTCGTATCATCTCTGTCCGAGCGCTGAACGAAGGGGACACGTTGGTAATACGCGTGTTTTCCAGCATCTCAAAACGACGTCTTATCTCGGAGACTGGAGTTTTATCACGGCTGAATGGGAAAATAAATGGAGGCGTTCCCTTAACCCTTAACGTCCCACGGTATCCAATTGGAAAGAGCGACTTCAAGTCGAATTTCCCGTCAAATAAAGAAGTAATTCTGTCCAACAACTTCTTCTTGATCCAGTGAAGGACTCAAACTTCGAGATTTAACAACTTCCATGTGGTGATAAGTGTTAAGAGCAGTGATATTCATTCGTGATATGATCTCCCTCGCGAAATGTCGCGCGAACGAGAAGTGGAAAGTTAGATATCGATTTTACCTTTACAAATTAAAATTTCCACAAACCTAGCTCGATTTCGCATCGAAAAACATCTGCTAAATTGATGGGAATAATATTTTTGAACGTTTTAGTGGAGTTTAGAGGTGTAGATCCATTTGGAAACCGTCGGACGACACTCCGGTCCCAAGGTATCCAAATGGATACCATACATAAATCTATCTGTATTTTCAAAAATATGTAACTTTATGACCAGAGGGAAGTTCTAGGCATCTATCTATGCCAAAACTAACTAGAATATGAAAAAAAAACGGAACTTTTTCGACGAGGAAAAAACCTGGGACGTTAAGGGTTAATTAAGGCTCCAAAGGGTTACACCTAGAGTATCACGTTCTTGCACCTCCTGCTTCGCTCTGCGTAAAATGGAAGAAATCGTTCGACTATTTAGACTACAGAACATGGAATGAATTTCAGTTCTGATCAAAAACCTATGAAAAACAAAAACAAAATTATTCTGAAGATAAACTTCTTCTTTAAATTTTGCTAGGTTTCAAGAATTGATCTCTTGTTTGTATATAATATTTTAAACTCGTAAAATACGCAAAATTATAAGAATTTGCTTTTATGTCACTCTTGTTTGTGTCCAATGAACCATACGCGAAGAAATCTGGATTGAGGGACAATCTCGCCAACTATCAACTCAACACAGACGACAATTAGCAGTTTGAATCACATGGTCATTTCTTTGTAAAGATCCGACGAATAGAAAAGGTTTGGTGAAACGACTACAATATTTTAAATTAAACCAGCATTTTTTCTTTTTCTTTCGTTAAGTAAATACTCTTCGATTATCAATAGGTTGAAAATTGTCCACTCGAGCGAAATTCCTTTTTCGAATCGAGGGCAAAAATTAATATGAAACCATTTGACATCTTATAGCAGAAAATGAGCCTTGGGAAGAGCCGCGAGGTTGCTATAGCCAACGACGCCATTAACACACAATGCCTAATGAATGAGCTCAGGTCTTTCCCACAGTCTATTGTTCATTCATTGTCCGTGTGTCCATATTGATTGTTTTTGCAAACCTAAGGTGGACCAGTTTACTTGGGGTAACCTTCGTAGCTGAGACACCACTGTCTAGAATCGCTAGCCAGTTATCTCATAGAAATAATAGCAAATGACATTATTAATACGAAATAAGTTCATTGTCGATAGAGCGATTTTCGATTTTTCAACACAATCCAAACCCGTGATCACCGATAATCACCTGCTACGGATGAACCACTAGGTGTTACTCCATGAATCACTTTTGAAATAATGGGTTTCAAGATTTGTTGTGAGCCTCAAAAGAAAATCGTGGTGTCCTGCGTGCGTGAGGCGCTAACTGTTAATTCTGTGTCTTCGTGATTACAGCCTTGCTGGCTCAACAACAAAGCTTTTAATACACGCGCCTGTCATTACCTAGCGGTTGAATGGGCCTGTTAACTTTTCGTCCGTCGGCTGTCGGTTCGTAACCTCAAAAATGTACTTCGCGTTTAAGAAGATCTCTCAGCCAAAAGGCAGTTAACTTTACTTCTTAATGGACTATTGGATTGACTATTGAATGATTGAGTGCAGTTGCAAATCTCTTGGACGAATGACAATTTTCCCTATCTTGAGTATTCTCGTTCTACGAATTGCGATCCCCGCAGTTACAAAAACAGCATAAATTGATTCGTGTAGGCTTTAAAGCACTTGTATTATTACAAACTATAGGATATTTCACGAAACTAATTATTTTAGATTCAGAGCCAATATTTCACTGACATCGAATATGGTGAGAATCTGGAGCTGATACCACCCAAGAAGTTAATTCTCATCAAGTGGGAGAAGACTTTTGAAAAATAAATTTACCACCCTCCTCGCGATGACTCGCCAAAATCTATCAAGTCTCACTGTGCTCCTGCCAACTCGAAGAACCCGTCCTTCCGTGAGACCTTAGTCTGAACTTCTGGAGATGATAGAAGTTGAAACCAAGGCATAGGAAGAGAGCATTAGTGTTTGCCCAACTCCTCAATGTTTACGCGTCGTCAGCCTAGTCGTCAGCCCTTTCATTGTTCTAGTGGCTTCAAGTTGTTATAGAGAGCTGCGCTCGAAGGCGAAAACCCTTTCCAAGTCGTTGTGTCACAAACTGAGGCCCGAGACGTTCGAACGAACCTCTAGCTGCTGGAAAGCTCGAGGACCTTTTGAACCTAGGGTCGTCTTCAACTTTAATATTGATCTTGCCCTCAGTCGATTTTCAAGGTAATGAAGACTGGCAGAGTTTCATCATTTCCGTTCAGTCGTGGCCTTCATGACAGCAAACTCAAATCGGCGTTTCACATAATACATATACATAGTTCATGTTGCCCGTATTTATATAACGCACGATATTGACAATAGCGTCAATAAATTATTATGACGAGGACGACATAGAACATAAAAACTACCCGAAAAGTGTGATGAAAGCGATCTGAATCCTAATCACGATAAAACTTGATGGAGAGACAGTGTCGTATCTCTATATCGGTTTATTATTGAATAGCTAACCAAAAAATAATCTTACCACCTCAAAATTTGATGTTTTTCGTTTCAAAATGTTTGTAGAATTTAAATATGCAATAAAAACATTCTCTCCGTCCGTCGTGCGCCGTCATCTATTTTCTGATGAAACTATAGTAGCTTAAATCCTGAAAGTGTCACCAAAAACCATTATTGGCCTGATATCGACTCAATTGTTAAGCAAAATTGCTACCTCAATTTTGAGGGTATTTTTGGGTAGTTATCAGGGGGAAAAATAGTATTGGAAAAGTTGTGTTGGATTTTCCGAAGTTTTTGTAAATTTGGTGTGTTTGGTATCAATCAATTTATGTACATTTTTGACGCGGAATCGAATGAGTCTGTTGTGGAGTCGATAGCTTAAATGGTTACCTAACTATCGCATCTTTTGTGTGAACTGTTGTTCATAATGATATAGATTTGTGGAGTTATAAACACCGTTCCATACTTCATGGGAAGCTCCTAATACGTTCTCTTGAGCTGTATCTTTGTGGAATAGTGAATTTTCTCCTTAAATCATAAATGAAGCAAAGGAATTATAAATCACCGTACAATCATTGGCGGAAATTTTTACAAGTTGTCGCCCCTTGCGCTAAAATTCAAGACTGATTGGTTTCAACCATTCATAATAATCTCGCCCAATTTATTTTGATTTCGAGGCTGGGAGAGAATAGCGATTTTGGAAACTGCTAACATGAATCGTGATCCGTTTCGTTTATTATTAGTCAATAGGAGACGTAAATTATTACGGCGACAAATTAGGTTTGATAAGATGAAATTTCAATGCTGATGAAGGGTTCGGCTCAATTCGGTTGGTCGTGATGTTGTGTCCAGACATCGCATTGGGAGGCAGCAGACTGCTGAAGATACCACTCCTTTCAAAATGACACCCTTCGACACCTCTCATTACACGAGATTCCCCTACGCTACTGGTCTTTGGCGGTTTAATCACTTTCGATGCCAAACAAGCTCGCCTTTCTGTCCTTTTTTGATATAATCATCCTTTTCAGAAGATCATCCCGATCGTGACATCAGCTCTATTAAAATCATCATCGAGGTGCGGCGAGATGATCTTACAAAACCGAGACAGAAAAATTGACGAAGGTGAAGTAATTCGCTTGAAATGAGATTCACACTCATTCGTAACGCGGGAGGTCATGCGATGATTACACTTCTCTGCAGTCTCACGGCGGATCGGAGAGAATTGACATTTCAACGCCTGATTTTTTAGTTTTATTTGGGCAAATGTAGCTAAGAGTACTCTTAAATAGTTGACGAAGCCATTCCAGCAGCGCCAGATTTTTCGTTATCCATACAGAATTTTCTTGTATTTGTATTGTTTCGTGATAGTAAGATGAAGCATATTTTTTAATGGAATTCCTTCCATATTCAATCACATAATTATAGTCTGATGACGTGTGACATGTTCCAAGAGTATCTTAAACACTTCGGTTAGCCGAGTATACGTGTTCACACGCGAATCGAGATAATAATCAGCGGCTAACAGGCCGAATGTCTCAGGTGCAGTTCTTAACCTGCTTCTCCTTTTTAGGAAGAAAGTCAGCTCGAATTGCCCAACTTCTTCGGCCTCCTTCTTTACCGGAGATATAATACCTATTAACGACGTTGTTTTTCGATAGCCTTCCTCCCGGTCACCTTCGGAACACAATCATAAAAATAAGGAGTCGGATCAGAAGGTCGTTCTGGTCCGAGCGGTATTGTAAAATACCTAAGGAACCCTTGACGCCACGAAAGAACCGATCTGTTCTCGCCGATAACTTATCCAGGGTACATCGTACGAGAGTTGAACGCATCATAAGTCCTCACCTGTATGACGTGCAGTACATTCGCATAAGAATGAAATCGTTGATGCTAATATGTTAGGGTGATTTAAAGATTATTCATCCCAATCTCCCCCTGTTCGCTTTGGTAACACTAAATTAAGCCTCTCGTTTCGGAATCAGTTTCAAACCCACGTACATCTCACTCGACCAACAAGCTGTCGTTATACTTTTTTTGGCCTAACTCTCCTGCGCCCGATGCGGCTACATACAGTTTCGAACTTCCAGCTTTTGTTTTGAGTTATGATTCAGATCCGAACATACAAACTGCAGCTCGTTCGAACGACACGCCATTTTCTCGAGAATGAATCGCTCAGGTGCGAATCGATTAAAAATGGTGCAGATTTATGAACGGCATACTAGATTGATGATCGGCGTCTATAAAAGGTTTTACATCTACTATAGTTTCGAGGCGATCCGAGTATCTCTTCGTGAAATTTATGATTTTTTTTTAACCTTGAATTTTTATAAATGGTTGAACGCAAATGTGAAGTTCCCAAAATGTCATTTTCTCGCTTCTGAATTTAGGAATAATTACAGTTTGTTTCCAGTTAATTTCGATTTTTCCCACGCATTTTTTCCAACCTGTATTTTATTTACCTATATACAAATTCTTTATCAGGAAACTTCGACTTTATGACAGCAATCGACGGTGGTTTGGTTGCTAGTGTTCCGATGGGAATTCTTCCTACGTCTTTGTCCTCACAATTTTCAACGCATGTAGAGCTTATTTTGGAGGAAACTTTGTTGAAATGAGTTTAGAAGATATCATCTCCAGGAGGTGCGAGGGGGGGGAATCAGGCGACTTATTCTCCGATTAATTTTCAGTTGGCCAAGCACTTTCGCCATTTCGGGCATCCTAAGGGGCGAAGTGGATCCATTGGACATGAAAAAAGTGCGAGGACAAGGAAAAGTAGATATTGTGATTATTATTCCAATAATATTTCCTCAACCCGACGCAGTGAATCGATTTGAACTGTTATAAACGCGAATCCGCCGAAGACGAACAGTTTTGCATCAGCGAGTAATTCTCCGAAGCTGCTTTTTTTACTTGTTTTATAATCATCTATTCCTAGTTAGAACTAGTTCGTGCCTTGCTGCCCTATAACGTCCTCCGCAGTCCGTCTACATAGCCCATAAAACGTCCTCAAAGGTATCAAGAGATGGAAGGAAACTCGCGAAGGGTTTAGTCGCAGGAAATAGGGTAACAGATACTAACTCTAGGTGGAGGTGGAGGACATGGCAGAAAAGATATATATCACTGACATCCTCACGGGGGTCTCTTGTGACGTAATCACCATCCTTTATAACTTGTCCCTTTTCTCCTTCTCATAGTATTCGCTTCCTTTTCTGCCTCGCATTCCTTCAGCCATCTTTCGCTCGTCTTTTCCACCCAGTTTTTGCCGCCGAGCGAGGGGTATTTTTTCATTTTAATAGTCGCTATAAACTAGAGAGTGTCTGCTCTGTAAAACGAAAAAATAACGACCTTGTAAACGGTCTTGAACTTGAAGTGACTTACGCGATTACGGTTGGCACTCGTTCAGAAAGATGAGAAATTGAATATTTTTTCCATGGTTCTCATCTCCTGTGGGCTAGAATATTCTTATACGTCGAAAAAAGCAGTCAAGCACATCTATGTTGGAGCACTGTACATTCTGGATCTTTTTTTATTCGTGCTATTTTTATAACTGAGGTGTTCGAATTTTTTTTCTCCATAAAAGGCCAAAGTTAATGTTTCCGCTCCCCAAATCATTAACCTTCTTTGAAACTGTATTTTGGCTCTGTCCTTAATATTTGTAATTAGTATCTCCAATCCTTCCTGCGACGTTAGGCTTGGTTTATATTAAACTCATACTTCTCCAAACATAAATAATGCTAATCTAAATTCGGATCACCTTATGACAATATTCGCATTTTATCTGCTCCCGACCCCGAGCGTTTTTTTACGCCTTATATCAGCGCCTGTTTATCCTAGATCCATAACGCGATTCGAGCTCCAGACAAGCATGAGACATTCTTTTCGTGCCTCTGTTTGTTCAGTATTTGAAGCGTAAGTAATTCGAGAAGAAAGGAATTATTTTAACGAAAACGGATCGAATTTATGCCACCTCCATACCACGAGTACACAGATTTGCTGAAAAAATTGTTTGCGGAGGTTTGGTTTTGGTGAATACGCAAGGATCTAAGAAAGAAATGCCCAGGAAAATCTGAGGATTGATTAAAGATGATTCACCGTTGCATTTGTATTGTCCCAAATTCGAGGTTGATTGTTGATAACTCTCT